>JADMLD010001066.1:1800000-2277289 GCA_017589585.1 Phylloscopus whistleri | reverse complement strand
TAGACACGAACGGTGTCCATTTTCCATGGGAAACCAAAGTCTCCACCACAGGTGCCTGATGTCAGTTTGTAGAAGGCCTTTGGCACTCCAAGGGCAGCCAGGCTTCCAACTGGTAGCAGCTTGCACCTGGCAGAATTCCTCATCCGTTCATAATTTTAGTGGGATTTGAGCAGGCAGAAGCCCAGTGGCAGGCATAGGGCATTAGACATGAACGGTGGCCCTTTTCCCTGGGAAACCAAAGTCTCCACCAGAGGTGTCTGATGTTAGTTTGTAAGAGGCCTTTGGCACTCCAAGGGCAGCAAGGCTTCCAACTGGTGGCAGTTTACACCTGCGAGAAATCCTCATTTGTATGGAATTTTAGTGGAATCTTAGCAGGCAGACCCAGTGGCAGGCATAGGGCATTAGAGAGGAGGGGTGGCCCTTTTCCGTGGGTAAACAAAGTCTCCACCACAGGTGCCTGATGTCAGTTTGTAGGAGGCCTTTGGCATTCCAAGGGCAGCCTCGCTTCCAACTGGTGGCAGCTTGCACCTGGCAGAAATCCTCATCCGTTCACAATTTTAGTGGGATTTGAGCAGGCAGAAGCCCAGTGGCAGGCATAGGGCATTAGACACGAAGGGTGGCCCTTTCCCATGGGAAATCAAAGTCTCCACCACAGGTGCCTGATGTCAGTTTGTAGGAGGTCTTTGGCACTCCCAGGGCAGCCAGGCTTCCAACTGGTGGTAGTTTGCACCTGACAGACATCCTCTTCCGTTCGGAATTTTAGTGGGATTTGAGCAGGCAGAAGCCCGGTGGCAGGCATAAGGCTTTAGACATGAAGTGCTGCTGATGTGGTGATGACTCTCCTGCGTGTGGCCCCATCGTGTGAAAGGTACGAGCCCCACCTGCCCAGAGGGCTCAGGGCTCCCCAGCCCATCATCCTGTACATCCTGTCCCAGGTGTCTGATCAAAGGAGAATTCCAACACCCTCTGGCTCCTCCCTTTCCCAGCCTGGGCATGGCAGGCCCCGAGCCTGTTGCCATGCTCCTTCCCTGCCCCTCAGGGGCCTGCCCCACAGGGCTGGGCTGCCTGGGTGCTGCCGGTGATGGGCAGTGGGCAGATGCAGATGCAGAGCTGGCAGCCAGCTCAGCTCCCTGCTGCTGCCCAGGCCATGGTTCTGTGTCTGAATCCCCCTGAGACAGAGCTCTGACCCCACAGAGCTGCTATGACCATGTGGACGACAATCATGTCCTCACCCAAGATTGCAGAGGAGGTGCAGCAGCTACTCCTCGATGTGATGGGGAACTGGCCAGACTACAGCACGTGCACCTCGGATGGGGACAAAACTGACATCTTTGCCCTGGCTGTGAGTTTCTGGAACTGACCTCTGCTCACCCCAAGGCCGCCTCTCCTCCTTCCCCCACTGCATCTCCCTGCCTCAGGCACTGGGAGGAAACCTGGCCTAGGGGCAACTTCAGGGGCACCAGGCCCGGTGCTCCCCCTGCATCTCCCCGGCCTCTCCCTGCCATGCTTGGGCCCTGCCACACGGACACCTCGGCACTGAGCGCTGTCTCAGGGTCCTTTGTCCTTTGCAGGCAACTGTGGTGATGTGGAAGATCCTCCAGGAGCCCTGCTGCCCACATGTACTGATAGTGGTTTTCCCCCGCCTCTTTGTGCATCTGCTCTTCCAAGTGTTCTTCAGCATTTTGGATATGCCAGAGGAGGTTGATACCTTCTGGAAGGCATGCCAGGAACAACACGGCCTTGCCATCAGCCCCAACTGGTGCTCCATCCCAGTCCTCCTGTTCCTGTCACATCCCCAGGGCAGGAGCTAGTGCTCCCAGCATGACCTGGGCTTTGCTCTGCACACAGGTTTGCAGTGCAGACCCTGAAGTCGCTGCTGTGCCTTCTCCAATGTGAGCATGTGGTGGTGTCAATGGAACGCAAGTGTGGCTGGGACACACTGCTCTGTCTTGATACCCACCACTATGCTGTGGGTCTGCTGGCCAGGTGAGACCCCCTTCTCCCCACTGCCTCTGACATTTGTGCTCTGTGCTTGGGGTGCCCCACACATTCCCTGTGGTTGTGGGCCAGAAGGCCTTGTCACCAAGGGATGGCCAGGGAATCTGGAAAAGGCTGGGAAAGGGTGCCCAGAGCAGCCACATTCGAAAGGGCCTAGGCCCCCTTGCAGGGTGGTGGGGAAAGACAAGAACTGTGTGAGTCAGTATTGGGAGACGCTTCCCCGCCCCATCCCCAGCTCAGGCTCTTAGTGCCATTTTCTGCCTCCCAGGGAGATGTGCCATGCATCCATGCACCTGTGTAAAAGCATCTTATGCTGCCTCCTTGAGATGCTCAGCAAAGAGATTCCATACTGGGATTTCCCTGCCCTGGCATTCCTTGTGGAGGTGAGCCTCAAAGCCAGCGCTGCCTGGCTGAGCTGCCTCCCAGCTCTGCCCTCTTGTAGCCACAGCTGCCTGGGACGGTGCCCGCGCCCTGTGCAGCTGCTGCCTGGGCTCACCCTGTGCGGTTCTGGGCTCCTGCCGGCCAGGTCCCCTGTCACTGCCCTGTGCCTTTCAGGTCCTTGAGTGCACGGACTTGAGTGAATGCAGTGACAGCATCATGAATGTCTTGTTAAGGCACCTGCGGAGCGAGCGCATAGAGATGCGTCGCCAGGTTCTCAGGGCTCTCCTCCTGCTCAGGGACGATCCCTCATTGGTGAGAAGGTGGCAGCGGCTGAAGCCTTGTGGGCAGCGTGGGGCTGGGGAATGCAGTCGCTTGGGCTGGGCTGGGTTTTGGGAGCTGAGGCAGCTGCTCCCAGCTCTTCCAGGTTCACCTGCCCGAGTGCTTCGGGACAGGCCTTTGGCCTCTGGGCCCTGTGGTAGCAGAGTGGCGTTTCACAAGCTCACGTTCTGCACAGAGCCAGAGAATGTGGAGACTGACCAAAAATCTTGTGGAGCTCTTGCGGGAAAATGATAGCGACGTGGTCAGGACGACCATCATTCTACTCAGCTATTTGTTCCTGGATAAGGACGCCCCGATACCCAAGCCCATTGCCCTGAGGGTGGCTGAGGCGGTGCTGCCACTCTTCCACAATGTAAGGCTCTGTGCCCCCAGCCACAGCCACTGAGTGCTGCCACAATACTTTGTGCCCTGTGGATTTGCAGACCTGCACCAACTTGTGCCAGAAGTAGCTGATGCTGATGGCTTTCTTCCTTCCTTTTATACAGGATGATAGCCAGGTGCAGCTGCTCTCCATGTTCGTCTTTCGAACATTGATGTCTTTTGTAGTAGAAGAAGGAAAAAAGCCCCTGAAGACACACGTGCGCCAGAGCCTGCTCCCACTCTTTTTCCACTGCCATGACGAGAACCAGCACGTGGCAGAGGTGAGGACTCGTGGGCTGCTGGCAGGGCCTCACCTGCCTCCTGCCCTGGTGCCTCGTGGGCTGCAGCTTCCTCCAGGCCTTGGCTCAGGCATGGGTGTCTGTCTTGGTTTGACAAGAAAGGTGTCTGCCAGGGAAACTGGGGTTTCCCTTAGAATAGAGAATGCAAACCCCCCACCCCTGCCAAATTATAAATTTTCAATTAAGGGCTCTCAGGCAAAGATTTGGGAATAGGAATAACAGTTCTTTACTAGGAAAATCAATAATACAAATGTGGTAGGAAACAAAACTACCCCACCAAACCAGCAAACAAACAACAACAATTTGGGAAAGCCCTGACAGAATCAGAGCTGCCACCTGGCACCCTGTTAGTCAGGGTGTTGGAAGCAGTCCAGAAGTGAGTCCTCCTGGGGTGGCAGACGTGGCTCTGTTGGAGCAGGGACGATCCTGTAGCCAAAAAGGGTCTAGGAGTGATGAGGAGGAGTCCAGGGGTGATGAGGAGGGGTCCAGGGGTGAGGTGATGGTGAGATGGGGTCCGGCGATGATGAGATGGGGTCTGGCGAAGATGAGATGGGGTGCCGTCTTCCTCCCAGGAATCGGGGTGAAGCAAGTAAAGTCTGTCCCCGGCCGGCTCAGTTTTTCCCGGCAGCAATTGTAGACTCCCCCCACCGGGCGGGACATCCCACAATAGGACCATGCATGCAGATGGGGCTCTGGGGCTCTGGGGGGAGCGGGTATAGTCCGGGGGTATAGTCTGTTAAAGGCCCATTACCAAAAGGCACCCGCCCCTCCCCCCCGTCCCCCTCCTTCCAAAGTTACAAGAAATAAAGAACAATTCCCCAACTGCTTTCAGCAGATGAAAATAGAATACACATTTTTGATTCCATAACCCAGGACAGTGTCCTGTGCCCTGAACTGTGGGGCCATCTCCGTGTCTCTGTTGCTCTCCAGGCCTCTCGGACAACGCTGCTTTGTGTAGCTGAGTTCCTCAACAGACGGGATCTTGAAAATCCTGTGAAAAAGGAGAAACTCTGGAAGTTCGCCGAGGTCCTGGTAAGGGTAGCCTGGAAGCCCCAGCCTCGGCCTGGAGAAAGCCCTGACCGCAGTGCCCGGTGTGTGGGGTCGGCAGCTGAACCCCTTGCTCACTGCTGCACCCAGGGGCCTCGCGGGCTTTTCTCCAGGCTCCTGTGGCCCCGAGCCGGGTGCCGATGGAGCCCTGGCCCGGCGGGGCCGCGGGGCAGAGCGGCACCGCGGCTCCCCGGGCAGCACCTGGTCCTCTGCCCCCTCCAGAGCCCGGCGCCAGCGGCTGCTGGCCGGGCCTCAGGGCCGTGCGGGCAGGGGAGGCCGGGGCTGGGTGCAGCGAGAGCCCGGCCAAGGGGCTGAGGCCGCGCCAGCCCTTCCCTCCTGCCGCTCTCTCCAGCTGGCGGAAGACAGGAGCCGAGCGGCCGAGCACCTGCGCCAGGCCCTACTGTACCTGGAGAACTCACAGGAGCCCCTGCGAGAGGCGGCCGTCAGGTTCATGGGTGAGCCACGAGCCCGGGCTCCCTCCCCGGCCCGCCGCAGCTCGGCCCCAGCCCCGGCTGCTGCCCCGGCAGCGGCATCCGGGCCCAGCGCCGTGGAGCCCCGCCTGCCCTCGGGGCTGCCGCCCTCTGGCAGCCGTGCCCTTGGGCGGCAGCGTGCGGCAAGGGCCCGGGCTGAGCCCTGCCGGGGCAGGAGGCCGTGTGGCCACAGGGCCGGCAGCGCCGCTGGCAGGGAGCTGTGCCGCTGGGGCCGTGACAGGCTCTGTGTTCCCAGGGATCGCCGGGCGGAGCCTGAGGGGGCAGCGGGAACAGCTCCAACTGATCTGCGAAGGTGAGTGAGGGCAGCGGGCTGTCAGCGGGCACTGGCGCGGGGAGCCCCAAGCCCTGGCCCGGCTGCGGAAGGCTCTGCTCCCTGTGCGGACCAGGGCTGGCGTGGGCAGAGCCCACAGAGATTTCAGGGGCACGTGGCGGATTCGTGGTCAGCATCTTCCAGCTCATCCCGTTGGTCCCTGCTCCCTCCTGGCCGCGGCAAGAGCGGGCTGGGATGGCCCTGGCTCAGGGGCTCTCCTCGGGTCCCTGCAGCTCCGGGATCTGACCTAGGCTCTGTTCCTTTCTCTTCTAGCCCTTGAACACCTTACAGAAGACATCAGCGCTGCCGTGTCAGACCTGGCCCTTCAAACATTGTGTGTCCTCCGGGCACTACAGAGTGGGCGATATTCTGTCTTCCAGAGGCTGCAGGATCAATTCCGCAGGGTGTGGATGACACGGCCTTGTCTGTCAGGCCTCAGCTGGCTGCGCTGCTGGAGTTCTGCTGAAAGTTGATCTGAGAGGTTCTCTCTGCAGAGTCCACCTGAGCCAGCGGTGATTTTTCTTTCCTTAAAGATTAGTTTTTTCTTCTTTTTCATTGTTTGTAGGATGTAAATATAGAATGTGTTATAATACACAGACTCCCAGGAGTTTTCTTTTGCTGCCCAGGGTCTCCAGGGCATCGGGGAAGAGGTGGAAAAATGTTGCTTGTGCTTAGCAAGCTGCCCAGGTGTGCAGTGTTGAAGGGAAAATGGCCAGAAGCCTTTTGGCTTTTGACAGTTGTGCTGAAGTCTTTGTGCTGCCGACAGAGCGGCTGGACAGGGGCCAGAGTTGCTGGAATCCCTGTGAGACCCGTGCCTGGAGATGGCCACAACCCCAGTCCCAGCCAGGACCCGTCATATGTGTCCTGCCTGTGTGTTGCTGTCTGGATTGCTGAGGGCTCTGAGGTGCCACTTGATCAGGCTCCTCTGGAGCTCCTGTGGGGCTGTGCCGCTGCTGCTGGGCAGGTTGGCCGGGCCAGACCCTGAGGGGATGGGGCAGTGGGCCATAAGCAGCCCCCAGCAGCCACCTTGTTCCTGCCACCCGGCTGGTCTGGTGTTTCCTCAGAGGGCAGTTGGAAGGACCCCCTGTAATCAGGCCTGTAACCCAGGCCCCCACCTTTCAGAGGCGTGGGCCCAGAAGTTGTGGGGCTGGGCGTGGGCCCTCCCTGTCCTTGGGACTCAGGCCCCCAGCCCCTCAGCCTTAGGCCTTGAGCTCGACTGCCTGGCTGTCGAGTCTTGTTCCTGTTGCCGTGGGGGAGGCCAAGCTCTGTGGCTTTAGGCAGGATTGAGTGAGAAAAGCAGCAGCTTTGAGCCCAAGTGGGGCCACAGAAAGGCCCTGTAGGCCAAGGGCATTCCTGGTATTCCCAGGGGCAGGGATCCATGAGAGTGCAGTGGGCACCTTCAGGGTGCCGTGGCTGCCTTTGCGCTGGGCGGCCTCCCTGTGTTCAGTGCTGGGTCTTTGCTTTGCTGTCCTTGGCCTTTTGCTCTTGTGCTCCTTTGGCTGCCTGGAGAGAGGGGCAGCCCTCTAAGGAGGGTGAAAGCCCCTGTATCCAAAACCCAAGGGCAGAAATGGAGCTCTCCTGGCCCTCAGCCCATGCTGTAAGCCCCCAGCCCTGGCGGCTTTCTGCCTGCTGCTGGCCCCTGGCCTGCATCACCTGCTGTACTGGGGGTGTGTCCCTGAGGAAGTGGCAGAAACACCCAGTTGTGACCGGCCCAGAGGCCCCGTGTATTCTGGGCATAGACTTCCTCAGGAATGGCTATTACAAAGACCCTAAGGGACTCAGATGGGCTTTTGGGATAGCTGCTGTGGAAGCAGAGGGCATTAGGCTATTGAACACTTGGGCTGGATTATCAGAGAACCCATCAGCAGTAGGATTTCTGAAGGGGGAAGAGCAACGAGTACCAATTGCCTCTTCGACAGTGCACTGCCGACAGTACAGAACAACTCGAGATGCTGTGATTCCCATCCACAAGATGATCCGAGAGCTGGAGAGCCAAGGGGTGGTCAGCAAAACCCACTCACCCTTCAACAGTCCCATTTGGCCTGTGTGCAAGTCTGACAGAGATTGGAGATTGACTGTGGACTATCATGCATTGAATAAAGTGACTCCGCCGCTGACCGCTGCCGTGCCGGACATGTTGGAACTCCAGTACGAGCTGGAGTCCAAGGCAGCAAAGTGGTACGCCAGTATTGACATTGCTAACGCATTTTTCTCCATCCCTCTGGCTGCGGAATGCAGGCCTCAGTTTGCCTTCACAGGGAGGGGAGTCCAGTACACCCGGAACTGATTGCCCCAGGGGTGGAAGCACAGTCCCACCATCTGCCATGGACTCATTCAGACTGCACTAGAAAAGGGTGAGGCTCCAGAACATGTGCGTGGCATTGATGACATCATTGTATGGGGAAATACTGCAGCTGAAGTGTTTGAAAAAGGAGAGAAGATCGTCCAGATTCTCCTGAAAGCTGGTTTTGCTATCAAGAAGAGCAAAGTTAAGGGACGTGCTCGAGAGATCCAGTTCTTGGGAGTAAAGTGGCAAGATGAACGGTGTCAGATTCCCACTGAGGTCATCAATAAGATCACCGCGATGTCTCCACTGACCAGCAAGAAGGAAACACAAGCTTTCCTAGGGGCCATGGGCTTTTGGAGGATGCACATCCCTGAGTACAGTCAGATTGTGAGCCCTCTCTACCTGGTTACCCGCAAGAAGAACGATTTCCACTGGGGCCCTGAACAGCAACACTGGTTGGGCTGGGGGCAGGCACTGGCCCCGGAACAGGTGCAGGGGGGAGTTGGGAGGATTTGGGAGCAATGGGAGGAAAATGAGGTGCTGGGCAGAGTGATCAGCCTATGCTTGTGTCCGCAGTGCCAGGCAGGGCCCTGAGGTCTGGGCAAAACTCCAGCTCTCGTGATGTTCAGGGATGCAAGGTCTGAGGGACTGGGTTTGCCTGTGTGTCATAGGCTAGGAAAAGCCTGATTTTGTTCCAATCGGGGTCAGTTTGTGTGATTGACAAGTAATTTATCCAGTAAAAGACAAGCTGCGACTTTCGGCGAAATGCTTAAAAAGGCTGGATGGGGGGAGGAGCGGGCTCTCTGAGTTCCCGGTGTGGCAGGCCGGGGACAGGGAGCGGCCGGGCCGGCTGGCCTCGGTGCCCCCCCACCCCGGGGAGGTTGCGGCGGGCCGGGCCGGGCCGGCCTCGGTGCCCCCCCCACCCCGGGGAGGTTGCGGCGGGCCGGGCCGGCCTCGGTGCCCCCCCACCCCGGGGAGGTTGCGGCGGGCCGGGCCGGGCCGGCCTCGGTGCCCCCCCCCCACCCCGGAGCAGCTGCGGCGGGCCGGGCCCCGATGTTGCCGGAGCCGGGCAAGCCGGGTCGGAGCTTTGGGAGCCGCTGTCTCGCGGAGAAGCGGACAGCATGGAGAGAGAGAGAGAAAGCTCAGACGGAGTGCTCCTTCGCCTTTGCTATTCTTTTCAAGCCGAAGAAACCAGCGCACCGCTTCTAGACGACTCAGTTTCCCGCCGCAAAGCCACGTGGGCAGTCCGGCAGCCCGAGAAGTGTAACCCTTTGTTGTTAGCAGATGGACTTTTCTAAACATCATCTTTCTCCGGAAGAAGAACAGTTATAGCGAAAGAACTATGGAAAGACACGACATAAAGCTACAGTCGGTAAGAGAAGAGTGAAAAGGACTTTAAAGCAAAAGGACAAGGAGTGGCCTAATTTTGGCTGGACATTTCTGGTAAATTATAAAGACTGAATTAGTTTTGTGTCCTGTAACATATAAATGCTTTTGGGGGGATGTAAGGTTCTAGTTAAAAGTGATATGAAGCTTTTTTTTTTGCTCCTAAAGAAAGAGGAGATTTGTTTTTGGGTCTTGAGATGATTTTGGAAATAGAAAAAGAGAATCTTTGTGTCATACTAGAGGAGGCATCCTTAAACAGTACCCCAGTAAGCAAATATGGCCCATGTGCAGTGTTGAGAAAACTGTTAATGGGTATGGTATGTCTATATAGAACCCAGAGAGACTCCTTTCCTAAAAGAACTGATAAAAAGTTATTTTTAAAATGGTAAAACTGGCTGAAGTTGCAATTCATGTCTTTTTATGTTGAGTGAAGAAAGGTAAAAACTTAGAAAGAGAAAGAAAGATGTTTTAGAAGTTTCATTTGTTGTTGCTGTTAGTTTTTTTCCCTTTTCTTGTTGTTTTTGTGTGTATTAATAAACTATCTTTGTAATTTAAAGATGGGCCTGGTTTGCTTTATATTCTTCCAGTCAAATGAAATATAGAACGTGATTAAACCATCACATAATTGGTGCATTGGCCGGGAAATTCGAACCAAAACCTATCACATTAATTTAGCAAGCTAGACAAGAAAAGAAAATTTGATAAATTGACTGGAAGAGTTTAGAAGCAAAGCAAGAGTTGATATGTTAAGTAAAATTATAGTAAATTATCATAATGTAGAATGGTTTGTTTTAGTATATGAAAGTTGTATGTAATTTTAATAATAAGTTTGGGCATTTCGCCAAAAGTCGAGAGGCGGATATTGTCATAGGCTAGGAAAAGCCTGATTTTGTTCCAATCGGGGTCAGTTTGTGTGATTGACAAGTAATTTATCCAGTAAAAGACAAGCTGCGACTTCCGGCGAAATGCTTAAAAAGGCTGGATGGGGGGAGGAGCGGGCTCTCTGAGTTCCCGGTGTGGCAGGCCGGGGACAGGGAGCGGCCGGGCCGGCTGGCCTCGGTGCCCCCCCACCCCGGGGAGGTTGCGGCGGGCCGGGCCGGGCCGGCCTCGGTGCCCCCCCCACCCCGGGGAGGTTGCGGCGGGCCGGGCCGGCCTCGGTGCCCCCCCACCCCGGGGAGGTTGCGGCGGGCCGGGCCGGGCCGGCCTCGGTGCCCCCCCCCACCCCGGAGCAGCTGCGGCGGGCCGGGCCCCGATGTTGCCGGAGCCGGGCAAGCCGGGTCGGAGCTTTGGGAGCCGCTGTCTCGCGGAGAAGCGGACAGCATGGAGAGAGAGAGAGAAAGCTCAGACGGAGTGCTCCTTCGCCTTTGCTATTCTTTTCAAGCCGAAGAAACCAGCGCACGGCTTCTAGACGACTCAGTTTCCCGCCGCAAAGCCACGTGGGCAGCCCGGCAGCCCGAGAAGTGTAACCCTTTGTTGTTAGCAGATGGACTTTTCTAAACATCATCTTTCTCCGGAAGAAGAACAGTTATAGCGAAAGAACTATGGAAAGACACGACATAAAGCTACAGTCGGTAAGAGAAGAGTGAAAAGGACTTTAAAGCAAAAGGACAAGGAGTGGCCTAATTTTGGCTGGACATTTCTGGTAAATTATAAAGACTGAATTAGTTTTGTGTCCTGTAACATATAAATGCTTTTGGGGGGATGTAAGGTTCTAGTTAAAAGTGATATGAAGCTTTTTTTTTTGCTCCTAAAGAAAGAGGAGATTTGTTTTTGGGTCTTGAGATGATTTTGGAAATAGAAAAAGAGAATCTTTGTGTCATACTAGAGGAGGCATCCTTAAACAGTACCCCAGTAAGCAAATATGGCCCATGTGCAGTGTTGAGAAAACTGTTAATGGGTATGGTATGTCTATATAGAACCCAGAGAGACTCCTTTCCTAAAAGAACTGATAAAAAGTTATTTTTAAAATGGTAAAACTGGCTGAAGTTGCAAGTCATGTCTTTTTATGTTGAGTGAAGAAAGGTAAAAACTTAGAAAGAGAAAGAAAGATGTTTTAGAAGTTTCATTTGTTGTTGCTGTTAGTTTTTTTCCCTTTTCTTGTTGTTTTTGTGTGTATTAATAAACTATCTTTGTAATTTAAAGATGGGCCTGGTTTGCTTTATATTCTTCCAGTCAAATGAAATATAGAACGTGATTAAACCATCACACTGTGGCTTCCCAGGTCAGCAGGAACGGGTGGAAATGTGGTGCCAGAACTGTGTCCTATCAGGTTGTGTTTCCCTCTGAGGACAGAGAGTTTGGGCTGAGGTGAGACTGATGTGAGTGCTTGGATGAGCAGTGCAGGGACAAGGGAGCTCAGAATTCCAGGTGCTGATGGCCATTGCCTTAGGTCTGTTTGGTTTGCCTGTGTGAGAACTGGGATTTGGGCTGTTGTTGGGAAGAAAGAATGCAATAAATCCACTCCCCGGATATGCAGCCAAGGACTGTAGCAGGGAAGGGGAGTATTTATAAATCATATGGACATTTCACCCTAATTCAGGGTGGAGCAGTGATGGGTGTGGGTGGGTTTGGTTATTCATGGACGACCCTCTGTTATTCCTTGTGCAGCCTTTTCATTCTGTTGTAGAATTAACTGTCCAGTACCTTTCTAACAAAACCTGTGAGAAGTTTAGATTTAGGATTAGCATTTGGGTCAGTTCACTACAAAATCTTGCCAAGGCTGGAGGACTGGGGCAATGGCTGCTCTCAGCAAAGGTTACTTATTAATACTGTGTCAGATTTCCCTCAGCGCTGGGCAGGAAAGGGAGGGTTTGGATCAGGAATTCTGCAAACAAGGCCTGTGTGTGTGATGGTTGATTTCTTGTGTTTTTCAGTGAGCCAGGGCTGGCACAGGGACCCATGCAGGTGCTGATCTGGCACAGGACCTGTTGCCCTTTGGAGCCATTTAAAAGGTACGATCCTTGAACATTTTGGAGGCTGTTTCCAGAATTCCGTTTGTAGCAGGATCTCGCCGCAGGTGCAGCAGTCCAGGTGAGGGTTCTGACCTCTCTCCAGCCTTGTGCTCACCTTGGTACAGCCTGGGGCTGGCTCAGGTTTCCCAGGGAAGCGGAGATCACTGAAGACTGTGCAGCAGGGAGCTGCTGGGATTTGCTTTTGCAAATCTGACCTGAAGTTGGTCAAACCAGCACAAAATTCTAATCCCCATGGGTTTTGAGGAGGAGGTATTGGCCACCCTGAGAACTAGATCAGAACTGGCTTTTGTGGTAAGAGAGTCTGAGGTTTGTAAATGCACGTTTGGTATGATCTGTGTGGCTGAAATCAAGTCATGGCTGAAGGTTTCTGGTCATTCCTGTCCCCAGCCTGTTGCTAACCCAGAGGGATCTGCTCTGCTTTCAGGCTGTCCGTGCTGGAGCACCCTGGTCCCTGCAGTGCCCAACACCCGAGACAGAGAGAGCCCTGTCCAAAGGGACCTTTGGCACTTTGCCAGGAATGTGGCTGCAGCCCCGGGAGCAGCTCAGAGGTGAGAACTGGGGCGGTGTTTGAGACTGATCCAGGTCAGGTCAGTGTTTATCAGAAATAATTTCAGAACAATTAGAAATTTTAGAAAAATACAGCTAAAAATCCCACCTCTGTTGCCCCTAAGTTATCCCAGTTTTTTCCAGGTAGGAGCTGTAAGGAATTCAGGTAGGGGAAATGACATCAGGGAACAGCTGTAAATTCAAAGGCTGAAAGAGAACTTCTACCAGCAAAGGGCAGGAAAGGGGAAAGGTTTCAGAAAACATTTCTGCAGTCTAATTAATACTTATTTCTGATTCCCCAGTGAGAAGAACACAAACTCAGCCATTCAGGCCTGACAGTTCCCTGCAGTGAGAGCTCAGCACACATCATCCACAGAAGCAAGTACAGCATCTGAAAGAAAAAAAAACAAAAAACACAACACAGAAGAAAAAGGTGATTTATTTTGCTTCAAAGTTATTTCAAGTTCTTAAAGCCCAACCAACATTTGCTCTTGATTTTGGTTGGGTGAATCATGAGCAGTGGGCATGGGTCATGGCATTCATTTAGCTGAAAACCTGGTGTAATGTAGAGGGGACACAAGACCTGTTTGTGTAGGAAAATGTGAGAGGATGTCAAGGGGAGTGAAGTGACATTTTTGAGGGAATTGCTGAGGTAATGGAAGGGAGCCCAGCAGACAATTGCCCTGGGAAATCAAAGGCCCCTCAGGACCACAGCCAGGGCTCTCCAGGGGTAGCGGTGAGGGGTCAGCACTCAGGACTCACTGTGTCCTCCTTCCTTGGCAGCAGCCAGCGAGGAAGGGAGAAGAGGCTCCGTGTGGGACGAGACTGGAAAGAGCGAGCAGAGGAGTGGCCTCGGGCTGGAGAGGGGCAGGAGAAAGGCACCGTGGGCAAAGGGACCTCCCTGCTGTCACCAAGGCGCCTGTGGGGAACAGAACGGACACTTGGAGGGCAAATGGAGGTGAGGAGTGGACAGTTTGGAGCAAAATCTCCACCTCCAGGGAGCAAGTAGGGGGTATTTTTGAGTGAAAAGCTGAAGTCACACGTCTAAACACCTTGGCCCAAGTTGTGTTTGCACCAAGTGGCACCAGAGGTGAAGGTTAATCCAAAGCCAACCCTGCTTGACCTCTAAATTCCAGGATAAGTTTTAAAGGCTGCCAAATGAGGGATTAAAAATACATTAAAAAATGAAACCAAGAGCATTAATGAGATTCCTGGGGGTCCCATTACCTTGTTGTCATAGAATTCTTAACAGTTTTGAGCTCTTGATGACAACAATGCGTTTCTTTATTTGGATTATTTGCTCTATGGGATTTGGGGTTTATTTGGATTTTAAAGCCCTCATGGTGGGCCTGACACTGCTCAGGACTTGGTAGGAGAAACAGAGTCAGAGCTCCTGGCAGACACAGGGTGTTTTCCCCCAGAGCGAGTTGCAGAGCAATTGCCTGGGACTTGGATTGTCCCTCTGGGTGATGACAGTTGCTGTGATTTGTATAATTCCCTAAGTTTGACTCCCCAGACTTCCCAGCCCAGGGGCTTGAGCTGACAGGGCAGCACAAAGATTGTTCTCTGTGTGGTGCCCAGATTTGGGGTTCACTCTCACCTTTGCTAGTTTAGAGGAATTATACTCACAGCCCCAAATTCCCTGCTCGATTCCCACTGCAATAACCTCACAGTGCCTCATGGAGCGTGGATATTCCCATGCAGAGCTGACACTTGAATGCCAGCTGTGCCAGGAACCAGCAGAGCTTCCAAGGAAGCACAGCAGGCTCGGGACAGGATAGGTTTCTATTCCATAGAATTGGCTAATTATAACCCTCATCCCCTTGGGGGGTCAACTGACAGAGTAGCCTGGAATTCAGCAGATTCCACCCCCCTGAGCTCGGGCTCCCATGGATATTTTAAAGCAGGAGAAGGCGGTGGCTGGATGCACTCCCGGCCCGTGCTGAGGCAGCCCCTGTGCCCACGGGAGAACATCTCTCCCTGCAGCTCAGCTCCTTCCACAGCCTCAGCACTGGCCTCAGCAAGTTCTTTTCCCTCAGGAAAGGGATGCACAACCCTGCCTTCAGTGTACCTCCAGTGGGACCCACCTGCAGAAGCTTTCCATCACTTCTGCACTTCCAGCTGGCTCCGTGAAAAACTCCAGACTTCATCCAAACAAAACTCCATCCCACTGAAACCTTTGATTTTCAGGCATCTCCAAGGGCTATTGCTTGGGATTTCATTTCTGTGAGGGAAGATTGCCTTGGCTTTAATGCTGCTGCTGGATGATGTCCTCAGGCTGGAAGGGAGGGGATTTGGGGTGGCCAGGACATACCTGGCAACTGCGTGGGAGATCTGGAAGGTTGGCACCTGGAATTGCTGTCTGAGCCCCACTGCAAACCCAACGTGCCACCATTCCCAGGCAACGGCAGCTGTTCCTTGGGGTGCCGCCCGGGACCGCCCCGGTCCCGCCCCGAACCGCCGCCGGGACCCGCCCTGCCCGGGGGCGGGACCATTGCTCCCGGCCCCGCCCCTCTCACCCGGGCCGGCCCCGCCCCTCAGCCCCGAGCCGAGCCCGAGCTGCTCCCGGCCCTGCGCGGAGCCCGAGGTGCTGAGGCGGGGCCGGGAATGGCACCGGGGGTTCTGCTTCGGGTCCTGTCCGTGCCGGCGGCGGGTCCCGAGCGGTGCCGCCTCTCCCCCGGCGGGCGGGCTGTGGGGCTCGGGGCCGGAGGAGCGGGCCGGCGTTGGGGCCGGGATCGGCGCCGGGATGGCCGCGGGCGGCGGGAGCCGCTCCGGGACGGGCGCTGGGGCCGAGCCGACCCTGCTCCGCCTGCAGCCGGCGCTGCGCTGGGCTCCTGCCGGGGCTCCGGGCACGGGAGAACGGCGGCGGCGAGTTCCTGGTGCTGCCTGGGATTGGCCGGGGCGCGGGGGCCCCCCGTGCCGGCCCCGGGACCCCCCAAACCCCGCCGCTCCCTGTGGTGCCGGGTAATCTTTTTTTCCAGCATAGGCAGAGAATTCTTTATGAGAAAACTCAAAACTCAGGGATACGGGGTTTGAGGGGAGAGGAGAGGAGAGATTCTGGTCTAAGTTTCTCAAGAAAAATAAATCTATGGAACAGCTAATTTCCTGTCCCACATTGGCTTCTGTGTGATTGTCTGTGACTGCAACTGCTCCGGTGGGATTTTCAACCTGTGAGGCTATAATGACCTGCCAGGTTCTAAGCACGACAGAAAATAAGGAGAGAACTCCCTGGATCAGGCAGTGGAGCCTCTCAGCAGTATCCCAAAGGGCCAGCAGTGCCCAGCATCTCTGGCTGGAATTTGAGGGGTCCCAGCACAGCCCCTCTGTAGTGTTCCCCTGGAGCTGACACTTCCCAGCATCCCTGACCAGGGTTTGGGGGTCCCAGCACAGGCCCCCGGCACACTCCGCTGCTTCTTCAAGTCCCATTTAACCAGGATGATTTGGGGGGCTAGGAGCACCCAAAGGTAGCAGAACTGGCCTTAACCACGGTTTGGGGATCTCTCCTCTTTCTTCCTCACTGAATTCCCGCTGTCAAAACCCAGCCTGAGGCTCAGCTCCCCACCCCCTCAACCTCTCCCAGGAATGGGACTTGGATTTCCCAATCCAACAGGGCAGAGATGCTGTTGTCCTTATTGTATATCCTAATTGCAGTAATTGCTTAAGAAATAATTGAAAGACATTAAAGGAATGAAGAGAAATTAAATAAGAGCTGCCAGCTCCAAGGGCCATCCAAGGGATACTCAAACCCCTTATCAATGATTTGCTTATTGTTTGTTTATTTAACCAACTCAAACTAAGTAATTAACACCACATTGATACAGCAGGATTTTTTTTAATTGAGTTATAGGTAAGTATTGCAGACTGTAAAAACCCTTCTAAACCCAGAAATTCTTAAAAGAGCTATACAGGGCACAGCAGCAGAGAGAGCCTTAGAATTCAGGGGAAAAAACCCCAAAGTTCTCAGTCTTCAGCATCTTCCACTATGTCATCACTGACAGCAAACATGGCCTCAGCCTCAGGAAGACACAGAGAGCCAGAGATTTTGCACATCCTCAGCCTTCCAGCAAGTACAGTCTGCAAGGAGAGAGAAGAAAATGGGTCAGAATGGACAGCCAGAAAATTATCATCATTCAAAAAGCATTAACTAGAGCTGTAAGAACTTCCCCAAAGGTTCATTTCCCTGCAGACTGAGGGCTCTAACTTGAAGCACAGGCTGGACCTGCCATGGGCAGACTATGGAAACTCCAGAAGTAAAAGCTTCTCGGCCAATTCCATAAAACATTGCCAAATCAGGCTCCTGGGATGCAACCATCTCTTTTCTCACCTTCAAACATCCAGAATGAGGTCTATAGCTGTTGAGCAGCACTCAAAAACTTATTAGAGCAGAAACTGCCTCACAAATTACACTTGGAGTAATGTAAGCTCCTCAGGCAGGTATGTCAATAACAAAATGTTTTAGTTACCTGAACAGAAAAGGATGTAAGACCCATCACTACAGGCTAAACTGGAGCACCACTTCACAAAACAGGGCAGTGAAGTTGGAGAGTAGAAGCTTTTCTAAGAGATACAGTGCCTACCAGTGGGGCAGAATGGGAAATTCATTGCAAATGAAATTCATTGCAAATGAAAGCGCAGGCCACCCATGGCTTTCAGCTCTGTCACAGTCTGCAATGCTCCCACAGATCCCAGAGGATTACAGGGCCAAGTTGCACGTTCACCATTCTCCTGCAGTCCAACAGGTATTTCCTCTCAGAGCTGCCCATGCAGAGCAGCCACCCGCGACTCAGTAGTGGTCAGTCTTGTCTCCAGAGCTTTGAGTATCATATCTACCTGCAAAATAACCAGGGAAATGTACTTGGTCACACCCAGAATTTGACAACACAAAGAGCATGTGTGGATGTCAGAAAAGGCTCAAATCTGATCTCACATCACCAATTCTTTTCATTTGATCCTTTCCTTGCTACTTTCATACTCTGAAAGCTCACCTGACTCTAACATTCACTATATATACATATATATATACATAACACAGTAACTCTTTCCAGCCTTGGTAAGTGTCAGAGCCACACACTCAGCTTTTGCTGGACAACATTCAGCTTCCACAGTCAACTTCCTTACACTATTTGCTCTCAACTCTTCCTACCTGCAGTCACGAGATTTTAGTAGAGCAAAACATCAACTCGAATTATCGTGATTGATTTATGATCGATATTTAGAGACAAAGCTACAGCAAAAGCATTAAGTCCATTTGCACAAAAGGCAGAAGAAACATGACTAAAAGTTAAGTCGAGATCTGGAGAAGTGAATCAGAACTAACTAGAAACAACATATCAAATTACTGAGACAGAAATAGGAACCTAATGCTGTGCTTGATAAGCAGAAAACGCTAATTGCCATGAAAATTGAAGGAAAAGTTACTGAAAATCTTGCATAACATGAGATACCAATTACACGAAGCAGTCCAGTACATGTTACAATGCACTGAATTGCTCTGGGTGAAATAAGCTGCTCTGCAGAAATTATTGAAGCATATTAAGGTTTCACAGAGGTGATTTAAACAAAGAACAACACAAGGTTAAATCTCACCCTTTGCAGCACCTCTTGCAAGACAGCTCGACTTTCAAGAGTTAGCGGTTCCTCATGAACAAGAGCTTGCTTTTCCAGGGTTCCTAGAACATAGCTGAGATGCCACCATTTAGATCATGCACTTCTCACTCTGAAGCCAAAAATCCAAATACAGAACTCCTCCAGAGCCCTGAGAGACAGCCATGGATTCTGGGGCTACAGGATACAGTGAAAAATTGCACCAAGACACGAAGAACAGTGCAGCCCTGGCTGGGAGAAGCAGCATTACTCTCTGAGAAAATGCCATTCTGCAGCCAGATTAGTGCTTTAGAGAATTTTACTGCCATGGAAAAAAAAAAAAAAAAAAAAAAAGTATTATAGCTGTGGAATGAAGAAAAAAACCCACAAAACCACTGTCCAGAGTATGAGGGTGAACATCCACAGCAATACAGCAAAATAAACGGGAAATTCAGAAAAAAAAAAGAGACATTAAAACCAGTCCAGATGAAAACCACTGTCTGTTAGAACAATGCTTGCACAAAAGAACTCTGGCATGGAGCCTTAACTCAGGATACAGTTATTGAAGAATATTTGAAGACCACTTTTAAGTGCCAGACACCAACTAAACCCAAGCACACTTTCATTTTCTAGACAGATTTTAAGACAGCTGAGTGAGAGTCTCAAGCACGTACTCACTTGTCAGATTTGCCTTTGCCCACCTCAGCAAGGACAGAGCAAATGTGGCCAGGACGGATCAGAGCCACCCCAAGTTCTGCCTGAGCCCCTCTGGCCACACTTGCTGCTGATAATGCTGACCCCTGACAGGCTCTAGCCAGGCCTGGTTGGTGCTTGGTTTGTGTACTCTTCTGATCAAACGGGAAGGAACCCTCCTGTGCCCTGGACCTGGTGACATTTTCTTGGCTGGAAAGCGATTTGTCATACAAAAGGCAGAGCCAGCTGTTTTGTTTGGTTGGTTTTTCCCTAGGATTTGCCCTACACGGGCGATGTTCCCCACAACTAAGCACTACAGCAGCAATACAGAAAACCACTCTGGGACAGAGCAGCAGAGAAAGCTACTTCCAGACTTGCCACAGATATAACAGGAGCACCCTCAGAGCGATGCCTGGTGAGTGGAAGTGGAACTGGCAGGCTGACCCATAAACATTCTGTGTTTACCTTTCAACAGAGTCAATATTGAAACAGAACAAATCTCTCTTGTAGTCGAGATGCCTTGAGGTACACCTGTAGATGCTGCCAAGTGTCCTTGAGCAGCCAGAGCAGAATAGGGTTTCCACCATGCTGTAAGTAAGGAATAACATTTATTCAGAAAAAAAATAAAAGGAAGCAGCTCTCCCCATCCCTTTTCTAAAAAAAAAAAATTCATGCATTATAATTTTTTTAAGCATTCATTCTTGCTTTACACAGTGTAAATTATAAGCACTCATCTTTCAGCCTGAATTTGCAACAGCTCCTCAGGCTGACTGACCTCAGCAAGACCATCGGAATCACTAAATTGTGGAAGGGACCTTAAAGCTCATCCCATTCCACCCCCCACCCTGGGCAGGGGCACCTTC
Organism: Phylloscopus whistleri; assembly: GCA_017589585.1. Lineage (NCBI taxonomy): Eukaryota > Metazoa > Chordata > Aves > Passeriformes > Phylloscopidae > Phylloscopus > Phylloscopus whistleri. The sequence goes on along the minus strand of JADMLD010001066.1, from coordinate 2,257,734 downwards.
CACCCCCGTCCAACCTGGCCTTGGGACACTGCCGGGGATCCAGGGGCAGCCACAGCTTCTCTGGGCACCCTGTGCCAGGACCCCACCACCCTCACAGGAAACATTTCTTCCTGATATTTAATCGAAACATGCCTCCCTTCACCCTAAGGCCGTTCCCCTTGTCCATCGCCCCGTGTCCTTGTGAGAAATCCCTCTCCCTTAGGCCACGAGCGGCTTGTACAGACCACCCCAAGGAAGGGTTCCAGGGGCTCTCGGGGGCACACGAGCACTCCGGGCCCTCTCCCGGGCTTGTCCTCAGCGCCTTCCTCGGGAACCCCCGACTCCCCCGGGGCTGTGTCCAGCCGGCACCGGCCCTCACCATCCGCACTCTCCGGGGAGCTTGGAGACCTTCCGCTCCGGGTCCACGGCGACGCTGGCGGCCGCACCTGCAGCGGGAAGGAGTGAGGGAGAGAGGGAGGGAGGGAGGGATAGCGGGAGGGAGCGCGGGGACGCGGGGGTGGCAGCGCCGGCACTCACTGCGCAGCAGGATGCAGCCGCTCTCCTCGTCATTGAGCACCCAGCTCGAGGTGTCGCCCACGGGCCGCCTGCAGCCGGCGCACATGAACACCATGGGCATGGGGGCCGCGTCCGCCCGCCGCTCTCGCTGCTGCTGCTGCTGCTGCTGCTGGGCCCGGCCGCCGCCCGGCTCCAACAGCGACAGCGAATGCTCCAGCTCCGGGCACAGCGCCATCGTGTCTCGCCCGCCCGCCAGGGGACCGGCAGCGGCGCCCGACATCGCTTTGGAATGACCCGCCGAGGAAGCGGCAGTGACGTCGGACACCGCCCCGGAATTGCTCTCGGCGGCCGGCCATGCACCGCCCCTGGGGCGTTTGCAGCTCCTTAGCAAAGGGTCTGGTTATTGCGGAAGAGCCTTTTTATAATGAAGCGTTTTATCAAGCCACACGTCATTCAGAGAACCACCTGAGCTGGAAGGACCCTCAAGGATCATCCAGCCCAGCTCCTGGCCCTGCACAGACCCCCCAACAATCCCACCCCGTGCACCCCTGACGGTGCTGTCCAAAGGCTCCTGGGGCTCTGGCAGCCTCGGGGCCGTGCCCATTCCCCGGGGAGCCTGGGCAGTGCCCAGCACGCTCCGGTGAAAGAACCTTTCTCTGCTATCCCGCATAAACCCCTCCAGACACAGCTCCAGCCGTTCCCTGGGTCCTGTCCCTGTCACAGGCAGCAGAGATCGGAGCTGCCTCTGGGGAGGAGCTGCAGCCCCCGGTGAGCTCTGCCCTGAGACTCCTCCAGGCTGAACAGGCCAAGTGGCCGAGATCCCAGCCCTTTCCATCCAGATACATTCAGGAAGGTTTTTAAGCTCAAATCTACTCAGGAGCTCCCAGGAAAAGTGCGCTGCTCTATGAGAAGGGTTTGTGACCCAGCTGGCACTTGTCCACCCTGTCCCGAGGTTACGGGACACCCATCTCCGTTTCAAACGTGCTGAGAAATAACACGAGTGTCCGGCAAAAAGCGATGATTGCATTTTCAGGGCTGCTCTTACATCTCTCCCATACATTAATACTCATTGCCACTCGATGTTGTCAGTCCCAGGGCAGTCCTTGAGCTTCGGGACCCCGGAGTGATTGGCACAGGCACCAGTTGTGCAATTCTCTTTCTGAGGGCACTGAAGTACAACGAAGCAAAGTAGTGGGTCGGAGTTCTGAGCTGGCTTAAAAGGCACCATGACATGGCTAAGAGAACAAACTCCTCGGAGTATTTCTGCTCTTATGAATATTACTGGGATTACATAGATCCAATTCCAGTAGATGGAAGCAAGTTGAAGGTTAATAAATGTAAGTACTGTGGAGTAGTGGGTGCCAATCTAGAACAGGGAAAATGTTGCATAGCTTGTCTCGGTGACCTGTTGTTTGTTTTTTTTTCCTCGCAATAGTGTCCATGCCAGTGCATGGTTTATGTGAATGGGTGTCTGCCTTCAGGCTGGCAAATTACTAACACACACTCTGGGCTTTATCTTACAGTATTTGAAGCTATCAGTTGACACTAATTCTTGTTTACAAGGACAGATTGTTTTGGAGCCATTTGCTAAGGGGAAATTTGATGACTTGTGAATCTGTAGTGTGGGGTGCTGGTTACCTGTGTGCTACTGTCACCAAAGTTCACTGAAAGAGCAGAGGTTTTCATAGAAATATTGTGTTTTCATCTTGGGACAAGGCTGACATTGCAACTGGTAAACATTCAAACTTTTACTAAAGGAAATGTATGTTTCCACTGGCCAGGAACAATAATCAAGCACAATAATAATCAAACATTCTACAGCTTCAAACTAAGAGATACCATTCTAGTCACTGAGAATCCTTTGGCCACTAAGTCGAAGAAGAAAGGCTTACTCTAAATTGGCAGAGCCAATCCAGTATTAATGAAGGCTGGACTAGCTCTCCCTTCACAGCTGTCAACATTCCCCCTCTCCTCCCACAAATAATCATTTGTAATAGGAATAATTCCCCCCATCCAGCTCATCATCTTCTGGAGGAAGACAAGCTGCTTCTCTCTCAAATTCCTTCAAATCAATGGCTGTTGTCTGTAGTAGTGTCAGTATTTCATCACCTGGGCTCACTTCAACAGAGCTAGGAGAAAAAAAAAATCAATCTACTGAAATGGATTCAATGGGATCACATCCTCTGCATTCAGGTTTTCACTCAAATTCTTCGTTTTTCCTTCTGTGCAAACACATCCAAAACGAAAATGAACCTGGGGGAAGTACCAGAGCACTACACAGAGTATTGGCCAAACCAGGACACAGTCAGTCTCTGCAATTCCCAGCTGCTGGCTCCAAAGCCCATTTGTCATGGCTCGTTTTCTTTACATTTATCTTGCCTTGATGAATATTAAGATTGCCAGATCCCAAACAGCAGAGACTGGAAACTCAAAAAACTAGCAGTCTAAAACTACTATGAGCTGGCAAAGCCTCAGATATTTTTGTAGTGATTTATTTTTTGGATTTGATCTTTCAGATATCCTTGAGTAAAGGAGACAGATTACTCTGTATTTGTTATTCACTGGGACTGCTTTTAAATGAAACTTTTATATACTTTCTACAGTCAACCAAACAAATAATGCTCTCCAGTCCCCTCTTAACCCACTTGGAAGAGTTCAGCATTTCACAAAACCGAGATAAGTTGTCTGGTTTTTTTTTTTTGTTCTCTTTGTCTCTTTAAGTAGTTTTTCTAAAGTTCTATTTCAGCCTTCTGTGCTTACCTTTTGCAATGGAGTCTCTCATGATTTTCACATAAACAACCTATTTGTGTAACTGTCTTTTCATGTTTACATTCTTCTTATAGGGAGGAGACTGTTGAGGGACTGTTGGGTTGACCAGTGTGGTTGGAGAGGAAGATTTTCTTCCTCCAATCCATGGTCACTGTTGGAATTCTGTAAATGTTGAGGTCTGTAAATAAACTTGCCCTTTTTGCCTTGGACATCTCAGTGTGTGAGTGTCGTTTCTTTTGTGTTGTGCTGCGAGAATAAATAGTTACTCAAGCAAGAATTTCTGCTAGTGGAGTATTCTAGAGGAATCAGTGCTTGAATGTCCTGGCCACAGCACCCATGTTAAATGTACAACGCAGAAAAGGGTTCAGGGTTTTTGTAACAAGGATTTTGAAGGTAAGTTAAAGGATTTGTAGGCAGCGTATATGAATTTCAAGTAGCTCTGACCTTTCTGGCACAGCAACAGATTGCTGGAAGTGATCTTCTGCCATATGCAACAGCTCCAGGTACTTTGCAGATCCTTCCATTTCTCCCTATTTAATGCAAGTCACAGGCATGAATCCAAACAATTCTCCCTTCCTTTTCACATTTAGACAGACCACACACAATAAATGCTGTGATTAGATTTATCTCCACACCACCAAGCACTGCTGGAGCAATCCAAGGCAGGAAGTGAGTGAGGCATCACCTCAGCAGACCCTCCCCTGCTCAGCGATTCAGAGACAATTTCTGGGGTGAGGAGAGGGGGGGAAACTCTGAGTGGGCTGGACATGAGCAAGACATGGAAAAAGAAAAATTTTACTCTGTCTAAGTAAGAAAATTTCCAGTGCCTCGCCTGCCTTTTGCTAAGGTCACAGGAAGGATGGCAGAGTGAAACCACAGTGTAGGAAAAAACAGACCCGGCCCTGGAACCTGCTCACCCAATGCCCAGGGAGCACAGGAGGGAGCCCTCAGCCAGTGTGCCCCTCACTCAGCTGGCAGCCAGAGAGCCCAGAGCCTGGACACAGGCAGGGACACAGCAGTGGGGACAGCCAGGGACACAGGGGTGGGGACAGCCAGGGACACAGCGGTGGGGACAGGCTGCAGCAGCAGGAGAACTGCACAGCCTTGGGGGCAGCTGGGGCTCTTGGTTCCAGCCACTGATGGGGCCGAGCACAGCACGAGGCCTCTTCCAGACATCGGGAAAGAGCCACACACCTGCCAGCCCTGTCCTTGCCGGGTGACACTGTCCCCTCCCTAGAGGCCACAGGTGTGGCCCTGCACTCACCCGGGAATCTTCTGAGGATCCTTCTGTGTCCATTGCCGGTTGCTGATGTGCCCTGGGCACCCAGGGGCTCCCTCACACTCCCATCACTGGTGCAGAATCCATTCTCCACATCTTCACTCCCTGCACGCTCACAGGTGGCATCCCCCTGCTCATGACAAGTGGCTTCTTGTGCCCCAGGCAAGTGTGTAACCCCGGCTGCTGGTCCCTCCTGGAGATGCAGGAACTCCTCCTCAACTCCATGAACGGAGCAGAATTCACTCTCCTCCAGCTCACAGCCGGAATCTCTGTGCTTGGAACAAACAGCCCCTTGTTCAGAGACATCAGGAGTGCTGAAAAAGCCTTCCGGAGATCGGCCTCGGGAACAGCTTCACACCCGCGGTGATGGCACACTGAAAGGGACGTGATGGGAGGTCACTGCTGGTGCCGGCCCTGCGGGACACCGAGGCTCAGGAAGGCGGTGCCAGGTCTGGGTGCCCTGTCCCCGCCCCGCGGACGCTGCGGCAGCACCTGCGGAGACAAGCGCAGCCTCCGGGAGCTCTCCGGTGCCCCTGGGGCTGCCCCGCTCCGCCCTCGGTGTCAGTCCGCCCTCGGAACGCAGACGGGTAAATAAAGTCCAAACCAGCAGCGCCAGCTCATGTTCCCCGTCTTTTCCCCCTTTTTTAGTGGATTAAACCAAGGGTAAACTCCCTTTTGTCAGCATTTCAAAGTTTCGAATCAAGAGAGAAAATGGGAGGGGTTCCCTCTCGATTTAGACCCCTAAATTATGAATAAGAATGGTCTCCCCTCAGTTTAATACCGGAAAAAAAAGTGAATCAAGGGGGATTTTTCCTCAATTTAACCTCCTAAAATGAGGAGAAATGCAATTTTCTCCTCAATTTCCCTCAAGAAAGACCATTCTAGGGGCATTTGGACATCTTTTTTCCTCTCCGAAGGCCCCTTCAAATGGAGGGTCCCCCTCGATGGAACTCTTATTAAGAACTCTTAATAAGATGGAACTCTTATTAACCACATTAAGAGGTTCCTCTCAAGGGAAGCCCTTTAAAACCAGGGACAGCAGAGCTTGCCCTCAATTTGCACCTTAAGATTATGAAAATCGGATGGTTTCCCTCAATTCAAACCCACCAAACGGCACTATAAAGGTATTGTCCTTGCATTTAAATCTGAAAATCACAGAAAACGGTGATTCCCAGTCAACTGACATAAAGTGGTATAAAGAGTTATAAAGGGACCCCACCAGCACTGGCCCCGTGTCACTAAAAGAGCTGCACCTGCTGCCCCTCGGGCAGTGCTGGGCGTCCGTCGGCTCTCGGTGTCCGTCTGTTTTTGCAATCGCGACAGATAAATTGAGTCCAAACAGGCAGCGACTTCCGTAGAGGCCCAGGGGGATGAGGGCTGCAGTCCGATCTCTTAGAGACCAGGACCAACATCTTCGCCTTTTATTCTTACAGTTTTCCGAGGACTGAGGAGGGGTTTTTCTCTGGCAGTAGCTCGTGCCGCGGCTCCTTGTCCGCTCCCCCGTAGGGAGCAGCCCCGCATGCCGGCTTTCCTTCGTCTGCAGACAAACCCCCACTGACCCCCAGGCCCTCGGTCCCCTTCCCGAGGTGTCAGGGCGATTCGCCCCCGAAGCTGTCGGGCTGTGGCGAGGGCAGGAAGCCCCGGTGCCGCCGCCGGCTCGCACCACGCCGGGCCAGAGCCAGCGGGCAGAGGTGCTTTGGCTTCCTGTCCCCTCCCCCGTGTCGCCAGCCCAGTGTCACCAGCTCCGTGTCGCCAGCCTGTGCACCCCCGGCTCTGCCGTCGCATGGAGGACGAGGACGGCTACGTGATCTTAGACCGGCGGGGTCAGCGGCGGCCTGCGGGGAGCTGCCCATCCCGGCAGGGTGCAGGTACTGGGGGGTCGTGTCCGCTGGAACCCCCCCCCTCGTTGTCTGGGTTTTTGTCTTTCTCCTCTATCCCCTTTAAGGAGTTTGTAAAAGTTTTATTTTTAGCCTTCTGTGTTTTTGGAGTCAAATACACTTTCGTATGAACAAGCCACTTGTTATTGTAAAATCTAGAAATGTTTACATTCTTTTCATAAGGAAGAGACTGTAGATGGACTGTTGGGTTTTCCAGTTAGTTGGAGAAGATTTTATTCCTCCAATCCATGGTCACTGCTGGAGTTCGATAAATGTTGATTCTGTAAATAAACCTCTCTTTTCCCTTCTCGGACATCGCAAGGTGTGGGTGTGAGTTCTTTATGTCGAGAGCGACACCCCCCGATCGTGTGGGTGCGACCCTGAGACTGGGTGGGGTCACCAAAGGGTCCTGGAGAAGTCCAGGGGTGTCACTGTGGGGGTTGGGAGTCCCAGAAGGATTTGGAGGGGAGGTCCCAGAGGTCACTGGGCGGATGGGGACACAGCTGGGAACGCTGCGGACTGGAGACGGGGAGTGCAATCCAGGGAACCGAGGGGTCGTATCGGCCCCTCCACAGGAGTTACAACAGGTCGGGAAGATCGCAACTGGACGCGGCAGTCGCTGCTCCCCGGCTGGAATGCGGGCGCTTGGCACGTCTCGGAACCCATCCCGGGGTGATTCCCATCCACGCACCCGCCGAGAGGGAAGGGATATAGCGTGGGGCGGCGAAGGCGGGAATCCAGGCACGGAACGGGCACGGCGCCGGCGGTTCTGCCGCTGATAAACCGCGGGAGAGAAGGGGAGGTGTCCTGCAGTCAACCCAGCAGCTGGGGCGGAATCCCTCTCCTTGGATGAACTCATATCATTAAACAATAACAACAACAACAACAACAATAACAATAACAATATTATTAACGCCCCCTCTCCGTCTCAGAGGCACCTCCCTCCAACCCAAAGTCAGCCTCCCTCCAGGGCACGGCTCCCCTCCCTGGGCACTCCCAGATGGTCCCAGAGGGTCCTGGGATGGTCTCTGGGTGGGTTCCATGCGGGATCCTGGGGGTGGGTCCCGGAAGGACCCCATGGGACCCTCTCTAGGACCCCTCAGGAAATTCCAGGAGCACCCAGGACCCCCCCCCCCTTGGACATCTCAGGACCTCTGACACTCCTGGGATGCCCATGGTACTCCCCCCAGACCCCTCTGGGACATCCTGGAACTTTCCAGGACCCTCCCAGGAATCCCAGGAACGTTCGAGGATTGCTGCCTTGAGATAAAAAGAGTGGCACCTCTGGTTGGCCTTGACCTCCCAGGGGTCACCTCAGGCTGCCCCCAAGGCATTTTGAGTGACACCCTTCCCACCCTCTGGAAAAGAGTCATCCTTCTTAGACAGGCACTCCTGGCTGAAAGTGGGATTCAGTTGAAGCAAGGCTGAGGAAGAAACAGGGGTTTGTTCAATTCAGAAAGCAGTTATAATTCCCTCTTTCATTTCTTTATGGAAAGAGGAAAAATCCTCCTTTTTTTTCGAACTCGACTGCTTTCAAACTTGACTTTTGCATCAGAACATGAACCCACTGGTCCTGCTGGATTGGTCTCCGTGGCAGTTTTCCTCTCATAAATATGTAACCTGTAATACCAATGCACAGGGTAATGCTAACCCCCCACAGGATCTTGGAGCATTGCAAAATGATGAATCGTTCAGATTTTTCTCTCTCCAGCCCCCTTCCAAGCCATCCTTTAAAGGAGGTGTGAGAGCTCTGTGCTTTAGCATGGGCAGTGTTGGCCAGGTGATGTTTGGCCTCTCCTGGAAAAGGCAACTCCCTTGTGTGGGAGATCAGTCACTTTGGCACAGTCTCAACATTAATCCTGCCACCTGTGAGGAGAAGCCAAGCTACTCTGATATTTTTAAATTCATCTGAATAGTGAGAAAACCAGTTTCTATCTGGGCTGTTGTGATAGACCAAAGAAAAATGGAAATGGGTTCAGGGCCAGCCTGCACCCATTTGCTCTTGTGCCACCACTGTCCCCTCACTCAAATTGCTCCTCTCCCTCCCTGGTGTGGCTTTTCCTCTCCACCCAGATATTCATAGGAAGATATTCCCCTTAACCTGTGCTTTTAGCCATATTAAACAAACTGAGCTCTTTGTTTCCTGGTGTGTTATGTGAAGGTGTGCTTGAAGATTAATGAAGCTCGCAGTGATACATCCGAAGAGACTCTTTTCAGGGCTGAAGGAACAAACAAGATTTCCTTTTGCCCCCTTGAGAGCAAGATGCTACTTAGAATACATAAATGTGGCTTTTAAGGCTATTTTCCAAAGAGCAACATTTTTTCTTGAAGGCTGGGGCCACTGGTGTTTGCAGAGGTTTTTATAGTGGAAAAAACACAGCTCCTTTGGGGTTCTCTTGAGTAGATGCTTTCTGTCTTGGCAAGCATGTGGGAAGAAGACCTACTTTGTGAGACTGGTATTGGATTACTAACAGACCTGTCCGTTCCTTTTTCTGCTAAAAAGAGCATCTGATGTCTAGGCACAGTTCTAAAAACCATCCCGTGAGGGCAGTTTGCTTGAGATAAAGCACTGCCTGCTGGCTTACGCCAGGTGTCATCTTCTGTGAGGAGACAGCTGGGATGGCACGGCGACAGCAGACAAACAGTCACCGCCTGTCACGCAGCAAACTACAAATGCCAGGGGCTGGTGCTGATGTATCTGCTTCAAAAGAGCGTAGAGACGAAAGAGAGGAGGTTAGGAGCAAAAGTTTTAAATGCTGCCCCAGAATCTGTCAAAAAGACTACACAGATTTACAAGTCATGAAGCCAGGATGTGTTCTGTAGAGATTCACCAGAAATGGCTTAATGTGGGCATTTGCTCCTGCTGCCATCTCCCAGGAGACAGGCAGTTTCTCCAGGCAGTGTATCCTGCAGGTAGCAGAGACAGCACTCCATGGCACAGTGCACTACAGTTGCTCCAGGTGTTAATTTTTGGGAAATGACCAAATGCTGCTGTGGTATCTGTTGAGTTCACACTTACTGGCAATCAGAGCACCCACCTGTGTGCTTGCCCTCAAAACACAGCCCTAGCTGAAGCTCTGCTGTCACTGCGCCAGCAACTACTGATCTGAAAAGTTTTTCCTTCCTTTTGCTGCTGCCCATCCCTGCCTTTTCCTGCCTGCAACTATTCTACAACATAATTGCTTCAAAATGTTCCTTTGCATAACCTAAATGCCTTGGGGTGTTGTCAGGTTTGCCCTGGATGTCTAAAAACTACTGTGCTTGTACAGGGCTGGTCCCAAACAATATTCTACTTACTGTATTTATTTCATGAGGTCAAAATTAACACCAGGGGACACAGAGACCTTTAACCTCTTAAAACTCTCGTGAACACCTGGGCAGTTTGGCTGTTGGCACTCTTCCCACAGTTGAGTTATATGGAATAACCTCAGGAGTCAGCAGCCCTCAAATCCTTCTCCTGCCAATAAACTGTTTTTGGGATCTTTGTGGTGTAAATGGTTATCAGCCCCAGGTGTGGCCAGTGAAAGTGATGAGGGATCCCACCTGATCCATCCAGAATAGACTAGATTTTAATCCATGGATTATCAGAATGAACACACTGGATAATGCTATAATGGCGAGTAATTCCTGCCTTATATTTTGCACAGAACAATAACTCTCCTCAAAAAAAATCAAGGCGTGTCCGACCTGGCCTTGGACATTTCCAGGGATCCAGAGGCAGCCGCAGCTTCTGTGGGCACCCTGTGCCAGGGCCTCCCCACCCTCCCAGGGAACAACTTCTTCCTCATATACAATCTAGCCCTGTGCTCTGTCAGTGTGAAGCCATTCCTCCTTGTCCCAAGTCCTTCTGCAGCTCACCTGGAGCCCGTTTAGGCACTGGCAGGGGCTCTGAGGTCTCATCTCCCCAGGACCTTCTCCAGATGGACACCCTGAGCTCTCCCAGGCTGGATCCAGAGCAGAGGGACTCCAGCCCCAGATAATTAATAACCAGGGCGGGATTACGAACTTTTTTGCTGTTGTTGTTTGTTTGTTTGTGCGGTTGTGGGGTTTTTTGGCACTTCAACAGAAACCACCTCTGTCTTTGCGGTTTTACCGCCTCCTTCCAGGCGAGGGCGCTGCTTTCCCGCAGCCGCTCCGCCCTGAGGGGGCGCGGCTTTCCTGCCCCTCCTCCGCCTCTAGGGGGCGCTGCTTTCCCGCCTTCGCCCCGCCCTGAAGGGGCGTGGCCTCCCCGCCCTGGGGGCGTGGCCAGCGGGGAGGGGCAGGCGCGGGGCGGGGCGCGGCCGCGCCGGGACCCCGCGGGGAGCGGGGGGAGGAGGAGGAGGAGGAGGCGGAGGAGGGAAAAAAGGAAGGGAGGAAGGAATGCAAGGACTGGCGGCGGCAGGAGCGATGGTGAGCCGGGAGTGTGAGGCCAGTATGGGGCGGAGAGAGAGGTGTCCTGGCGCGGCCTGTGAGGCAGTGAGGCCCGGGCCTCGTCCGGCGGGAGCCGGGTGTGGGCTGAGGGGTCCCGGACAGGCCTGAGGGGATGCCTGGCCGAGCTCGGCCGCCGGCGGGGTGCGAGGGTGCGTGGTCAGGCCCTCTCTTCGGCCCCCACCCGGGGCCCATACCCTTCCCCTGAAAGTAAATGCGTCCTCTTAATCGTATGCTGCTTTCCTTATTCCCCGATTACCTAGTTTCGGGGCAGAAAGGATTAGAAACGGTGTTTTCGCCTGTCTCTGGTTAATTTCTTGGGTGGGGCAGAATGATGTTTTTCTCAGGATTTTGGGGAAGGTGCTAAGATTTTGGGATCTGGCTAAGAGAAATCGTGTGTTTGCTGATTGATTGCTATTTTTTAGAGACATTGTCTGCTAATTGGCTGTTATTTTTTAGCTAGGAGCAAACTTCAGGATTCCTTGGACTATAGCTGGCCCTAGCCCGCATTGGCACGGCATGAATCTTGCAATTCCTCCAACCTGGAAGGGATACTAGGTTTTTGGTTGGGTTTTTCCCCCCTATCAGCGAGGGAAATTGAAATCACAGCTGCTGAGAGATAAATGAAACAGCATTATCTTTGTCCCACTCCTTTGTCCCGCCTGGTTACTCCATTCCCAAGTGCTGCTGCTTCTTCCTGCTTTGGCGTGAAGCTGTGTACAGCCATGGGTAGCCTGGGACAGCACCAAGAGCCTGCACAGCTTGTGTTGGGGTTGCTTTCAGGCTGCCAAAATTTGGCACTGGCTAAATGCTTTGCTTGTTGTGCAGGGGGCGGTCTAGACTGGCCTGGGGTTGCTGGGGCCGTGCTGTGTGGTGAGGCTGTTCTCACCTCAGTCCCTTCTGTGCCAAAGCGTTGCGGAGGAAATTGCTGCTTATTGCACCTGAAAGACCTGCTCAGGTCTGCTCTTTTATCCACTAGATTGGACAGTCGCTATTGCACAGGATTCCTGGCTTCTGGAAAGCTTAGGAAGTTGGCTTTGTACTCGGGGAATGTGGCTTCCTCTGGAGAAACACTGATACACAATGTTTTTCCTACACTATGGTTTCACTCTGCCATCCTTCCTGTGACCTTAGCAAAAGGCAGGCGAGGCACTGGAAACTTTCTTACCTAGACAGAGTAAAATCTTTCTTTTCCCATGTTCTGCTTATATCCAGCCTACTCAGTGTGCCCCCCTGCCCCACCCCAGAAGTTGCCTCTGAATCGCTGAGCAGGGGAGGGTCTGCTGAGGTGATGCCTCACTCACTTCCTGCCTTGGATTGCTCCAGCAGTGCTTGGTGGTGTGGAGATAAACCACTGCCTTGCTGTGACTCCTGTGCTCAAAGGCATTCAGTAGAGCCCCTTTCTGAGTAAGGATTTTGGGGTTCTACGTGTCTCTTTTCCCAAATACACGACTTTGCCAATAAAAAGATGTTTTCATTTGGTCTCCCACACCAGCTACTTCCACCACCGAACTGCTGAGAAGGACTTGAGGGTGCTGGTGGGTGACAGCTGGCCCTGCCCTCGGCTGAGCACAGGCAGCAGGAGAGGGAGGATGGATTCTGCTCCTACTCAGCTGAGACCCCAGAGCTGCCTCCAGCTTGGGGGGGCCCACACAGGAAGGACCTGGAGCTGTTGGAGTGAGCCTGGAGGAGGCAGCAGGGTTGGATGCAGCAGCCATGCTCTGAGGAAAGGCTGGGAGAGGTGGGATTGTTCAGCCTCTCTCTCAGGAGAAGAGAGGCTTTTGGGAGACCTGACTGTTGTCTCCAGTATCTGAAGGAGCTGACAAGATAGAGAGAATGACTCCACACTGACAGAATGTTAGGTTCAGATTAGATATTAGTAGGAAATAATTTCTCCCTGTGAGGGTGGTGAGACCCTGGCACAGGGTGCCCAGAGAAGCTGTGGCTGCCCCTGGATCCCTGGAAATGTCCCAGGCTAGGTTGGAGGGGCTTGGAGCCACCTGGTCTTGTGGAAGGTATCCCTGCCCGTGGCAGGGAGATGGAATGAGGTGATCTTCAAGGTTTCTTCCAAAGCAAATGAATCTGTGATTCTGTTGCTTCTATTCTTTGCATCAGGTAGTAAAAGACATTCCCTTTTTAGTACTAGCAGGCCTAGTATATCCTTTAGTCCTGCCCTTAGAGCATGAACTGAGATTTAGGATTCTGCCAACTGATGTAGCAGCAGGTGTTCTGGTCTGTATGCTGTGGTGATTGTGATACAGTTTTCTGTGTTAGGAAATACTTGTATTTCCTAGAAATTTGCATTTAAAAATCACTCAGAATTCTTTGTGTTCTGAGTGTTCACTTTGCCTCTCTTTGCTCATCAAGATTCATCCATGCCATATCAGGAAGGGCATGTGATTACATATTGCAGAGGTCGAAGGATTCTGTGTGTTGGTGCTGATAAGATAATTCCTGAGGATTCTGCCCTATGGTTGGACTTTCCCAAGAGCAGAGCCCTTCATGTATAATAGCAGCATTCAGTTTGTGCTGATACTGGGGGCTTTGTCCGAGGCTTGCATAACCCTGCTGGGAAGCTGTGCCAGGGCTCGGTGCTGCCTTTGTTCATGGATGCCTGCTCCCAGAACAATTGCCTTGCCGGGGTCTGCATCCAGACAGCTCCTGCCAAGACTTCACGTCTTAATGCTGTGGGTACCTCTTGGTGGCATCCAGGTCCTCACAAAATATTTCAAAGAAATACCCAGTTTATTCTCTGGAAGGCATGCAGGGGTCTGAGGCTAAGTGGAGGAATGAAATGCGTCCCGATGAGTCCCAGCATGCAGGGAACTGGGCACTTCTTGTACCCTAATTATCATGGGTGTCAGCAGAGGACGTTTCCTTGCACATTCTTGGAGGTGGTAACCCACAGAGATCCATGGTGAGCTCACGTGCAGCATCCATTGGTTGGATCCTGTCTCTTGTGCAGTCTGTGCTGCCTGGAGCATGCCTAGATGTTTGCAGAAATGTTTATAAATTGGTTTGCCTAAGTGATCAAAGTGAACATGACACCTTGTGTGTATTTTGGATTAAATGAAATCTGAACTTGATTTTTGGAGTCCTTTGGACTCCTGTAAAATCGTATCTATTTTGAGCCTCCAATCAGTCTTTTCCCATTTTGTTTTGATAGTTTTACATTCCATCTCTGCAGTGGAAGCTGGAATGCTGCTGTCCTTACTCTGACTTGCTACCTTGTTTGTTTTTGTGCTGAAGCTATAATTAGCCACTGTTTAGCCACTCCTCTTGAGCTCTCAGGGCTGGTGGTACAGTATGTATATATTCATTTTGCAAACACTATACGTGGCAAACATCCCCCACCCGCCCCACTGTCACTCTGGAAAAAGTTTCAGTATGGCAGTGGTGGAAATAAATGCAATACAGATGAAACTGGTGGTATTGGGGAGCTGTGGTAAGATGAGTGTGGCCTGAATGTGTTTTTAATTTCACTTACTTCAGCCCGTACATCCAAAAGTTCACGATTTTTGATTTCTAAGAGATCACGCATCTGGTGTTGCTCTGTCTGCCCACATCCTTCAGTCAGGCTGGGCAGCACGTGGTCCAAACCTCCAGCTGTAATTAGGAGCTGACTAACAAATATTCCCTGCGTGGTGCTTATGCAAAGATATTTGTCAGGCTGGAGTTGGCAGGGAGGGACTGAGGAGCAGAGTCATTACCGGGGTGCGAATCAAAACACCGCAGGCACAGGCAGCAACGAGCAGTCTCTCAGGAGGCTGAGGTGGTGTTGCTCAATCCCATTCCCGGCTCTCCGGTAGGAAGTCGGCAGGCTGCTGGCTGTGAGTTCAGTGCTTCCCTGCGGCCAGGCTGGTTACTCCGGTCAGATGTGCCTTTTGTGGCCAGAGCCACGTGCAGGCAGCAAGGTGTCAGCAAAGGCAGGGCTAATTGAAGCCTTCCTTCTACTTAGGAGCAGAATAAATAAGCGAGGCTGCCGTGTCCTTGCTGGCTTTGTGCGGTTATGTTTTCAGTCAGGAAGCTTCTTGGAAAAACTTGTCGTGTTGGAGCAGAGGCCTTAATTACAGTGGCAGTACCGGTATTCCGCTTGCTCCCGTAATGGGAGCTGACCTAACTCGTGCTGTTGGAGCCATCTCCCTTGGCCTTGATTTACTGCGTGCTGAGGTGTGTGACAGCCACCTCCTGCCTCAGCTCTGGGGATGTCAGGGAAGCTGATGGCAGACAGATGGGTTAGGGTGTGGGGATCAGAGAGCCCCTAGTTGGGGAATATGTGTGGATTCAGGTGAAAGCTGAGGATGTGGTATAAACTGACAGAGAGTAGGTTTAGATTGGATATTAGGAAGAAATTCTTCCCTGAGAAAGTGGAGAGGGCCTGGCACAGGGTGCCCAGAGAAGCTGTGGCTGCCCCTGGATCCCTGGAAGTGTCCAAGCCCAGACAGGGTGGGGCTTGGAGCAACCTGGGATAGTGGAAGGTGTCCCTGCCCATGGCACGGGGTTGGAACAAAATGGTCTTTAAGGTCTCTTCCAGCCCAAGCCTTTGTGCGATTCTTTGATGTTGGCACTTCCTCTGTGCACAGTCAGCCTCATGGTATTGCATAACATAAACTTGTCTTTAAAAGCTACTTTTATTCTGTGGCCCCATTTTAAACCCACTTTAAAGGTTCTTTTGGAGGAAGGAAGGTTCAGTTGGTAAAACCTTTCTTCCCATTTTTCCCACAGGTAAACTCAGATAGTGTTTCCATTTCCACAGAAACAGAAGATGCTTGTAACAAAAGTCTGAGGTTCTCCAGTTTGTTGCCTTTCCGTTTCTCTCTCTCTTTTTTTCCTTTTAAGCTTTTTTTGCATCCTAAAACTGGCAGCCGAGGAAATGCTGTTCTGGCAAAAATGCAAAATGTGCTCTCATTAGCTTTGGCATTCCTCCCCCCTCCCTTTTCTGTCATCTGGGACAGAAGAGCATTACTGCAGTTAATTTGTGCTCTTTTGTAGTGGCGTTAAGTGCTATCCCTGGAACCAGCTCAGCTAGCTAATGGCTTTTAGAAATAAAGTATTAAGGATGTATTCCTAATCTGCGCAGCTAAAAATTCAGTATGTAAACTGCTTAGGTAGCTGAGTGCATTAATATCAGTACAAATGAGCACTGCAAGTCCTAATGACAGCAATTAGTATTTTATCTGATACCTGGGTCTGTCTTACTGCTCTGAGAATTAAAAACAAATCCTTCAGTGCAGAATTTTTTTCTTCCTGCTCTTTAGTTGCTCATAAGGCAGGTTTTAAAACTGCTTCTGAAATAATCCTGTGGCTTGTGAAGCTTTTGTGTGGGGAAGGTTCTCCTACAGAAATAAAAACAGCTTATCTATTCTCTTCTAATGAGAAGGGAAACCTTTATTTTTTGATGCCTTCACAAATAAGCAGTTTATCGTCTAACATGAAATTCTGTCCTGTAGACAGGTTTAAAATCAGGTCAGCCTGTTGTCTTTAGCCCAGCTGGGGAAGCAGGAAGAGTTTTTCACTCTGAGCAGCACCTCCAGGGCTGCAGGGCAAGGAATTCCGATGGCTGAGCTACACAGCGGCTGTTTATTTCCTCCTGCCCCCCTTTCTGTAAAATGAGGAAGTGGTATGGGACTGCAATCATAGAGAATCCCATGATGGTTTGGGTTGGAAGGGAGCTTAAAGATATCCAGTGCCACCCCCTGCCATGGGCAGGGACACCTTCCACCATCCCAGGTCGCTCCAAGCCCCACCCTGTCTGGGCTTGGACACTTCCAGGGATCCAGGGGCAGCCACAGCTTCTCTGGGCCTCACCAGCCCACAGGGAAGGATTCCTTCCTGACATCCCATCCAACCCTGCCCTCTGTGTGAAGCCCCATGCACTTGTCCTGTCACTCTGCTCATGTAAAAAGTTACTCTCTCTCTCTTTTTTATAAGCTCCCTTTTAATCCAGCATGTTCCTGGGTATAATAAAAACATTTGAGTGCAATCTTCGAAATGCCCTCTGGTTTCTGTGGAATTAAGTGAATAATTCAGAAAGTAAAGGTCTCTCATGTCTTGCTGGATACTTTCAGGGAAAGGAGCATTTGGGAAAAACTGAGTGCATGATTAGCCAGGGAGCTGAGAAATTGTATTTCATTGCTAACACATCTTCCATGCCAATTTTTACTGGGTTTTTTAATCCCAGTTTTTAATATCCTCCTAAATGGATCAACCTCATCCTTCAAACTCATCTAAGTATGAAATGAATGAAGGAGGAAAGTGAGAAATACAGAGAACTTTACCTGGTCAAACTGTAACACTTGTGGATTGATTTCAGATTGGGGGTTTTTTAAAAGCAAGAAAGGGGAAGAAAATCTTCAATGTCTTAGAATGAGCATAATGAAGATCTTCTCTTATTTGTTCAAAACTTTGGTATACCATTGAGTTCCCATATGTCAGTGCTCAGAGGTTTCAGTGATGACAAAATGTGCAGACAGCTGGGACCTTCTGTCCAGAGGTTTCTCCAAGAGTGAGGTCACTAGATTTATTTATTTTGACTTGGCCATTTACTAGAGTGACTTCTGTCAAAAAGGTCATGTTCCTTTTTGATTCAGGGCTTCTTCAGGAAAGAAAAAAAGCACAGCCCACTTTATATTTGATGCTGCAGCATTTTCTTGCCATGAGTTGAGAACAGCTATTGAGACACCAGCCCATTAGTGGCTCCATTTTCATCCTTTAAGTGCAGTTCCAAAACAGAGTGATATCCTGGCATTCCATCCTAGGCAAACAACCAAAGTCATTGTTGTTGGTTAAACGCTCATTTCCAGGGATTTGCCGGTGAAGATTGTGCAAACTCGCTGAAACTTAAGAACCAACTCTGGTTAGCTGGAAAAAGTGGCTCTTCCCTCAAATTCTGGGGTTAAATCAGGCTTTGTGGTGAGTGGCTTGGAGGACGGGGTATTCATTAGCTGGAACATTGCCTAATTGCAGCTGTTTGTGTGGCCACCTTGTTTTGGAGGTTGAAGTGGCTCTGATGTATTTTTAAATTGCCCTTTGCCAAGTGAATAGGTGCTAATTTGCCTTCTCAGAGCTGAGTGCTGTCTGCTTTTGCCGAATTCAGTCCTTGTCCCTTTGGCCTGTGCTGGGACATGGGTGAAAACCCTCCTCTGCTAAGGGTAAACGCTGTTAATTCTGCTGGAGTTTATGTTTGGGTTGCTTAAATACCTTCAAATTCTGCGATGTTATATGCATTTGACTGCTTTTCCAATGTAGTGAGTATTCATTAGTGTTGCTTTTTGGTAAGGAAAGCTGCCTTCCTCCTTTGATTATTTGGAAAAACTTGGCTTTTTTTTTAGACTGTTAGTGGCCTTTCCAGTTGTATTGGAATGACACGTTACCCCTTAAAAAAAGTTAATTAAATGCTTCTTCTGTTGTTGGCTTGGCCCAGAAGTGAGACCTGTGGAAGATCCTGAGAAGAGAAGCTTTAGCAGTTTTTAATTTAGTGGCTTATTGAGAAACTGCTCTATTCCCACCCAAAATCCAATAGCACAGGAATCAAGGATTTATTCCTTCCAAGGTTTAGTTATAAATGTTTTGAAAGGCTCCACGTACTTTCTTTCCCTGTCGTTTGGAGGGTGAAGCTCTTGAGTGCTCGAGATCTCCCCAGTTAAACTGGGCAAAACTGGGCTGGTCAAAAGGGAAGAGGAATTTGGAAGAGGGCTCTGTTCTTGCTTATTCTTCTTATCTCTAGAAACCTTTTCCCCAGAGAATTGGATGGAAGACCCTTGTTTATGGGGAAATGTCCTTTTTCTCCTGTGCACACCCAGTTTTCCTTGCCCTGTTCTGACTCTCTTGAAGAGCTTCTGGTTTGAAGCTATTGATTAGGAACTTAGGCTGTGTCCCGACGGTAATTCCTGCTTTGACATTGTAATTGTGCTTGCATCACCATTTTCTGGGGGTTATTTTGGCAGCAGCAATGTTTTGCTCTCCCATCCCCCCTTGGTGTGTAACATGCTAATTAGATCTGTAAATTAAGGACTTGCTGAGTGCTTCCATCTGAAGTTGAAAATCCAGCCCGAGGTACTTAATAGATCTGTTTTGGTGGTACCTTCATTCACCAGCTGAGAATTCCTTGGAAAAAAAATATTTACACAGTTCCTTCTCTTGGGCAGTGGTAATTATCTGGTGGTGGTTCTTGGGACTGTGCAGAGAACCTTACATCGTTCATCTGTGCTTGGTGCTTCTCTCTCAGTATTTGAAGTGTCTCAAGGTGTATATTTTTATCTGTGAGTCTCGAGTGGAAGTGCATAAAAACTCTCTCCTACCTGTTGTATTTGGAGGAATTACGGAAAGCATGGGGTCTGCATACCAGGAAAGCACCTTTTTAATCAACAGTTGGCTTTTTGATGCCCTATTTGTGTTCATTTGTGCTTTCCTCAATTTCCTCTTGCTTTTCCTTTGCACAGGAGGCCCTTATTCCCTACAAGGAAATCCTCCAGATGTATTGGGAGAAAGTGACAGGCTTTGTGAACGCCCGGT
Organism: Phylloscopus whistleri; assembly: GCA_017589585.1. NCBI lineage: Eukaryota > Metazoa > Chordata > Aves > Passeriformes > Phylloscopidae > Phylloscopus > Phylloscopus whistleri. The sequence continues at coordinate 2,238,393 of JADMLD010001066.1, read as the reverse complement.
GTGATGGACTTGAACCCTGGCAGCTCATTGGATTGACCTTTTCTTCCACACTTGTAAGTGTGTGGCTGCATGGCTTCCTCTGCCAGCCTGAGAGTAAGTATTTGACATGGAGGATTTTCTTACCTTTGGAGGGAGGGGAGGTGGCCCTGAGTTGTTCCTGGGCAGTGGAAGGAAAGAGGGTGGAACAAGGCCAAACATTTGTTGAAACAGACTTTCTGCTGTCACCTAGTACTTACCAAACTCTCTTCTGAATTAAAGTCAAGGCCTGTCTCATAACTTAAGCTCCCCTATTCTGTCAGAGGGTGCATGGAATGTGTTTCTGTCTCCTTCCCTTTCCTTTGTCTCCCTTTTTCCTTTGGCCAAACCATTTGCTTGTCACAACAGTCTCTTCTTCCCCAAACCCTGGGGAGGTTTATGGAGAGCTGGGTTCCTGTGAACTTAGTCACTGCCGCAAAGTGTCTGGATAACTCTTGGTTGTTTCCCTTCCTGCTGGGGGAGGAGATGTGGTCTTGATTCCATGCTGGAGGCATGTTTCATCTTCAGAATGTTCAAGATAATTGCATGTGATAGTGTGAGGATATTTTCTTCTTGTAATTTTTTTCCCCTGATTCCAGAGTATCTTCCTGTTTTGAGTGGTTTCTGATACTGGCAGCTCTTCAGTGGAGCTGAACTCCACAGAACCTGCAGTTTTCTCTGGTTGAGTGATGGCCTGAGATCACTGCCATGCCTCAGAGCTGCATTTCAGTTCCCACAGGCCCCTTAGGGTTACACTCTGGCGGCAGCTTGTTAAAAATTGCCAAGTTTTTAAGTTGATGCCTCCTTCTGTGTCTCTGTTTCTCAAGCAGCCCTTTCTCTTTGTAGAGATGGGGCAGCTGAACAGTGGGAATGTCTGTAAGGAACAAATTGGTATGAAACTTCTTTTCAGGACAGTCATCTTCCTAGCTAGTATTTGTACTGTTGCACAATGTATTTTGTTTTAAGAGTGGAGTAGCTCTTAGAAGATCTGATTAGATTGTCGGTTTTTCAGGGGTTTGCAGTCTTTTCTTGCTGTGAAAATTATTAATGAAGCCGTGTGCACCCTGAAATGTGCAACAGAGATGTTACCATCAGGGCACTAACAAGTATTTACTACAGAATGTGCCAATTAGTGTCCTTGGTAGCTTTTCAAATTGTATATATGAAGTGAAATGTATTGAAGTATAGATAACATTGCAGAGCCTTAAAATGGTTGATTTTTAAAATTGTTTAGTTATTTTTTTGATTTGTCCTGCAACTGCTGGTGTGCGGGTAGGACTGGGAAGGTATTTTTGGTGGCTATAAAGCATCTGTGTCATCCTGATTTAATTCCTGCCTTTAGAGCTATCAAGGAGTTTTCCAGTGCTTGTCATCAGTGGCTTCTCTCATTTGAGTTTTAGTGCTGTGGTGGGATTTCTGCTCTTCCCTCTGTCCATCTCCTTTCTCTGAGTCACCTCCTGAGTGCATCAAATGGGGCAAATCCACACTGTGATGTGGCTGACATTGTCACAAATGTCCCTGTTCCCTCCTTTGGTCTGGGAGCCTGTTTGACACTGCTCAGTGGTTTTGTTTTCAAGTAACTATTCTGGTTTGAAGAGGCAGGAAATGATAATAATTCCTTACCTTTAGCAAACCCTGAAATCCCTCTTTTTCTTGTGGGCGTGAATTCCCATGTAAGTAAGAAACAAATAACTGATTCCTGTAGATGGCTGCTGTTTTGCAGTCCAAATGTTTCCATGGCATGGTCCATCCCTGAAAAGCTTGCTCTTGGATTCACTCATCACTCACCATGTCTCCTGTGTTATTTCAGCTTGGATCAGGAATGCTGAGCCTGGATCATGCGTTGCATCAGAAGTTTATCTTTTTTTCATTTCTTAGGTCCCTTTCTGCCTTTTGTCTTTCAGGTTTGACATCCCGAACTAAAAAACAGTTCTTTAAACTGCTGAGAAAAATGCCATTTGTTGGGGCTATAGTAAGTATTTGAACAGGTACTTACAGGATTATTCCAGGTCCTTGTTTCAGCTCTCTTGGAGAATATACAGTTCTGTGCATCTTTGTTGTTATGTCACTGTGATCCTGATGACCTAGGATATAGATCTGGAATGTCTTCTGCTGCCTCCTAGTTTAATGACAGATGTAATTTCTACCCAATCTTTTTGTCATAGTATCACTCCCATAAGAAGGGGATTCCACCTCTTTTAAACTTCTGAGCTATTTATATTAACCAAGAATGAGTGAATTCTCCAGTAACGTTTCCTCATTGTTAGATTTTTAAGAAAATGATTTTAATTCTGGAAGAAGGGACAGGATTGAACTGGAGTTGTTCTTCTGAAGCAGTGTGAAGTATAAGACAGCCAAGGGTTTGTTGTGCAATGTGGAAGGTTATTTATTTTAATCATGCAACTGACCATGATTAGTTCAGGGTGCAGATAACTATTAGCAAAAGTTAGCAGAAGGATATCAGCACTTTGTGTAATCATTAAAATGATACACAAGCTCTAGTGTTTGGGAGCTTTTTTTTTTAAAAAAAAAAACCCAAAACAAAACCAAAAACAAACAAACAAAAAAAAAACACAAAAAAAACCCCAAAAAACCCCTTGAAACCACAACTGTCAGCATGTTTTAGCACGTTAAGAATTCAGGATGAAGAAATGCACAGCTGAGTTTATTTTACCTCATAAACAATAGTATCACATGTGATTGCACTTCCTGCTGCTTGCTGTGCTGGTGTATTTACACACTGATTCCAGGGATCAGATCTGTTCCAGGCAATTTTATCCAGAGAGAGTAGCACAGAGGAATTTTTTTCCTTTTGCTTTGGAGACGGAAGGAGTTCTCCAGTTTTTCCCACATCCCTCTGGAAGGGATTAAATCCCCTCTCTGGCCTGTTAAGTGCCCCAGCTTTCACCTCCTAACCTGAGCAGCCCTTGATCAGACAAACTTTCTTCTGCTTATGTTTCTTGCCTGCTTAGAAAAGGACACTATACAATCCCTGTTGCTCTGTGCCAGAGCATTCCTGCTCTGTGTCCTCTTTCTGCTCTTTGGTAGGTTGATACCTGATAACTTATCAGGTGCTTGCTCACAAGAGGCCTTGACTTTGAGGCATTCCAATGTCCAAAAGTCAATATCCAACACCTGTGTTGCCTGGAAGAAGAATCTTTACTTTGGAATGTGTTGTGAGAAGAAGTCTGGGGTTTGCAGTGTGCAGGGTGTGGGTGGGAAGAAAGAAATCTCTTAACTCTGCCTGTGGTGAAGATTTCTTTATTGTGTCTCTGTTTTCATGAGTTTCTAAGCCGTATGTGTAGTGGTAGACCAATGCATCTGAATGCATCTGAATGCACCAATGCATCTGAAGACCTCTACAAATTAAAATCTGTGACTTGGAAAGGTTTCCTGGATAAAAATGCAATTTTTTTCCTTGAGTTTTATTTTCTCGAGCACTAAGGAGAGGGGTCAAAGCTCCCAGTGGAGCAGTTCCTGTCTGTTCTGTCAACACCACAGATGTAGGCAGCGGGTCCTGTCCTGCACACACTCAGCAATTATATAGAATTTGACCAGTGCCATTGTTTGATAGGCTTTTTTATTTCTTTTTAGATTCAAAAGAAGATTGATGATGCCTTGAATGATGTCACTTCCAGTTTATCCTTCCTGAAAGATGAAAAGGATTATATCAAAGCACTGCCAGAACAAGGCATGAGCCAGCCTGAAGTGCTGCAGAAGATGAAAGAGTACAGCTCAAAAGGTGAGTCTGTACTGTAGCAGACAACAAACATGACACTTCCTCTCTTAAATGAGTCCCAGTGACTCCTGAGTGCTCATGGGTTCAGCTTAAAAATTTTGTCCCCTTGCAAATTTTTGTCTGATTTTCTTCTGGACATGACTAAGATTCCTGAGTTCTAATGCTGTGTTCAGGTATTTACATTAAAATTCTGTTCCTTCCACAAGAATTTTAGGCTGATGGGGAGATGGGAGAGCTGAGGAGAGGAGAAATATGGAGGAAGTTCGCTTTGGATTGCATTTCTGAGCAGTTGCCTTGATGTTTGACTTTAACCAGAAATGTGAAGCCCTGGAAAATAATCACAGTCAAAAAAAGCATCCTTCAAGCAGGATTGTTAGGGAATTTCCAAGACTATGACCTCAATTAAGAAAGACAATGGTTTGTGCCTTGAAAGAGCCTTTTAAGGAAGAGTGATGATGATGTTCTCCTGGTTTGAGTCAACACAAGCAGTGTCTGACACTTAATTTGAGTTGCCTCTCTCATGTAAGCATGTTCCCCCTGATTTGTGTGCCTGTTAATTCTAATGACCAAATTTGGGTGACTTCCTGTCCAGAAGAGAAGATCTGACTGCCCTGCTCCTATGCCAAATTTGAGAAATTTGAATTTTCTGCTAGAACAGTGCATCTGCTCCAAATTCAGAAACAAACAATTTCATGATTGAGTATCCTGGAACAACTTCCTTCTTTTCTACTTCTGTGTATTGCTAATGTTGCTTCTGTCTATGTTTTCTCTTAAATTATTATTTCCTTCCTTCACTGGGTTCTTTTTTTCTTTTCTAAAGAAGTTGCCTGGAAGTACCACTTGAGGTGAAATTGAGTTGAGGTGCCAGCACTGTGAATTTTAGCAGTACAAACTTGGCTTTTCCATCTCTTCTCAGCTTACAGTGGTATTGGGTGCTTTTTGAAAGTGGCTTTAATTTAGTGTCCAGTTGGTTGAACAGCAGTTTGGGGAGACTGCTGGGGATTAAGTGGATTATTTATTAATATAACTGCTTGCTCCAGCTACATGTTGGTTATGTGCTGACTCTTTAGTTGTCATTTACTTGTCGTTTGCTAAGTTCACACGATGCCAGGGGCTAAGCTTCACACATAGCTGTGTCTGGGCCACAAAACTCGGGGAAATCTCAAAAGCTGAGTCTTCCTCTGTGGAACTGAGGCTTTTCCACTTGGCTGGGAATGGCTGTGTTTGTGAGCAGTTTGCTCTTCCCTCTCTTCCAGGAGACGTACGCTGGCAGGATGGGAAAGTCTCTGGAACTGTGTACAGTGGTGAAGAGAAACTCACCCACCTGCTGGTGAAGGTAAAGAACAAGCAGGCCAACTTTGCATCTTCAGGGTGACCAGAAACCCCTCAGAGCTGTTCCAGCATCCCAAAGTAAATAGGGAAGACCTCAAAGTTAAGTCTGGGAAGGGGAATTAGTGGAGATTTGGGCAGCATAACTCTGGCCACGTAACAGTCCCTGTGAAAACACCTCGTAGAGATAACGGGGATCTAATCAGATGAGGTGCTGTTTTGAGTGAGAAAGTAATTAGTAATTACAATTGAACTGGAGACTGGTACTGGAATGACTTTCACTGAGCAAAAGCAAACTCGTCTTGGTTTGAGCAAAAGAGAAACTTCAGGAAATGTTTTTTGGTGTGGCTGTGTGGCCCATATCTTAGACAATGGGGCACTGGCATGCTTCAGTGGTGTCTTTGTGAGGTCTGTTTACCTGCTCAGGAACTTTTCCCTTTGAGAAGGCTGCCAAATGACCTAAGCATCCTAAAGGTTTGTTTTCAAGTACATCTCCTTCCAGAGTTGTTTTGCTAGAAAGGGAAGCCTGACCCTCTTGCTCCTGGGAACAGCTTTTTGTAGCAGCTGTAATGGGCTCTCTTTGGTGGTTGTTTTTGCTGTTCTCTTCCTCATGTTGACATTTTCTGTGCCACTTTTGGGGAAACAAAGCTCAGAGCAGCCTTTCTGGAGGGGCCTTGACTTGGATCGCTTTGTGGAAACATTCCCTTTGTTTGTGCTGATTATTCACTGGTTTGTTTTGCTGTATTTTATTTAACATCCCTGCAGTTGCTTTTTGATCTGGACTGCAGGAGGTTGGGACTGGCCTGTTCCAGCCTTCTATCCTGTGAGTCCACAGTTGAGGAATGAGCAGAAATACTGGTTTCCACAACCATTTTTCTTGTGGTGTGGGTGGGCATTTGTGCTTTACTGTCTGCTTCAGAACCCACTCTTAACAGTAAACTTGAGAACAAGTTCTGTAAAGTCCCTTTTTTTGCCTGATTTGTGTAAAGCAATTGCAGGATGTATCTTGTGTTCTTCTTTAAAAACAGCAAAATTATTATTAGATCTGTCCTTACAACAAGTGATATTGCTGTGCCATAGAATCACTCCAGAGGTGTGAATAGAAAAACATTTATTTTTTTCTTCATTTACTCCTCAGCTTCTCAGCTAGTGGCATTTACTTGCAGGAGGAGTTAAGTCCTGTAATACTGTAAAATGCAGCTAATGTGCTTCTGCAGTGCACATAGGGAGTTCTCAGAGCCTCATCTGCAAGTTTAACTTTCTGTCTGTTTTCTGAAGGTGTATGAAGAGTTTGCCTGGAGTAATCCTCTCCATCCGGATATATTCCCTGGTCTGAGGAAGATGGAGGCAGAAGTAGTGAGGATTGCCTGTACACTCTTCCATGGGGGCCCCAACTCTTGTGGTGCTGTAAGTAGCCTGTCTTCCACTGCCTCCTGAACATATCTGGGTATTTTTGACTTTGATAAGTGCAAATGCACCTTGTGTTCTCCAGGTGACCATGAGGGTAAGCTCATTCTGGTGTATTCCATGCCAGCTGTGTGGAGGTTGCTCAGTTCCTCTTCTTAATGAAGCTTTATGAGAGACAATTTCACTCAGAGAAACAGTTCTCTTAAACAAGACCATTTACTTCAGCTTTTTTTCCCACTCTTAAGTGACACAGGCCTGACGACAGTTGGAAAAGAGAAGTGGTGTAATGCAGCCTGGCTGGATGTCAGTGGGGAATTGTGAACAGAGAAGTGTCACTCTGAGAAGCTCCCCTCAGTTTTAGTCTCTGAGCTGGAAATCTGTGAGCCTGCCAGATTGCTGAGCTCAAGGGCAGGGCCAGCTGGCTGGCTGGCTACTCACCAACAAGCAGGCATGGCATGGATTGTCAGCTGTCCAGCTGGAAAGCTGTGCTCCCAGGCTCTTGTGGCCTTCCAGTGCAAACCAGTTTTACAGCCTTGATAAAATTCCCAGCAAGAGTCCAAATGTGCGTTCTTAAACTGATGCTTTCGGTGTTGGAAGGCAGTGTTGACAAAAGAGCTTATGACCTGAACTGGCCTTGAGTGGGGCTTTTCCTGTCAGTTGGAGGCTTGCTTGTGTTAAGGAGTTGAGTGCTGGAGTAGCTTTGTAGAAGGTATAGTTGGGATCAGACTCCCAGTGGGATTGAAGATGAACTCAACTGTGTGGAAGTGCAAGATGTGATTGCCTTTGAGAGGAGGAGGTGACAACCTCTGACCTGACTTTTCTTCTCAGGACTGTATTCCTTGCACCACCTTCAAGTTTAGAGGAGGAACTCTTTGCTTATGTAAACCATTTCACTTCACCTCAGCTCCTTCCTGGCTTGCAGTGCTGAGAACACCGGGGAGATTATCCCTGGAGTGGGGCAGGGGCTGGGCATGAAGCTGTTGGAACTCGTTTCTATCAGCAGTTGGGACATCAGCTGATCCAGCTGTGTGCCCTGAGGGGTGCTTGGGGAACTTTGCTTGCCGAAGCCTGCACCGGAGTTCTTTGAGTTTTACGTAAAACACAATATAAAAGTGTCAGCCTTGGCCCTGGGTGCTCTCCCACTGAAATGGAAAAGTGGAATTGCCTAAGAGAAGATCAGAACAGGTAAAAAACTGCTGCAGCCAAAGTGAGACCTGCACGAATATGCTCTGGGGAATCCTGCTTTTCCTTCTGTCCTCCTCTCGCTCCCGAGGATGGTGCCATAAAGCAAAGGGGGAAGTGCACAACCTGCTGTGGAATTCTGTCCCTGCTGCTCGAACACAGCCCCATTTGCAGGGAGAAGGGGAGGGCTGGAAAGTTGATCGGCCGGAAATGGAAGATTAATTGCACCCCTGTAATTATCATGTCTGAATGAGTGTTTCCAGTGGACTTCTTGTCTTCTTCCCACTGCTTTTCCTGACTCTGAAGTGTCTAGAGTTGCTGATCACTGATGGGGAGGTGTGGGTGGGTATATGGAGTGTATGGTCACATGCTCTTGAAGTAGTTGGGCTCAAAGACTTCTCTTATTTTCTTTTCTTCTCCTCAGAACTGACTTAACATTTCAGAATAACTTCTGGAGGTTTGGACAGTTACAAACTCAATTAAAAAGAGCATTTTTTCAAACTGTTTCAAAAACATATTTGTTTTCTGTCTTGGGAAGGCCCTGCTGCAGCTGGTGGCTCAGTGCTGCAGTTACACTTCTGTAACTGGTGAGACTGTAAAGCAGTTTTAATGCTAAACCAGGGAAGGTGCAGTGCTCTGAGTTATCTTTAAACTAATCTGTTCAAGAGGGTCTGCTGGCTCATTCTACTGAGGAGGCCTCTGGTTTACTTGATTCAACTTTTGCAGTGTTGAGATTTAAAACAACTGCTTTTTTTCCCCTGAACTTCCTCACTGCCACCTCTGAGAGGCAGAGTGTTGTAGTGCCAGGCCCCTGTCCACTGGATTTACTAACCTGAATTTAAGCAGCAGGGACTGCTTCGCCAGTTTGTTGGTGTTGGTGGTGGTCCCTGAAGGCAGATGGAACTTGTTGGTGTTTCTGAAGAGGGTGTCTGCATCTGTGCTGCATGGAAAGCACCAAAAGGTTTCTATCTGGACTTCTCAGTGAGGCAGTTTCACTTCCTTTGTGCTCTGATTTCCACAGCACTTTGTGGCAGTAATATTCCGCTGCTCAGTCTGGGGAAAGCAGCCCAGTGACACATCCATGCTGTTCCCAAGGTTTTCAGCAGGCTGGGATCTCTGCGTGGTCCTGCCCTGTGTAATGTGGACATCTCCCTCAGCAAGATCTCTGGGGAGCTTCCTCTTTGAAGGTTTTTGGGTGTGTTTCATAAATGCCAAAATGAAACCTGTCTTTTTTTATATTTCTGAGTATTAAATCAGATGAGGAGCTTACTTTATTTACAGGAGTTGCCTTTAGCTGAGCCATGTGGGCTGTAATTCTCCTTTGTTGACATGGGCATAAAAGCTCTAACAATGCCCCGGTGGTTAGGGGAGGATCAGACATACCTTTGTCTTAAATTGCTCTGAGAGATGTTTCAAGTTTTTAAGCAGTTTTAAAGTAATTATTTTCAGCAGTGGATGGATGCTTCCTATTTCTCACTAATTACTACTATTGTTCTTACTGTAATTGTGTTATGCAAGAGCAAAGAGACAGGAATCGGTGAAGTTGGGAGCCTGGAAGATTCTAATCACATTTTTGCAATGATTTGGAAGGACTAATTAAGCTCAGCACATTGAAGAGGAACAGGGGAGTTTGTTCTTGTCTGATGTGTTCATGTTCACAAGGTGCTTTGATTTACAGTGTTCGCTGTGTGGATTTCCCCTGTAATTTGGGGCGAAATCACCACTTTTATGCAAGGTGCAGTATTTTTTTTAAGTAGCTATTTGAACTTTAAAAAAGGGTGAATTTGAAGAGTAGGGAAAAATTCTGTGTGTGGGTGACGTGAGTATTTGACGTGGATCTCTGTGAATTCTTCCACTTACTCTACAGCTGAGGACAGGAGAGAAAAAGCAAAATCACTGGATGCAAGCCTAAGCTTCCTGTAGAAACCCATTTTGTCTCTTCTCCCCAAATTCTGTGGCTTCCAAATTTTGGCTGCACATTTGAAGTAGGGAGATGTGAGTGATGTGTCAAGAGGGGCTTAAACGGTGCAGATCTGTCAGATTTTATCTGTAGTGATGAACAGGTCACCTTGAAAGACACAAGTTGTGGAATTTACAACCTGCAGGTTTCCAGAGGTTTTGTGGGAGGCTGCCACAACGTTATGACCATGCAGTGGATTGTGGTGTGTTTTTTTTTACTCTGTTCCCCTAGAAATAAATTGTAGTTGGCCTTTTTTTTTTTTATCCATGGGGTGGTTCAGCTCAGTGAAACTTTTGGTCAGCTTTGTCTCCAGGGTCTCTGAATGGACATGTTTCTTCAGGTGAAAATGGAAGCAAAACTTTAGAGACCACAAATCGAAGTGGTTCTTTAATGTCTGACAGTTTGACAGTGACATGGCCAAAGGAATCCTGGAGTAGTTGCCATCTCTCTTATTGCTGTTGTAATGTTGAGGTTCCAGAGCACTGGGATTTGGAGGGAGGGAGCAATGGAAGTGAGTTTGGAAAGCAGGAGGGGTATTTATTCCCTGTGCTCTCTCCTCTCCCCTCCCATTTGCAAAACAACAAATAAATCAAGAACACAAAATGTCTGTTTACTTTCCTTTTCCCCCCCCACACTTTGCCTGGCTTTTGAAGATAGTGCAGGGTTGCAGAGCTGCTTAAAGCAATGCCTGTTTCCAGCCCCTTTTCCCCTTGGCATGGCCTGAGCCTGTGGACTTTCATTGAGGGAGAGAAGAATGTGTGTGAGCCCTCGGCGGGTGCTGAATCACCGAGTATTGGCTGGGTGCCGGTGCTGGCGCCGCAGGCACTGGGGAAGTTGGATCCTGTGACAGTGATTCAAGCTCTGGCTACAGCAGAACAAGTTTGCTGTAAGTGGCTAAGCTGACAAAGCCTCCTGTAAAGGAGCAGGCTCTATCCACAGGTATAATCCATGTGGACCAAGAGGATTTTGCTGTTGGAGCTCTGCTGGGATAAAGGTGCTGCTTCAGACTTGGGTGCTTCTCCATGGTGGAGACTCACGATGCTGACTGTGGGCAAATTTAGGAAGCTGAGCTGGCTAAAATTCGGCTTTTTGGGTGGACTTTCAGCTGTCTGAACAAGCTTTCTGTGTGGTCATCTGCATGCCAGTCTGGGTGCCTGGGAGAAGGATCCATCCTGGATCTCTTCCTTACCCTGCATGTGACTGACTGCTGACAAGTGCTGGCTCTGACTTACCAAAAACGGTGTCTGGCACAACATTTCCATGCAGGGGATAAAGCCAGACTTTGAGGAAAGGCTTGTTACATATGAAGGGAAGATGTTGGTGTTTTAATGTTAGGATTGAAATGGGAATAAGACTGTACAGAGGCTGCTTTTTCAAGAGCAGATTATCTAGGTGAGTGTAGGGAATGCTGCCCAACAAGAAGAGACCTGGTGTTCAGTAACACGAATCCCAAGATCCCCATGTCCTTCGTAGCAAAGTTTTCACAATCATTATCCTAAGCAGTGTCGCAAGAATAGGTACAAGTATGCAATAATCCCATTCCTCTTTTCCCACCCAGTAGGAAGGCAGTCTATCATCAGCTGGTTTTTTTTTTTTTTCCCCAAAGGTAATCACAACCTGACAGATCTTTTCATAAAGGATGTTGAGAAGTGAGTGGCACAGCCCATAAACCCCTTAAAACATTGTGTTCCTGCTGCCATCCATTTGCTTCACAATTAATGCAGCAACATCTTTATTCAGTGAGAGATACTGTTAGGTTTTATCTCTGGCAGCTGTTGCTTTTAAAGTTCCCCCAAAAAGCAGGAATTGTCTGTGGTATGACAGTCACTTCCACACTGCCTGTGGCAGCAGCTGCTCTGGCTTGGATTGTGTTAGGAACAAATCCTGGCAGGCTGTGAACTTTGTTCCTTATCTCTGTACTTCATGTTTAATCATTGTCACACTGCATGTCACACTTCTTGGGATTTTTGGGGTTTGCAGCCGTGTCAGTGGGGAAAAACCAAAGGAAAACCCAAACTTCCAGATACCATAAGGCATACAAATGTGATTGGCTCCCTTTTATGTTTATTTTTGAGGGGGAAGAGGTTATAAGGGGAAGCTGCAGTTGGTTCAGCAGGTCTGAGGAGCAAAATTAGTTCCCCATAAGCAGTGTAAGATTTTGATTCCTCATTTACTGAACCTCTTGTAACAGTATAACTGTCCCAGCTACCCCATATCCTCAGGTTATGGCTCACCCAGTAAGTTAGTCCTGCAGGCTGCTTGAAAAACCAGCCTCACATTTTCCCAGGTTAAAATTTTACTGGGGAAGGTTGTGCCTAGTGTCCCCTGTGTGCCAGAACTCATAAAAGCTGACCCACAAGAGACAGTCCTCCCACTTGAGGAATTCCTTCCTGTAAAGAGTTTAATTTATGTATTTGTACCAGCTCTTGAGTTCAAGTATGCAGGAGTAAACTTGTGTGTGCCTTCCTCTCTTCTACCTCCTGATGCAAGCCCTGTGGTCACAGGGTGAAGAGGGCTGGGACAGCAGGGTTAGTGAGCAGTGTGGATAGGAGAGCAATGTATAAATTCCTCCTGGTGTAAAATTTCTTGTGTCCCTGGGGGCTTAGAAGCTCTAGTATTGAGCAGACCTAGGATGGCCTCTGCAGAGAGGAGGTAGGAGAGAGCTCTGAGTCCTGCAGCATTCCAGGTTCTGGGAAGGTTTTGTAGCTCAGGAGTGGTGCCAATCCTGAGATGACTCTGTGCCTCGGTGTGGCAGTGCTCCAGACCTATTAAACCCTGCTGGACTTAAGTTGACTTAAAACAGAATCAACTTTGTTGTTTCCATATATGTGGCATAATTAGTCTGTAATGCAGCTAAACAATCTCCAGGTAATGAAGAGCTTAAGTACAAGTAGCTTTGTGAGGTGACTGTGCAATGCAGTCCCTCCTATTGGGCTCTGGAATTCTATACTTTTTATTATCTCTTTCCCCCATCCCATTTAAATAGAGGATTCAACATTTAAATGTGCATTTTCAAGCTGAGTGTCAGAAAGCTGGCTTGTGCTGTTTGTTCAGTGGTTTCTGCTGCCCTTTAAACCCTGAGTTGTCTCGTGCACCTCTGAAGCAGAGGCAAGAGATGTTGTGCCTACATCCCTTTTCTGCTTTTCCTTCCTATAACGCCCATTGTTGTTTTTCCTTGTTTGCTTCTTTTCTGGTGGCAGATGACATCTGGGGGGACTGAGAGCATCCTGATGGCCTGCAAGGCGTACAGAGACTTGGCTTATGAGAGAGGCATCAAACAGCCAGAAATGTGAGTGGTGTCACCACAGCTTCTTCCTTTGGGGGCTTATGGGATTTACTGTCCCCTTGAGCTGAGATGGTGCTGGACCTCAATAATCCTTCATTTCATAGCTCATTACCACCTATTCCTTGTCCATCTCTGTCTGGAGGAGAGAAACCTGAGCAGAAAGAAAAGTTCAAAAGCACAGGAAGTTCTAAAGCAGCCTGGAAGGCACAGATGTTGCTGGGGGCTGTGCTGAGCTGCTGTATTTTGGCAATACCTGTCTGCTGCTCTAGACAGCCTACTTGGATCAGCTCTGCTCTTGAGCAGAGATTGTCAGGCTCTTTGAAGTATTCAAGGGTTTTGATTTATTCAGATCAAAGAGGGCTTAGCCTGAAAACTCCGAGGCTGGAGTTGGGCTGGTTAGAGCTCAATGAGGAATTGTGCTAATCATTACACTGCTAATAGAGGATTTGCTGTCTCTAATGTGCTGCCTCTTTTCTAGATGCTGCATGGAAAATATTTCTCTGGTTAATTGCTTTGAGGGAAAATGTAAAAAGAAACAAAACACTGCTGGTTCTTTTCTTCCTTCTTGAACATTTAAGGCTGTGATAATGATCTGAGGCCTCAGAAAGCAGGGTTAATTAAGGTTGTTCACTGCCACTCAAGATGGGAGGCAGCACATGTTATGTTCATTTGATCTGTTCCTTTTCCAGGCTGGTCCCGGTGAGTGCCCACGCTGCCTTTGATAAGGCAGCACATTACTTTGGGATGAAGCTGATCCAAATACCACTGACCAAGGCTATGGAAGTGGATGTTCAGGTATCACTTTAGCCTCTCTCTGTGAGGAAATTCACATTGCACGGCAACTAGGGAAGAAATCTACCTGTCCAGGTAGTAAGTCAGTGGATAAAGAGGGAGGAATGCTTTCTGGAAACAATCAAAACCAGCATGAGTAAGTGCTATTGCAGATGAAGTTGTATTTGAAATAATTGGATGTTATCCCTTTGTCCCATGGGATTCCTTTAGGCTCAGGTAATTTATGTATTTATAAATAGCCCCAGATTTCAGAGGAGGGTGAACAAAAATATTATGGTATTTCTAAGTGGATGAGTGGTTGTAGCTCGTTGGTTTCTTCTCTGTACACTTTTATGCATTGGTTTTTAAGACCAGACTCTGCATGTTCTCACTTTTTATCTTTTTTGGCAGGATGGCACTTGATAAATGGAATGTGAGCATCTTCTCTCTTTAAATCTTCAGGCAATGAGGAGAGCTATCTCGAGGAATACAGCCATGCTGGTCTGTTCTGCGCCCCAGTTCCCGCATGGAATTATGGACCCCATTGAAGAGGTGGCAGAGGTAGGTTCCTCTACCTGTAGGAACATGTGTGTTGTAGCAGTAAAACCAGTACAAGAAGAGTAGAGGGGTTCCAGGATGCCAAGCAGTGAATTTGATGGGGGGATCCCACTGGCTTGAAGGGTATTTACTGTCCTCAAATGAGCTGTTGACCAACAGCAGGGTATGTAGGATGCAGTTTGGGAGTGAGGGGGAATGTGTGACTGTGAGACCAACCAGAAGTGCTTGTTCTTTGCTACCTGAAAGGGAAGAACACCCAAATGGCTAACCTGCTGAAAAGGCTTTGTAGGGCCTGCTGGTTGTAGCAGAATTGATGTGAAAGTGTGGAGGGAGTAGGAGTCAAAGGGCTAGGATCTTATTTTCTAAACACACCTCTTGATTTCTTTCCTCTCTCTGCCGCAGTTACTTATTTTGTATTTGACCAGCCAGGACCTCTGACCTTCTGTTCATTTGGCTCACACCCTTTTACTTTATTGTGGATACTCCTTTGAGACAATGTTGTTACATTCCTTTGGCAAACACAGCAAAATACCGAAATGCCACATTGTTTTTCCTGTGTGTGGAAGGCAGGAAAAGGCATCCCACAAAGTCAGCCCTTCCACATTGCCTGTCCTCCATGGCTTGAGAGTGGTGTGATGCTCTCAGGGGGTTCAGTGAACATTAAACTGAACATTTAACACCAAATAGGTTTTGGTGACTGGAGTTTGGGTGCCCCAGCCACATCATTTTGTTCCCTGATCTCTTGTTCACACACAGCTTGCAGTGAAGTACAAAATCCCCTTCCATGTGGATGCCTGCCTGGGTGGATTCCTTATTGCTTTCATGGACAAGGCAGGGTTCCCCCTAAAGCGTCCTTTTGACTTCCGTGTGGAAGGTGTGACCAGCATTTCTGCTGACACCCACAAGGTAAGGACGGGGAGAAGGGTCTTCTTGTGCTTTCATTTTTGGGGTGTGATTCATGTTGCCATCCTGGCCTTCAGGCATTTCTTCCCTACTGTGTGGAGCAGCACTGATGTGCAGGGGTAAGGGCTGCTCTGCTCACGTGCTTTGTGCAATGTGCCAGAGTACAGAACCCCTCAGGCTGGAAAAGACCTCCAAGATTGAGTCCAGCCTGTGACCAGTACCTACCTTATCAACCAGCCCAGAGTACTGAGTGCCACATTCAGTCATTCCATGAAGACCTCCAGGCATACAGTCTCCACCACCTTGGGCAGCCCCTTCAACCCTGACAGCCCCTTTTTCCCCTTCCACAAAGAAATTTCTCCTGATTTCCAACCTTAACCTCCCCTGAGGTTAACTTGAAGCTGTTTCCTCTTGTCCTGTCACTTGTTTCCTCTGAGCAGAACCTGCCCACAGCTGGCTCCACCCTCCTGTTAGGAAGTTATAGAGAGTGAGAAGGTCCTCCCTAAGCCTCCTTTTCTCCAGGCTGAGCTCCCCCAGCTCCCTCAACTGCTCCTGGGGCTCCAGCCCCTTCCCCCTTCCCTGGACACGCTCTAGCCCCTCCAGGGCTTTCTGGCTGTGAGGGCCCAGAACTGGACACAGTACTCAAGGGCCCCCAGCACAGAGGGACAATCACTGCCCTGGTCCTGCTGGTCACACTATTCCTGATCCAGGCCAGGTGCTATTGCCACATGGGCACAAGGTGGCTCATGGCCACTGTCACCAGCACTGCAAGGCCCTTTCCAGCTTTCTTGCCCCCTTTGCTCCAGCCTGGAGCTGAAGGGGGTTGCTGTAACCCAAGGGCAGGACCCGGCAATTTACCTTGCTGAACCTCTGCCCATGGATCCAGCCTGTCCCAAGCCCTCTGCAAAGCCTTTAGCTCTCCAGCAGATCCACAAATAGGATCTTGGTGAGGACTTGGATGCATTCCTGTGCCCTCTTGCTGCTTTCTAACCCTTTCTGTGCCCCTTACAGTATGGCTACGCTCCTAAGGGCTCCTCAGTGGTGCTCTACAGTGACAAGGACTACAGGAAATACCAGTTCTTCGTAGCCCCTGACTGGCAAGGGGGAATTTATGCCTCCCCCTCCGTGGCAGGCTCCAGGCCTGGTGGGATCATAGCTGCATGTTGGGCAACCCTGCTGCACATCGGAGAGTCAGGCTATGTTGAGGCTACGAAGAGGATCATTAAAACGGCCCGTTTCCTTGAAGCCGAGTACGTGGGTACCCCAGTGTGTGGTTTCTGCTCTTCAGCCCTGGGCTGGACCCCTCCTCCCAAACTGCTTTTGTTTTGTTTTTCCCTGGTGCCTGCTGGGTGGGACCTACTGTGCAGAGAACATTTGTTTGTGCCCAGAAAGCTGGGGGACACAGATGGCAGAGGTGCAGGCACCTTTATTGAGCATGGCTTTGAGAATTCCTTCTGCCTCAGCCGTGTCTGAGGGGGAATCTGGGGGGAGGACAAAGGAAGGGTTATACTCTTGTTGGGGTGCTTGGGTAGCTGTGTAAGAGAAGATGATTTTATCTTCTTTTCTGTCTTCCCTCTTTTCCATTTCTTCCTGAATTTACTTGACTTTAGAGTATGTAATGACCCAGGTCCTCTGGCAAGTCCCAATAGCCCAGGCTGGGTGCATGATTTTTGGGTGGGAATGTGTTGCCATCTGTTCCCTTCTACAGCTTTTCCTTTAAGGCTCTAGCTGGGTGGACAGAATGTCTGAACCCTGTAACCCTCATCAGTAATTTCTTTTCTACTCCTTCTTTTCAAGGTTGAGAAAAATTGACAGCATCTTCATTTTTGGGAAGCCAGAGGTGTCTGTCCTCTCCATTGGCTCAGACACTTTTGACATCTATCGATTATCTAATTTTTTAGCTGCAAAAGGATGGAACTTGAATGTCCTACAGTTCCCACCAAGGTGAGTGTGTGGAGACCAGGGAGTGATGGTATTTAGCAAGATGATCACCTTCAGGCCATGTAGCTCTCATGATTTGCTGAGTACTGTTGTCCATAGCTGATAAATTATATGTAGAATTTTCCTCTGCAGAGCAGGAATCACTTTTGTAATTGCCATTATACAGCCATGAAGATAAAGTAGTAGTAATTTTAATGAGCCTGGCAGAGGACATATCTCAGGTTCCCTTTCTATTTACCTCTATCTAATACAAGCAGAAAAATATAAGTAACCAAAGCTCTGTCTCATCTTTAGTTAACTGAGAGTTTGTAGATTGATTTATTTATTTTTGCTGTCTTCCTCCTGCCCTCTGAAGATGAAGGAAATTAAAATAACAGTGAAGAGCTGATCATTTTCAATGTAAAATTAATCTTTGTCAGAGACTTTTCTTAAGTAGGAAATTGGGTTTTTGTGGGCAAAAGGGGTCAGTGCTCCCAGATGCAGCCACACCGAAAAAAGTTTTGACTGGCCACATGGAGCAAAGTCCAGAGAGCCTGAGGTAACAGTTCAGAGGTGGATGCTTCCTTCTGGTGATGGCTTAGAAACTGCAGAGGAAGGAGAGGGAAATGGTGGCAGGGGTCACTGCGCCTGGAGACAGCTGCATTTTTCTCACCAGAGGTATCTGGAATGAGGTGGGAAACTTTGTGAAGTTGTGAAGTCAGGAAGGAGCTGGTTCCAGCAAGCATTTTGCAGGGATTACCCTAAGTGGTAATGCTGTTTTAAGGAGATACACAGTTATCACTGGCCACAGAGGGGCTCATCTGCTGATGGTTGGTCAGAAAACATGGAGCTGTGTGTACTGGAGGTGGTTAATCTCTGCCCTCTGCCCTGCCTGCCCAGCATCCATCTCTGCATCACGCAGCTGCACACGAAGCCCGGTGTTGCCGAGCAGTTCCTGAAGGATGTTAGGGACAGCATCCAGGACATCATGAAGGACCTCAATGCCAAGACCACCGGCATGGTGAGGAGGCCAGCAGACAGTGAGGGAGTGTTTGGGCTGAGGGTGTTTCTCCTGTGTAACAGTCTGCTCTTCTCTGCTTAGGGAGCCATCTATGGAATGGCGCAGTCCGTCCCAGACAGGAGCCTGGTAGCAGAGATTTCCCAGGCGTACCTGGATGGCCTCTACAGCACAGATGTTCCCAGCAGTGAAAAGCACATGAACGGCTCTCCCGGCCACCACTGACTGTAGTGCAACAATCGGTGCCTTCGCAGCAAGCACTGGGGTGGTTCCAATGGTTTCCTAGGGAAAGAGATTGCAGTACCTTTGTTCCTACAATTGCAGGTCTGAGGGTGGCTTGATCTGGAAAAATTCCTTCCCTGTCTTACTCTGTTCTGAAATCTGCATTGTTTTCATGGCCAATTTCTGTTTTAGGGCTTTTCTTCCCTCCCCTCTGCCTGTTTTCATCATGGCTATTGATGGTGAATTGAATGTCCATTCTAGCTCCGAATTCCTCAGGTATTCTGCATGTCATTTTGTTCCGTGTTGTTTCTCCTCCTCAGACCTGGTATTCAGCCAGTGTCCAACCAAGTATTAAATTTGAGTTCTCACATTGTGTTCCACAGCTCCAATCTTCCCGGAAGTTAATGGTAGACAGTAAATTGGAAATTTTGTTTTCTCTTGAGTATTCCTGTAGGCTGCTGCATTTAACAGACTGTGCTGGGAGCCTTATATCTGTGTAATGCAGAGCTGATAAATTGGCATAGGGAAGGTAGTCACAGCCTCCTTTTGAAATCCTCTCTGGAGATCTCAGTGAGACTGCAATCAATATCTGCTAAGGGGGAGAAAAACACAACGCAAAATCTTTTTCTGGAATCTCTTGAACAACAGCAGAAACAGAAACCAAGCGGGTGGCATAGGGAGAGGAACTGGATGGTACTGAAAACAATGGTGCATCATAGCTGTTTTGCTCCTCTGCCTCTTGTAGAAGACATGCATTGTCCACCCAGGAGTGCTGCTTTCCCTTGCACAAATCTGGAGGGAGGTGCAAAGCTCATTTCACTCTTCAGAACTTGAAGGTTTTACACTGTCCCCTCACAATGCTGTAGCAGAGCCAGCCAGGCCCTGGCCCGTGTCACAGCCAGGGGCGTTGCACGCAGATGGTTTTTTTTACCACGGTCTTTTAGTATCAAAAAGGTGACTTCTGCAATAGCAGTAATCTCAGCTCTTTGCACTGATTTTTTTAAGGCACATTCTCAAAAGGGCATTCACCATTGTGCCTTGATGCTTCTCTGGCTTTTTTTTTTGTGGCACGCCAGGGAGGGTTGGAGGGTTCAGCTGTTTGACCACAACCTTGGTTGTGGTCATTTCTTTATGGTACTAATTCTGAAAACAAACCTCAAAGGCAGGCTGGCCTCAGAGGAAGCACCCTTGCCTGTTAGGTAGGATAGTAGTTGTAATGAGCCAAGTCCCTTCACAGTATTACAAAGATGCTGGGAGAAGCAGAGGAAGGGATGCTGCAAGTCAGAGGTGTTCCAGCCTTGGGCACATGGCTCAGCCTCCCTATTTTTCCCCGCTGTTTTTAGGGTGCGAGAGTTTTCCCAGCGCAGCCCTGTGAGGCAGTTGTGGCCTCAGGGTCAAGCCAGAATCTCTCAAGTAGTGTTGGAGTTATTCCTGCAGGGCTTTCCCATGTTTCCTCTCAGCTTTTTGCATGGAGCAGAGAGTTTCCCAGGCAGAATCCCACATGTGGGCGAAGACTTTGTGCTGTGTCTGCAGACTCCTCTGCAGGGCATCTGAAGGCATCTCTGTGCTGTAGCCTGTTAGCCTGAAGCTGACCCTGGCTGAAGCACAGGAATTTTGTGTCTCTTGATGGTGATATCAGCTCTGGCAGTTTGTATCGGACCTATTTGTTCTCTCAAGGTCTTGCCAATGTGACCATTGCTGTATCTGAGTTTGCAGTACTTCAGAGACAGTCTTCAGTGTCTGGCTACTGTGATGGTTCTCTTTGGAACAAAGATTTAACAAAACACAAGAAAAGGGAGGTACTTTTTTTGTTTCTGCTTTAAAAGAAAGAAGGGGTGGATTGGAGTGGGCTGAAGGAAAGCGAAAATCCCTTCTCTTCCTTCCCTGGTTGCATTTTCCTCCCAGGAAGTAGGTGGATCTAACAGATCAGTGCTCCATTTCACATTTTTGGATGTATTTGAAGATGTTATTTGTAAGTCAATGTATTCTATTCTGGGCTTTGCTTATTAATAATATTTGTTGGTTTAATTGTTCCATGTGTATTTGTCCTATACTGTAAATGTAATCCTGTGGTCAGGAATAGGCCACTGTAATTCCCTGATGTGTAGTTTTTATTCATCCTTGTCACCAACATGTAATCTGCATCTACTTTATCATGCCAAATGATCTTGGAAAATGGATTTACAGGCTGTGTGATTGTTTCAAAGACAAAAAAAAAGAAGAATTTGATGAACTGGATTATGATCTGAAACTGGACGGTACTTTTAGACCTGGAAGGGTCCTTCTTGCCACTGTTAATTCCTGCGGGATTTTCAGGTTTTCCAAGGGGGACACTCAATTTGTTGCTTGTACAAAGCGCTCCAAAGGGATTCACCTCTTGTTAGGTACTAGAATGAAGAATATCCAGTGGGATGGACCAAGAAGAGATGTGTGTCTTCATGCCATGGATTTCATGTGCACTTTTCTGATGACTTGGGGAGAGGGGAGCAGAGGGGTTGTGTACCACACAATAATACCTTGCCCAATAAATCCACAAGGACTTTTTAATGGACAAATGGGATGAGTTGATCTGATGGCAGTTTTCTGCTTTGCTCTGATTTGCCACTGTCCAACTGAAGGCTGAAATAGCTGGAGAGCGAGTGAAAATGGTGAAAATGGGCCTGGTTTGTATTAAAATGGTGCATTTAGCTATCTAGGCTCATTGAGCTCTTATTTTTCTGCTTCGGTGCTTGTTTGAATGAATGGGGACCTGTTCCTGGAATTTGCTCATGCACAGCCTGGTCTATGGCAGGGAGGATGGGTTATGAATCTTACTAACTCTGCCTGAGGGCTGCTCTGTCCTTCTGTCAAAATGAAGGTGTCTGCATCTTGTGTATGATGTTCAAGGATGCTGTAAGTTAAGAGCTATGGATTTTCTATTAATACTTTGTAGAACTTTAAAAGGTTAAAAAAGAAGAAAAAAAGACCTGAACTGGCTGTTTGTAGTGTTTTTCCCCAGACTGCTGTGCTGAAAGCAAGTGCTGTTGGTTTCACATGAGATTGTTCATTGTATCAGTGAAGATCTTGTACCACCAAATCCGCCCACAACCTCTTTTTGGGAAGTATTCCACCCTAAGCAGCCCCTGTCCTGGTGCTGTCCTGCTTTTGTGCCTTTTGGTTGTACTTTGCCTGTGTTTGTGCCTTGTCTGTGGCACAGCTGTGATTTTACACAAGCAGGTTTTACCTGCCCTGGCTTTGATCATCTCTTTGTCTTTCAGACCCCAGTCACTCTGAGGTGAAGGCACCTGCCATTTCTTTGTGAAGTTTTTCTATGGCAGAGGCATGTTCTTGAGAGCAGTCAGGGCAGTACCTGCCCTTGGGAAAACCTGTTGGTGTCATTTGATCAGTGAGGCCTCTTTCCAAAGAGCCATCAGGTTAAACGAGATGTTTATTGTAAACATTTTCAGTTGGTATCCTACTAAAGGCTGGCTCCAGTTGGGATGAGACCACGTGTCTGGTGTAATACTGCTAGAGAGGGGTTACAGCAATGACAAATTGTACAGCACCTTGCTGCTTGGTTACAGAGAACCAAAGGGTTCACAAAACATGTTTTAGGCAGAAAGCACATTCCAGGAGGTAAGGAGCAACAACAGGGGCTGGAATTGGGGGCAGGCCCTGGACAGATTTACTGGTGCAGTGGTGTAACTTGACTCTGGAAGGACATCGACCTATTGGAGCGAGTCCAGGGGAGGCACCAAGATGATTAGAGGGGATAGAGCACCTCTGCTATGAGGAAAGGCTGAGAAAATTGTGATTGTTCAGCCCAGAGAAGAGAAGCTTTGCAGTGACCTAATTGCAGCCGTCCAGTACCTGAAGGAACCGACAAGGAACATGGAGAAGGACTTTTTACAAGAGCATGTAGTAACAAGACAAGGGGAAATGGATTGACACAGAATAGATTTAGAGGGGATATTGGAAAGAAATTCTTCCCTATGAGGGTTGATGAGGTCCTTGCAGAGGTTGCTCAGAGAAGCTGTGGCTGTCCCATCTCTGGCCGTGTTCAAGGCCAGGTTGGATGGGGCTGGGAGTGACCTGGGATAGTGGAAGGTGCCCCTGCCCATGGCAGGGGGTTGAACGAGGTGATCTTTAAGGTCCCTTCCAACCCAAACCATCCTGTGACTATGATATGACTGACTCCTGGAAAGAGGCTCAGCAATTGGGGGTGTGGGATCACATAGCTAAGGAATGGTTTAAGGATAGAATTTGCAAGTTCGGAGATGGATACATGCACCCCAAGAAGTGCCCCCATCCCTCTGAGTTGCACTGGGTAGGCTGCTGAGGTGCCGGGCTGTCTGGATCCGGGATCTTGCTTGGAAGTGGGAAAAGGTTCTGGGTGCGGCCATCTAGGCAGGACACGGTGACACAGTGGATTTTTGGCTGCCTGTATCCCTGGTCAGGAGAGGGAAGCTGCCACCTGCTCGATGAAGCTGGCCAGGTTGATGTCTCGCTCCGATAAACCCCCGCAGTCGTGGGTGCTCAAGGTGATGTGAACCTAAGGCAGACAGACAGGCTGAGTGTCGGTCATACAAACAGCAGGGCTGGTTTCCCCGGTGCTGCATCTGATGAGGCATTAGCCCCAAACTTGTTAGCAAAATTCCCTGGGGGGGCAGAGGCACTCTGGCACTTTGCCTGGTTTTTCTCCTTCCTACAGCTCACCCTGACCACAAGCTGTCACTGCCACCCCTGCCTTGGTCACAAGCAGCCACCTGTGTCCATTTTCAACTCACTCTTTCCTCAGAAGCTTTTCCTGTGGCTGCTACTTGATACAGGTTCTAAAAAGCAACCCTGGTGCCAGCCTTTGGCACCTACTGCTCAGCTGGACAGGGAAAAAGGAGGAGGAAAGGATCTGTGATAGCTATAGGCTGGCTGTGATATGGAAATAGCATCTGAGGGAAGAGGTCCTGCTGATGAGAACAGGACTTGATGCTCCTGTTTTATCCCTCAAAAAAGGGAGCTGCTCCTTGAAGTCCTCTGCTTTGTCCCCACCAGCCGTGTTTCTTACCTTATTGTACACATTGAACCATTCGGGATGGTGATCCAGTTTTTCTGCCTGTAGAGCCACTCTGGTCATGAAGCCAAAGGCCTGCAGAGTAAGAAGGAAAGTTAACTCCGAACCATTTACCCTGCAATATATTGGTTTTCACCCCATTACAATTAATTTTACACTGCCAGTGTCTACATAACCCAACCAAATGCAAGGCCTGGGATGTTCTGGGAATTTTCTATGGGTTTTCCTCTTCCTTAGGAGTATTTTCCCAGACAAACTATGCTGTGTCGAGCACTTTGGTGTCTTGGGTAGGTTATTTTGCTCATCCATTCCATTTTAGGAGGGACACAGAGGGCTTTCTTTGGCTGAACTTTGCAGAGGGGACTCCCTGCTCTGCAAACCAGGTGTCCCAGTCTGTAAAACTCTGTGCCCCTGGTGCTTGTACCCGGTTGAAGTCCTTGAAGTGGAACTCTTTGAAGATGGCATCTCTGCCTTCCACCTCGTTCCACCCCACAGCTCGCAGGTTTGGCAGCAGCTGCTCCCTCTCCTCCGTGCTCAGCCTGTGGGCTTTTCCTGCCTGGCAAGGAAAGGAAAGTGAAGAGGAGCAGGTCAGTGTGGCAGAAGTGGGATGAAGCAGGTGTTCAGAGCAATGAGGCATCCCATGGGTCATGGAGTTATGGGAACATGGAGACAGCTGCAGAGTGGGTGGGAGGGTTGGAATATCAATGTCTTCTGCTCTCTGCCTGGCATACATCCTACATGTACCAAGGAAGTCCAGCTGGTCTCTTCTGTCCTCTCACCTGCAACACCTCCCACAGTGCCTGAGGTACTAAGAAATGATACCTGTGTGAAGTTAAACTCCAAAAATACATTTTCTTGTGCGTATAATCTTCGGGGGGGGAAGAGCTTAAAAAGCTGAAGCTCTTGTGATAATTCCTAGATCTGAGAGTTGCTTTAGGGTTCCCAAAGCAGGAGGGCTTATTTATTTATTTATTTATTTAATTTATTATTGGTTTATTGGTAGCCTGCTTCTGAGGAGAAAAAAGTGGTGTGAATCAGAGATGAGTCACACTAAGCTGCAGTTCAGCTCCTTTTTCCATCTCCTTTATATTACAATGGATTTTAAGAGGCTGTTTTTGCCTGTGAGGAACAAAGGGCAGAGGGAGGAATTGTGGTTGTGGTTGTAGTTGTGTGCCCAAGGCAGAGCTGCTGGTACTTTGTTTTTAAGGGGTTGTAGTGGAGAAGCAGCAGTTCTTGGCTTTGAGGAGTACTTTTAGGCAGAAATATAACTAAAATGAGCCTCTTGGGGATGGAGGCTGCCCAAGGCAGCTCTGCTCTGGCTCAGCAGGGAAGGCAGGAGTGAGTGCAGAAGAGCACTGCTCTCTGAAATGTTATGTTCTGGCACTTAAAATTCTTGCACAGAATCAGAGGTTGTTCTGAACTGGAAGGGACTCACTGGGATCATCAAAGTCCAACTCCTGGCTCTGCACAGGACAGCCCCAAGAATCTCACTGTGTGCCTGAGAACATTGTCCAAATACTTCCTGAGCTCTGGCAGGTTTGGGTGAGTTGATCTTTCGTTTTGGTGATGATAAAGACCTCTTAGCAATTTCTTTTCCTTTATATGCTGTAGAGCCAAGTGTGGCAAGTTGGATATGAGTCTTGACAAATCTGGCCCAGTTTTTTGTGGGTTTTTGGTCAGCAGCCCCTTGAGACCCTTTGCTTGGGCATCAATGCTCAGAAATGGCACCTTAAACAACTGAGCAAGTGAGGCAAATCATCCTCTCCTGTGGTTTTCCTGTTACCAGGCTGTACAAAACCAGAGAAACAGTGGTGAAACTGATGTTTTTGTGGGTGGTTCTTGCACATTTTGGGGAATATTGGAAAGATGATACCCTATTTTCATGGCTGTGTGGGTTCCTACCAGTCTGTGTATCCCTGCCCCTTAGACTGCATGGAATGGAGAGTGCCATGGTGTCACTGAACCCTAGCATGGGGTGGCTGGGGGTGGCATGCTTCCTGTCCCTCTGGCATTGCAGCTTGCAGGATTTTTGGGGAAGGCCTTCCTTGCCTCTGCATATTTTGGCCTCACTGCATTTTGGATGACCCCGTGGCAGCCGCAGCTCTCTCACCCCCTCCCCGCCCCCAAACGTCAACGGAGTGCTGGGCTCATGGGCTCAGACGGAAGGCAGTGAGTAAACATGACTTAGCTCAATAAACCCTCAGCCTTGCCCTTTCCTGCTGATGGTGTGATAAGCCGGGCACAGGTAGCTTAGCAACTGGATAAGGTGGGGACAGAGGATGGCTCTGCAGAGGGCGCTGGCAGGGGGGCACCCGCGGGGGCTCTGATACGGGAATAGGGCAGGATTTGGGATCAGGGGCTGAAACCTGCTCTTTATCAGTTCTAAAGAGAGGAAAGGTAAAAGCTGGAGTTGTTGCTTGGAGCAGAGGGGTATGGGTTCCAGCCTTCCCTGGGCAAAACAACAGAGGGACATGGTGTAATTGTTCTTTTTCTCCTTTGTGACTCTGTGGGAGGATGGCCCCTGGGGCTTTTTCCAGCCCAGCTCCTCCCAGCACCAGTGGGAGGCATGGGCAGGCTGAGGTTTGGCCCACAGAGCACACACAGCCAACTCCTCTGGCTGTGTGAGAGGGCAAACTCTCTGCCTGGAGCACCCCTCTGCCCTCCATCTTTCTCCACACCAGGACATTGGCCAGCCTGCTAGTTTTGTCAAGATGGCACGTTAATGCTTTCATGTGCTCTCACTCCTTTAAAACACACTCTTCTCATTAGGGAAATGAAATTATTTTGTTTTCCTCTACTGGTTCTTAACTGCCAAAAAAGCTGGGGTTTTTAGTTTTCGTTTTGGGTTTGGTTTGTTTTTTTTTTGCCAGCAGGAAACCAAGTAGATGCATTGTGCAGCTGAGGGAAAAGAACCAGCAAGGGAAATTGGGAGAATCTGAACCCTCTTTGCTCTAACTAAAATCTTCCCTTTTATAGAATTATGGAATGGTTTGGAAAGAGACCCTAAAGGCCATGCAGTTCCACCCCCCTGCCATGGGCAGGGACACCTTCCACTGTCCCAGGCTGCTCCAAGCCCTGTCCAACCTGGCCTTGGACACTGCCAGAGATCCAGGGGCAGCCACAGCTTCTCTGGGAACCTGTGCCAGGGCCTCACACCCTCACAGGGAAGGATTTTTTTCCTAATGAAAGGTAGAACTTCCACCTAGGAGAAGGTACGGGGGACAGCGGGCAGGGCTGGAATGGTGTATTCCACAAGGCCCACGGTGTTTTGCTGCTGCGGAGAAGCCGATTTCCAGCCGGCCCGGGTGTGTTGCAGGGCTGCGCAGATGGAGCACACGTGGGGGTCGCCCTTGCCCTACAGAATGTGAAGGGGGGGCGGGGGGGAGGTCGTTGCTGGCGGACCCTTTCCCTCCCCCTCGCAGGGGAATGAGCCCGGAGAGCGCTGCCTTAGGAAACCCAGCAGCAGCCTCCGCGTTACTGATTAACCACAGCGCAGCGCTCTGCTCCCTTCTCCCTTCCCTCCTGCCTCTCCTTGGAGCCTCGAGCTGCCGCTGAAACATTCCTGCCTTCGAAAAGGCGAACAAACAGCCAGCTTTCCCAGCAGCGACTTACCATGACCCGCGGCTCTCCGTGGCCTCCGTCCCCGGTGCGACTCGGGTGATGCTCGCCGTGCCGGATCCCGCTGGAGCCGGAGCTTGTCCGGGACGGCCGGAGGCGTGGCGAGGCTACCGGGTCCACCCACGGCCAGCCGAGCCTTCCCAACGCTGGCCACCTGCCTGTGGGGCCCCGTGGGGCTCGGGGGATGCGCACACAGGGTCTCTTGGAAGCCCTGCGCGACGAAGGCACGATGCGTTTTCCCCCCTGTCCTGCGGGTCACTTGCTTAACCCGGGGCACAAGGAGGAGGTGGAGCGGGATGGCGGGGGCAGCTGGAGGCGGCACCGCTGGATGCTGCTGGCAGCACCGCTGGGGAGAGTGAGCCATGCGATCCGTGCACCGATCATCACGGGCTGCGTTGTCTGCAGCCCGGTTTATGTCGCAGCACGGGCACCGAGAGCCGTGGAAATGGGGCGGAAGAAGGCAAAGTGCCCCACACAACACGTCCCAGCGTTTTTAAGGTGTTTTCTGCCGCTGCCGAGGGAATGGTGCATTCATGGATGCTGAGTGCTGCTCCCTGGCATTTTGCCTCTCCAGGCCAGATGGATTTGTGCCCATGTCCTGCAGCTTGTCGTCTGCTAAACCCACTCACATGATGGGCAGTTTTCCAGTGCTGACAACAATTTTTTACTGTGCTGATGTATGTGGCAGACAGAAATTCAGCCCCCCTGCTATTCCCTCATCCCTCATGGCTTTCTTCACCTTTGAAACAACTAATTCCAGATTTATTTTTTTTTTAAATACAGTGTGACATATATCCCTTGTATATACTCTTGTGCACATTTTGTTTTCTACTGTAAGGGATTGTGGGTACTGCAGAGATGATTTGTTTTTCCAGCAGGCAAGTTAGAGGGAAGCAAATGCTTTCTTTTTTTTTTTTTTCTTTTTTTTTCTTTCTTTTTTTTTTTTTTTCCCCCTCTGTAGGTTTGTTTGCCAGGGTAATGAAAAGGAAGAACAAGCATCTTTTGTGTCCTGGGAGATCCTGAGTGTCTGTCCGGGGAGAAAAGACTTGGAGAGCAATGAAGCACCTCAGAAGAAAATAATTGTGTGCAAATGCACGGCCAGAAGCTTTATTGTGGATGGCAGGAGGAGGTGTGCTCTGAGGTTTCCAGCAATGAAATCAGGAGGTGGGGTTGCTCGTAGGGTTGAGAAAGGCCAGCAGAATATTTTCTTGGCCTAAATTGGAAGTGCAGGATTGGTAGTTTCATCACAGCCCAGCAGGAGTCCCTGTAAATAATAGTTGGAGCAGGTAAACTGAGGGCAGCTGGGCTGGATGACCGTGCCTCTCTTGGCTTCCCTGTTGATCTGGAGATGGGCAGGAATCAAATCCCTCATGTTACCTGGCTTTCCCTTCACTGGATTTTGCTCCCGCCTGCCTGTGATCGGATCCTATTTCCCTTGGCAACACGTTATGCCAGCGTAGAGCAACTGATGGCCACCTCAGCTCCCTAAAGGTGGGGAACATCAGGAGAAAAAGCATTCCTTACACTGTCTTCTGATTGCTCAGCTCCTTTGTAATGGCATTTTCTCTCATGGGTGATAAATCCTGCCCTAACTGCCAATCTTTCATGGGAGGGTCTCTTGCAGAGGGATGAACTAGTCCTGAAAATCAACAGGGCAGTTGAGGTTTTCCTCACTCTACAGTGTGGAATTGTGTCCAGGGGAATCCTTTGGCTGACTCCAGCTCCTGAACCTCTAAGTTCCCTTTCTGCACAGTTTGAGTTTCCCTTTGTGAAATGGGACCCTTTAGGTTTGTTTTTAATGATTAATTGAGGGGTATTGGGCAAGGTGTTTGCTCACAGCAGTTTTCACCCTGTGTAAAGGGTGAACCTGTTTACTGGGAACAGATTTTTGCTCTTTTCCCCTCTCATTTTTGTCTAATTTACAGCTGGGCTGCGTTTGGTGGCAGCTAAACCCACATGTGTACAGGATTATGCTTATTTGGAGGAATGTCTCATATTGCTCACTGCTGATATTCTTATTTTGTCAATGGCTTTTTAAAAATATATATCTGACCCTGAAAGCTGCTTTGCTTGGGAGCAGTGTTCTGTCTCCCATCTCAAAATTTGCTTTTGCAGGGGTAGATGGGATATTGGGAAGAAATTCTTCCCTGTGGGCTTGGCGCAGCCCTGGCACAGGCTGCCCAGAGAAGCTGTGACCCAAAGGGTGTTTTAAACCAGGGTGGGTCAAACTCTTCCATCATCTGCAATCTGAAACATTGCTCTCGTGGCACAATAGATTTAATTAAAGAGTTTGTTTAGCACTGGAGGGGATTTATGGCAGGTGTGACAAGTTTAAGTTGACAAAAGGGGCCAATAAACAGAAATGAATCATTAATTAATTATGTGCGAGATTTTCTCTTGTAGCAGTGTTTTATGAAAATCAGTGAGGCCCTCAGAGCAATGAACAAAATAAATCGGAGGCTGGCAGAAACTGGGGCTTTGTTCTCACATTGCGTGTCAGGTTAAGGTCTTTTGTCTCAGGCAGAGTACCCTGCATGGAAAATAAGACGGAAAAACTGGCAATAAAATGGCATAACCACTTCTAATATGTTGAACATATGAATCCCAGAGAGGGAGGTGACTGCTTTCAGGAATACCAGAGCATATAGGAGTGAGCATTTGAGTGTTTCATTGAAGGGAGATTTCCCAGAGGAGGATGATGATATGCAAACCTGAGTCCAAGGTATCCAAGAGCACTTTGCCATGGATCCCTTCTCCTGTGTCAGACTGGTGCTGGAAGACACCTCCCATTCCAAGCCAATTTTGTGGAGAAACCTGGCATGGTTTAGAATAAGCAACTCAGATTTGGGACAGAATAAACAGAATCTGTTTGGATTCTGCGTTCGCCCTTGAAACCAAACACAAGGGCCCTGGGTCCTGGCAGCTGATGTACCCTTGTGACACAGGTCTTGTCTGTTGGCTTCCCAGGAGTTTGCTCCATGGTCCGTGGTGGACAGTGGTGTGATCATGGAGCTTGTGGCCTTGCCAAGGTCACACAGGTCCCTGCAACAGGATGCATTTTTGCGCCGGGGGAAGGCAATCCATCAAAACTGCCTCCTCCCCACCCCTTGTTTTTTTCTGGTTTGCTGATGGATTAGACCTGTAACTCAGCTTCCCTGGTCACAGCTGGAGCCCGGCGCAAGGGAAGCTTCTTGTGTTCATTCAGCTTGTTTCCTGACTTTCAGTCCAAGTTTGAGTCTATTTGTTAAACAGGTTGGATTTTCTGGCAAATTTGCAGGGGTTGCGGAGGGTGAGTATCTTGACAGATCTGGAAACCGTTTTCCCATGTTAAAGAGTTTTGTTCCTTGTTTATTCAGGGAGAGTTCAGCACTGCATGTTAAGCGCTGCTGTACAGCCACGTCTTGTCACTAGGGGTCAGGAAAATGCTGGAAAACCGGGGATGTTCCTGAAACGGCAGTCCCTTGCAGGAGGGCACAGGATGAGGGCTCTCAGAAACCCGCCTCAGGTCCCGAAAATCAGGAGTGGTTCCTGGCCCTGCCAGCCCTTGTGTGGCTGCGCTCCGTGGAGCAGCTCTTCAGCTGGACCTTCAGGATCAAGCTGTTTCCTATGAGAAGCATTTCCAGATCCTTTGGTTGCGTTCCCAAGCCATTGGAACATCAGTGCCATTGCTGGGACATCCTTGCACTGAAGGTGTCTCTCCAGCCAGATTGCTGGAGATCATGGAATGGTTTGGGTTGGAAGGGATCTTAAAACCCATCCAGTCCCACCCCCTCTTCCATGGGCGGGACACCTTCCATTACCCCAGGTTGCTCCAAGCCCTGTCCAGCCTGGCCTTGAACATTTCCAGGGATGGATCAGCCACAGCTTCTCTGGGCAACCTGTTCTAGCCCCTCTCCACCTTCACACAGAAGAATTTTTTCCCAATATCCCCTCTAAATTTCTCTCAGTATAAAACCATTCCCTTTATCCTATCACTCCAGTTCCTGATGAAGAGACCCCGTTCAGCTTGTAGGTCCCTATTGCAACAGGCTCTGCTAAAAGCTTGTTCCCAGATCCTTTGGCTGCCATTTCTGTTTTCAAGTCCTGGAAGTCCTAGGGTTTTATTCCCGACTTTGCAATTGCAGGAAAAAAGCAGTAAGGGGACAGGAGAGGGGGCCCTGGGTGTGGCTGTAAAGGTGAGGTCTGTCTGTACGAATGTTTTAAGGGGTAGGATTAGAGAAGGTAGGGAAGCTTTTGGGCAAACAAAAGCTTCTGATCAGAACCAGAAACATCAGGCTAGAAAGCCTGGTGAGAAGAGTTGCTCAGAGATTAGTGAGGTATTTAACACCTGGGGATGCTTCAGAAGGAAGGAGCCACTCTAACGCAAGGGAGATGGTGAGAAAAGATATGCTAAGGCAGCGATTTCCTTGGAGACAGAGGAGCAGTTTATGGGCTATGGCACATGATGAGAGTGCTAGAGAGACAGGGGCCAACTCCAGGAACTTTGCTATACGGTAGAGTTGTGGATTTTATTTCCTAAATCTGCCTTTTGGGTGGTTTTCATAGTAGTATTTTTTTTCTCTGATAGGGGCTGAGAGAGCAGACAGATTGGGGTGTTTTTTTTTTTTTGGTGATAAATGGTCTCTTCGTGGCTGGGGGGTGTGCCTGTCTCTCACAGGTTGTCTGTGGGAGTGTGCTCGGGTGCTCAGCTTCATCTGTAGCTCTCCCAGGAGGGTGGTAGGTGAGCCGGGGAGGTGTGGAAGCACGAGTTAGTATCCAGGCATGGGGCTGCTGGAGATACATTGTCAAATTTTGCATTTTTCTTAATGCAGAACCTGCTGCTGGAAACTCATGATATTCATGTCAGGTGCAGCACTCTTTTTTCTTTTTTTTTTTCCTTGTTAGCATTAAACATACTCTTTTGATGAGGTTACTCTCTTATTTACATTGCCACTTCTCTTCCTCCCCAGCCTAATGAGCTTTGCGCTGCCTCTCACAAACTGAATTTGTGTGCTCTGCTTGTTCTTGCTATTAGTGGGAAGGACCACTGGACCATGCTGTCTGCAGTGTTTGTTCAAAGCAGGATCAAAATTAATGGGAAAATTGTGTACGTGGCAATTTTAAGAACCCAAAAATGCCACTGTGCCTCACCTGCTGGGGTAGCAAATTAGATAACAGAGCAACTTGCTTTAAAGTCCAGGGATAAAGAATTCCTGAGGCAGGCATGGCGAGGAGGGGAGAGATGAAATACACAAAGTGTCATCGATTCACAGCCTTGGCTGGGCACTTTGTGGGTGTGCTACAGCAAAATGGAGCTGTGTGTGAGTCCAGCCAGCTCTGCTGCCCCCTGTGACAGATGTGTCTTGCTTGGAAGGGTTTGAGGCTCAAAAGGAGGGACCCGTCACTCCTTGTGGTTTTTGTTTCAGCCCTTGGACTTTGCTGACATCCCTCTGAAGTGCTGCTAAAGGTTGTCTGAGTAGTGCCTTGGACTCGTCTTGGAAATGTCTCCTCAGTGCTTACGACCTTGCAAAGCCGGAGTGTTGGAGCTGGAGGGGAGGAAGGAGAAAAAGGGAGGTGGTTGTTTCTGACCCAGAGTAGAAAATCGCTGGTGCTGTGAGCTCCTGGGAGACATGTGGCACCAGCTGTCCTGTGTTATCGTCTCAGAGCTAATGTCCTGTAGCAAGAGAGCTTTCACTGGGAACTGCTGCTGCTACCCGCTCAAGGCACTGTGGGGAGTGAAGATGTTGGTGACAGTGTTGTAGTGCTGGGAAGGCGCCCTGACTGTTTTCTGGAAGGGTGTAGATTTAGATTAGATATTAGGGAGATTTAGATGGGATATTAGGAAGAAATTGCTAATATTGTTCCCTGTGAGGGTAGTGAGGCCCTGGCACAGGGTGGCCAGAGCAGCTCTGGCTGTCCCATCCCTAGAGGTGTCAAAGGCCAGGCTGGATGGGACTTGGAGCAACCTGGGCTAGTGGAAAGTGTCCCTGCCCATGGCAGAGGGTGGCACTGGATGATCTTTAAAGTCCTTTCCAGCCCAAACCATTCTGGGGTTCTGTGTCTTGTAGGATTTCTCTCAGCCATGAGCCCCTCAGAGGGTCCTTGTCCTTGGAGAGGTTGGTCCTCGTGCTGGTCACACAAAGGAAGGAGAGGACGGGAGTGTGCCCCACAGGGGCAGACAGTGATTGTTAATGGGATGGGAGGGTTTCCACTGTGAGGGCATACCAGAGAATCCACCTCTAATATATCATCAGGCTCAGGAGAGCTCATCAATGGCTTTGGACAAACTGCCTGCAAAAAAAAGAGGGAACAGACCCCGTGGCCAAGGGCAGAAGAAGAGGGAGAACAAACCAGGAACTTCTCTCCCCAAACTCCTTTTCGTGTTGTGATAACAGAAAGGATTAACAGCTCCAGGGCAAGTGGGAGATGTGATATTGCCCACCATGGCAGCAAGGACTAAAGTCAGCAAGATCAAAAAGCAACCTCTGGGCAGTAGCAGCAGCATCACTCAGCAAAAGGAAGGTTTTCCTCCAGGTATTGATCAGCAGTTAACAACAAATGCCCAGCATGGAAATAAATACTGGTTCTGTGGTGGTGCTGCAGACCTGAGCCTGAGGCCACAGGGAGCTTTGCAATAACTCAGCTGTCTCTTCTGATGCACAGTGGAGCAGGTGAAGCTGATTCACTCAGGCCTGGTGACTGCAGCTGCTCTGCCTTCTTAAGCAAGTAACTGAGGGTTTATGTGACTGACAGGTGCCTTAAATCAGCTGAAGGGTTTGAGAGTGTCTCACCCCAATAGCTCCTTGGAAATTCAGCCTTGCTTTTGTGGGCAAATTCAGCTTAGGGCAGGAGGCAGAACTGTGATATTTAAGAGCACTTGCAGTTTTGGGTACCCTCCTGGTGCCACTGCAGTTCTCCTGTGCACAGATGTGGCTGTTGTGAAGGGGAAAGAGTGATGATGCCTTAAGTTTTAGCTTTTATATTTTCCAGATTCTGTACTGCATTAGTATGTAACTCTGAATTCATATAAAATGTTAGCAAGCTCTCTTCAAAGTTTAAAACAATCCTTTTCCAGCCCAAGAACCAAGGACACTGTTCAGCTTCAGGCCCAAAAAGTGTAAACAGCAGCAAATTGAGGAGAGTGACCTGGGAGGATGGGACTGCTGGAGCTGTAATTGGACAATTAACCCCAATATGTAAATGGACCAAGACTTATAAAAGTGTGATTATGTGTGACAGGTTGT
The DNA here is from genome assembly GCA_017589585.1 of Phylloscopus whistleri. Taxonomy (NCBI): domain Eukaryota; kingdom Metazoa; phylum Chordata; class Aves; order Passeriformes; family Phylloscopidae; genus Phylloscopus; species Phylloscopus whistleri. Next base: position 2,204,195 of record JADMLD010001066.1, on the reverse strand, counting down.
CCATCTTGGGTGTAGCCTCGGCCAGGCTCTTGTACTGCCCAAGGTGTGTCCTTTGAAGGCCTTTTACTAAATACCCACTTTATTCCTTTAGCACTGTCTTGCCTTTGTTCCAGGTAGCCTCTCAAGGCATCAGTTTTTGGCTATTCTGCTGGGACAGCAAGGCATCTGGGAAACCCCCTGGACCAGAGGAACACCCAGCTTCTGCCCCTCCACTCTCACCAGCACCCCTAGGGGCCCCAGCTGTGATCCAGAGGGTATCAGAGCCCAAGAATCCTTGGATCTGGCTGGAAGAGGATTGTTTTGTCTAACTAAACCGTGAGGAGAACTTGCTAACACTTTATATGAAGTTCACAGTTATATTGTAATGCAGTACAGAATCTGGAAAATACAAAAGCTGAAACGTAAGGCAAACGTGAGAGCCCACCTGGTGTCTCTTACCCACCTCATCAGCTCAGCAAAATTTGGGATCTGAATTCTTGTGTCTGGAGCTAAGGTGTGGACTGCAGCATCAGGCTCCCATTTTGATTAGTGGTGCATAGCTTTCATTAATTAATGCTGTAAAATACCTGCTACAAACCTGCTGATTTCTGGGCTACAAGCCAGAAAAATCTGACTATAGATGCTGTGGTTCTGGGGCACATTTTGGGTGTTCATTGCCAGAAGTCACCAGCAAGGAGGGGAGGAGTTGAGGAGGTGTTTTTTTTTCTGTCTCTGTGCTACCATCTTCTGATAAAATTTGAGGGACAACCTGAGATATACTCCAGTTTTAATTTAAGGGGTGCTAGATTGGCTTTTATTTCACTTACTTCCATTTACACTGCTGGGAGATTTAGTTGTGCTTTAATGCATGGAATTGTGGTTTTTCCTAACAGAGCTTCACAAAGGGTGTTTTAGAGCTTGTGGGAAACCAGCAAAGTGGGGAACAGACCAGGATCTTTCCCTTCTTTGCCCTGTGCCTCTGTCTTCACTGGCAGTAAGCATGGTGCAAAACCCATCTTACTTTCCAAACTCTATAGCAAGCAATCAAGTCTGCCATGTCAAGAAAAAACATGAAGACCTCTGCTTTCTGCTGAGGCAGAAAGACAGTTGATGGCTCAGGCATGACTGAGATGTTAGGAACCAAAATTATGACCATTCTGTCAGATTGGCTGGATAATTTTTACTCCTAGCCTTCCACCAAGATGATTTTCAGTGCTTAAAAATTAGTCTTACTCTGCAGAGCTGTCAGTGTCTCCCAGCTGTGTCAGTGTGTGCTCTAACAAATGTGTGTATATGTGATAGAACTATTTCCTCATCATTCCCTGCACTCCTCCTCCAGATACCTGGGAAGCTTATCTTAAGTGCAGCTCTCCTCTCCCAGGGGTCACTTTTGTTAATTTGTTTTTTGGTTTGTTTTCCAGTAGTGTAGAAAACTTCTATAACAAGCTGCTTGTTGTGGGGTTGTTGTTTGGTTTTTTTCCTAGGCTGTGTAGCCACGCAGGGAGAAAGATGTAATGTTTTGAGTAGATTATACTTGAAATGGATGTGGGGATGGTTTATTTGTAGAGGTAGGGAACTGAAGCAAGGAGAAATGGAGACCTCAAAGTGTTTAAGACTCAGTTCTGAATAAAAGTTTGTATCCTCAAAAGATAGAAAGTTGTAAGGAGGGGCTGTGCTGAGGTCTCTTGTCAGGTCTGAAAGGGGTGTAGATCCTCTTGCAGAAAAGGAACAGGAGATCCTTTGGGAAATGAGCATCCATTTGCTGACCCCTCCCAGCAGTGCCCCACAGCCACGATTGTGGATTGGTCACCTCTACCCCCAGTGGTCCTCCCTGAGGACACCTGGCCCTGTAACAACACATCCATTCCTAGCAGGAGGTGGGAGGTGAAAAAAACCATCTGGAAGAGTTTTTGCCTTTGTTTCTTGTGATGAAGGTGAGCTGTGAGCCTACAGTTGCCTCATCCTTTTGGCTCTGCTTCCCGACTGATTTGGGTTCTATTATTAGTAGCTGATGTGCTGGTGGAGTCATTCTCCTCCTAACTCTGCTAATTAATCAATGTGCCCCGTGACAGCTCTTGACCATTAAATAATATTCATTAGTATCCAGACCCCAACAGTATGGATGAACCCATCTATCTTCATTAGCTCTTGTATTTCAACATCAGGAGCAGGAGCCAAAAGGGACAGTGAAAGGGCACTTTTCTTCCTCATCCCAGGGAAAACTGACCTTGATGATATTTTTCTTTCTTCCTCTCCCTGCCCTTGTATGTTGGTTAATGGAGAAGATGGGCAGGAACTTCAGCTCCTCTCCTTATCCCAAGTGACCATCCTTGGGGAAAAAGGAGACAGGATGGTCTTTAAAGATGGTAAATAACATATGATTATCCTAATTTTCTAAGGAATCTGAGAATGTCTCTTGGGCCACAAAGGAAAGAAAGTGAAGGTGAATATTTATTGATGTCCTAATTACCTTCCTCCTCCTAACTATTAACTTGGCCAGTGGTGGAGCCATATTTGTCACAGGTAACCCAAAATTGTCCAAAGCTGTCTGCACGAACCCAGAAGGAAGAGTTACACCTTTTGGAAGTGTTTCCTGACCTGGGCAACCATCTGGTGTTTTCCTGGGAAGCCACAGCTGCATGCTCACCCTTGCTCCCCAAAATAAGAGGGTATTGCTCTCCCTGCTCATCCATGAGGTTATTTCCTGAATGGTCCTGCAACACAGCAAACACCTGGTCATGTTGGGAAGTCATGTAATTTCCTTCCTGACGGGTAAATCTGCCCTGAAGCAATTCCTCCTTTTGTCAGATTAAAATTATTTAAATTGAAGAGCTAAAAGGACTCAGCGAGGCCTCATGAGATGTTGAAGTTTGTCCCCTGCTCTTGGGTTACTCAGTGCGATCCTCCAATCCTCCATGAATGTCCTGGGGGTGGTGGATTTGTCTTCTATTAACAATCCCATGGATGACCCAGGGAAGGGTTGTGCAGAGGATAATTTCCCTGTGTGTCTCCCAGACCTTCTGGGCCTTGCTTCCTGCAGCACCGTGGGTGTTGGAGATGAACAACAGATGATATTTTTGCTCCTTGCAGGTTGCTGTACTCAGGCTTGCTCTCTGGTTTTCCAATAGCGTTCCTGGAATTAGGTTTGGTTTTTTTCCCATCCTCCTGTAGATCTTAATTTGAATCCACTTCTGTTGATACGGGTCTGCTGAGAAGATGGAAATCAGTCGTTTGCCTGGAGCCACCACTGTAAGTTATTTATACAGTGATTAGTTAAAGCTTCAGATATTTAATGCAATCTTTAAATCACATATCCACCAACAGCAATTGGTCACATAAAACTTCATTGAGTGGTATCTATCACTTACTGTTTTTCTCAATATGTGCGTATATTTAATTTTCCACAGACCTCTCACTGATATTTTCTGCTGAGGAACCAGTAAATCGAGGGGCTTCATAAAGTGTTTTGTTGCATGCTTCTGTGTGAATTACTTGTAAAGGGAGCATGGAATATAAAAATTCATCTTGCAAGAAGTTGCCCTGTTGGATGAATCCTATCTCTATTTTAAAATAGGCTCAGACCTTAAAATGAAATGTATTTTCACAAGATGAGTAGTTAGTAAAGGCTCTTCCACCCAGCCAGCTTTGAATATTCAGCCTGGTTGGTTTTGCTTCTGGTTTTTTTTTCCTCTTCTGCCTCAGCTTGTGAGACAACAGCTACTTTATGCCAGGGGTTCAAAACTGTACCTGTAAACACTTGAATTCAAAGGTATGGTCAAAATTTAATGGTTTAAAGTTGGCTCAGAAACCTGAGTTCTTAAGCTTAGCAGAGGAAATGGAACTCGAAAGTAGCATAGGTAGAAAATGTAAAGCTGAAGTCTAATGAACATCTTTTTTGGAAGAAATGGGAATTAAAATAAATAAGACAAGGTTATGCCTGCATTGAGTAGCAAGAGAATATTCCAGCTGGGGGAGCTGGGCTGAGCCCAAACCAGCACAGATCCTTGACGTGTGAAGCATTTGGGCACCTTATCTCACTCTGGGTGTGTTGAACTGCTCCACCAGGGTCTGTCCATGATCTCAGCTGGACCTGACAGGGCCTGGGACTGGGAGCAAGGAGCCTGGGATTGGGTAGGTTGAGTGCCAACCTACAGACTCAAGTGCTTCTGTGCACATCTCATCTTTGACTCAGATTTGGGATTTCTCTCATCCTGGAGGCATATTTGCCACTCATTTCTGGGCAAATAGACGTCAGGCAGGGTTAGATGCTGCTGTTGCTGCAGCAAAGGCCTCTGTCTCAGCCTGTGCTGTAATTAGGTCATTAATTAAATACTCTCTAAATATTTCCTCCTTTCCTTTTCTGAAACAAGGATGGACCCATGGTCCCTTTCGCCAAACTGTGCTTGGTGGCCTGAGCAATAACAACAGAGCGGCAGGTAAAGGTGATGGGGAGTCCTTCCTGTGTCTTCCCACACAGCTGTGAGTACTTCACTGCAAGTCCCATCATAAACAGGGGCTTGACCTCTTTTTAACTGCACTTAAAAGCAGTGAAGCCTTTTCCCAGCATTGCTGTGGCACAAGGAAAGGGGACAAAAATGTCCATAGACTTCAGAGGACCTTTTCCAGGTGTGAGTGAGCTCCTGCTGTATCTGAAGTTCAGAGCCAAAGACTATTTCAATACATTTTATTTAACTTTGTCCAATTCCCTTCCCATTTTCTGCAGTGATAAACCCACTATTGCTCTTTCATCTCTCCACTTTTTTCCCAAGTAGGTTCTGTGAAAGCGATGTTTGGGGGCAGTAAATCACAAAGTGGAAACCTGCGTTCATAAAATGCTTTATGCCTCCCTCCATCAATATTTCAACGTACAACACAGACACCAACATTTCATTTTAATTACGCTGCAAATTTCCTGGCCGATGGAGAAAGCTGAACTCTGCAAGGCAGCCCAACCCCATCCCCATCCCCTCCTTGTCGTGGATCCCTGCAACATCCAATTATCCGTGGGTTTTGTTCGTCTGAGTCACGGGGCTGTGTGCATGCCCGGTGCACAGGAGGAAGACTTCCAGCTGGGCTGAGTCTGGCCTGGCTCCTTCTTTTCTTGCTCTGGGGTGAGAGGAGGTCTTGGATGTATCTGTGGGAGCTGGTGCATTGCCTGGAGCCCTCCAGTGGGCAGGAAGAGCGATCCAGCTGAAACAGAAGGTTTGGGAAGATAGGCTCTGCAAGTGATTAGAGGCAAGGGAAGGCTTCCCTGCTCCAACAAGCATCACACTTCTAAAATTGTCCTTCCTGAGGTTGCTTTACTTGCAACAACTGTTCCCATTTGCAGAAGAGACAGAACAATAACTGAGGTGTTCAAGTCACTGAATGATACTGGTAAGCCACCCTGTGTAGGTAGCACTTGCTGGGAGGTTTAAGTGATGGTCACCTGCAACTGAGGGGCAATACAGGAATCAATAGTTGTGCACTCAGTTAATGTGCCAAACTGCAAAACTCCTTGCCAGCACCACAGAACAGTTTGAGTTGAAAGGGACATTAGAGACCATCTTATTCCACCCTCCTGCCATGGGCAGGGGTGCCTTCCACTATCCCAAGTTGCTCCAAGCCCTGTCCAGCCTGGCCTTGGACACTTCCAGGGGTCCAGGGGCAGCCACAGCTTCTCTAGGCACCTGTGCCAGGGCCTCTCCACCCTCACAGTGAACAACTTCTTTCTAATATCCCATCTAAACCTCCCTCTGTCAGTTTAAAACCATTGCCCCTTGTCCTGTCACTATCAGCCCGTGTAAAAAGTCACTCTCCCTCCTTTTGATACAACCCCATTTAGGCACAGGAAGGGGTTCTCGGGTCCCCCTGGAGTCTTCTCCAGGCTGAACAACCCCAGGTCTTCATGGCAGAGGTGCTCCAGCCCTCAGAACATTCTCATGGCTGACACTACCATGTCCCTCCCAAAAAATCACAGCAGATGTTCTCAATGTACAACATTGCCAGGTATGTGAGGCAGGATGAAAATCCCCATGACAAAACGTGGAAGGAAAGGAGGGGGGCCCCTAATGCAAAGGAAATATGTCCCTCATGGTGGTGCTGTTCCATCATTGTCAATTAGCAGGAGAGTTAAATCCGTAGCAGCTGGTGTGGGGTATGACTAGAGAGAGGGCACCAAATTGGATGGCTTATCAGTGTAATTCAATATGACAATTTCTGTGGTGGTATCCTGAAGACAGTGGGAAAGGTGGGGAGAGGGAGCAGTGCCTGTGACACACACGAATGCTAACTGGAAGGGAAAGAGGCATTCATTCCTTGTTAGCGCCTCCAGACCGGAATGTACTGATTTATGTAACTTCCCAATGCCTGGCTGCTGCTGCCCGCAGAACCCTTCTTAAAACACACATCCAAATTAAGATGCCATGCAGCAGACAAATTGCTCTGTGTGGAAACTTTGTTTGCAAAGTCAACGTTTTTGTGACAGCTTGTTTAAAGGCCTAAAAACCCCAAAACAAGCTGTGTGGAGAAACAAAGATCCGTGTGTTGCTGGTACCAAGGCCCAGGAGACGGTTTTAAGGCAACAGAAATCCCTGTTTTCTCAGGGAAAACAGAATGTCACAGCAGTTCAGGCTTTCAGGGACAAGCCCTGGCATCTTTGGATATGGATTCACTAAAATTAATTCAAGTCCAAGCAGCACCAAAGAAATGATTTAATAAATGAATTGCCTGCCTGAGCACAACAATTTGGGATCCTGAAACAGAGGACTACATGTTTCAAGTTGAGAGGGGGGGGTTGTTGTCCTTCACCCGGCGTCTTAATGCAGCATTTCCTCTGCAAAGGAAAGTGTGAAAAGTGAAGTCAAAGCTGTGATTTTTTCCTGTTTTTTTCCTCTCCCTAGGGCTGGTGACTCCCTTTTACTCAGAGCTACAGCAGACTCCCGAGGAGCTCTCAGGTGGTGTTATCCATACGGTAATGGGGATTTTCCTTCATATGTGTGCACAATGCTCAAACCATGCTAGGGCAAGAATGGAGTTGTTTTGGAGAACCTTTCCTAGGATCTCCTTCAAGTTCCTCTGAAAGAGTTTTCCAGGAGTCCTGCTTCTAGAAAAATTAATCTGGTTGTAATGACAGAGGATGGGGAGGTAAGGGCAAGGCAGAGGGCCCTGAAAGAAGGTTGATTTATGGAAAAACTAATAGCTCAAAAGACAAGTCTTCATCTGCAAGGCTGGAGAGAGTCACGAGAGCTGGGAGCTGTTAGAAGGATGTGTCATGGGATCAGAGGTAGGGACAGCACCGAAAAGCATTTCTGAAGAGGTGGGAATGGCAGTCCTGGTTTATAGCAAGGAATATTTCCTTCCTGGTCTTGAGATGACACAGACAATACTAACAACCAATTGTCTTGAACAGGAGAGTTTAAAAGGAGCTGAAATTTATCTGTCCTCACAGAAAAGGAATGCTGGCAGGTCTGGGTTGATCTGGAGGAGAAAAGAGGTGTCTGGATGGGGGCAGAGTTGTTTGCCAGGTGGATTTGCTTCCTGCGTGGTGCAGCAGTTGCTGTAAGTCAGTCCTAAAGAACCCGTGGCTGATGAACGTGGCCTGTAACTGTGTAATCAGCGAGGATTTTTGGGATGAGACCTTTTTATCTGGACCCTGAGAAGGAGAATGGCAGTGTTTTCTGAGTGCCTGCTCCCCAAATACTCTTAGGCACATTCTGGTGCAGCACAGAAATAAACTGAAGGGATCTACTTACGAGGTTACAGGTTTGCTATCCTTGGATCCATCCTGTTTGAATACACTCTCTCCCGGAGTTGTTTTGCATTCCACCAGGGAGTCTTTTGTCTAAAGGGCATCGCTGCTACAGCAAAGTGGAGCTGTCCCTGCCCCTGCTTTCTCCAGTGGATATCACATTTCATTACCCTGATGAGCCTGAGCGAATTCTTCCGATTGTGTTAATTTGCCCACAAGCCAGCCCGTGTCCCGTCCACAAGAAGTCTGTGACATTTTCCAGCCTCCCCCATCCCTCTCGGTTCCGAAACCTCGAATAATAATTGCAGCCTTGTCCCTTTTTCTACTTCTTGCTTCTGAAATGGAGGGGTGGATACAGCGCCTTTCCTCAGCATGCCGGCGGTGCCAGCCCCGGGCTGGGCGAGTGTTATAAATACAAATTATAAAGCTGGCTTTTTGCAAATATTAAGACGAATGCTATATGTACAATGTTAAAATAACTCCACTGCAAAAATACGGGTTTTATTTTTTTGCTCCAACATAGTAGTGAGATAGCTAATATATAGTTATGCTTGTAATTGAACTGTCTGTTTGGTTAGGATAGCATCCAATGAACGTATAATAAGGACCCTTCTACTAATGCACCAACTATCAGCATCTACTGTCTAAAAAAAGAATAGACCAAGGCCCAAACCGGAGGTGATAAAAAAGTGAGATTAAAACTACAGCCAAGAAACACGCATGCTCTAAAAAAGTGGACCCAAAGAGGGGCCATGCTAAACAGTTCTTTAAAAAGTATAAATATGCATAATAGTCTATGAATATGCAACAAGCTAATGTAATAAAAAAAGTATTTAAATAATGTCTCCTAAGATAGTAAGTGCACTCTTGGCTAAATGCCGAGCACCTGGCCATCAACCCTTTACTTTATCTCTATTTCCTATTGTCTTTAATTAAACTTTTTAAATTTTACACAAAAAGTAAACCTCGTTTTTCACAGTGAGTGTGGGAGGCATCCCCTTCCTAGGGCTCTGTGTTTGTGTCCTGGGGGGCTGCTAGGGCTCACAGCAGGGCGTGCAGAGTGGGGTGATTTGCACAGCCTCAGTTTTTGTGCTTTGGAGCTCACCAGTGGAATGGAGTGCGGTGGCTGGTTTGGCATCGTCCTAAGCTTTGGGCTGGCGTGTGTGGAGGAGTAGAGTGCTCCTATGTACTTAACACCTTCACATCTTTTTTGCCCCTTCCCAAAGCATGGGTGCATCCCTAAGGGAAGGGCCGCATATCATTAGATTGTAAATGTTTTAAACGCAGGATCTGAATGCTGCTGTTTCCTCCACACCTCGGCTGCAGGTCACTGGTAAGGATTTAAATTTAGATGCATGGGGGCAAGAGAGAAGTAAACTAATAAGTTTCTGTGGTGCTGCTCCTTTGCCACAGCTCCTGCTTGATCCTGCTACTATGTTGATAGTACAGAAGAGTTCAGGCTGTTTTCCAAAATGTTTGTATCCAGAAGTGTGAATTGAGGTGGCCAGAGACTGAGCAGCCTGCCCAGGGAATGGTCCTGACCCCAAACCTGCTGTAGTTCAAGGAGTGTTTGGACAATGCTCTCAGGCACAGGGTGGGATTGTTGGGAAGTCCTGTTCACGGCCAGGAGTTGGACTTGATAATCCTTGTGGGCCCCTTCCAGCTCTGGATATTTTATAAGTCTATCAGACGTGCTTCTGCATTTATCACAGAGAATATTAATGCATGTTCTTTTTGCTTTAAATAATGAAACTTCTGCTTTACCTGATGATAATTTTGCTGTTCTACAAGCCTGAGGCTGAGCCATTGAAAAATCATCAGTGCTTGTATCATCCTAACCTTAAGGACAGGTATTAATTTCTCAAGAAATCTAACGAGCTCTAACAGGACAGAGAAAATCAGCCCCTGATTATTGGTAGTTTTGAGAGAGATGAAGGAGCACTCTTTCAAAATACTTCTGTACTGATTTCCCTCATCCAAGCATCCTGAGAAGGCAGTTCAACACTCTGCAAGGGCTGCAGCTGTTCCACTGGTTATTAGGCCTTTGGGGTAACCTTGGTTCTCCGTACTGACGTTTTTTAGAGGAAAGGTTAATGCACATTGGTCCATAAACTCCACTCTGGAGGTGCTGAGAGGCTTTGTATGGAGCGCACGAGAGCCTGGAGCACGTGTGGACAAGAGCACTTCCATGAGGAGAGCTGATTGAAAGAGAGCTTCAGCATAAGTGTGTAAAGGGGCCTTTGAATGGGTTTGGCTGTAACACAAAGCTGCTCCTGGAGAGCTCTTTTGCAGAAGGAAAGAGGCTCTCATGAAGAATTGTGTGTTGCATCAAAAGATGCAGGGTCAGGGATTGGAATAAGTGGATCTTATTGTAAATGGATCAAAGAGATCCGAATACAGAAACTAGAGCAGAAGATAATGACAGGGAAGAGTCACCACTAACGAAACGTGAAGCTCTGAGCACTTAAAATGTGGTGAAGAGGATCCAGGAGCTTCCCTCAGCCCTAAACCACCAGTATAGTGAGGTGGCAGCAACAGCAGGATGCCTGAGGTACATCCACCCAGAGGGAACTGGTAAGGAAGGAGAGGTCAGTACAGGTGGGAGCTTGCAGACTATGCATGGATACTCATGGAGAAAAAAGCTGGAATCTATACAATGTGTGCACAGATTGACCTGTGGTGGGAGGTGGCCAAATTACTAAGGGACAGGTAATAGGCTGTGAAATGTTACAGGCACCGAGACAGAGACGGGGCTTTGGAGTCATCCACCATCAATGGATCCCACTGACATCTTGGATGCTGCTGACCCACCAAAACAGGGCTCCAGTTTTTGCAGAAAAGCCACACTGTGGAAAGCCAGTGTCCACAAAGGAGACAGAGGAGTCCTGCAACTTTATTCAAATAAGGGGAGAGAGTCCACTGGGGCACATCCCTATGAGGTCTCTCTCAGTTTCACAGAACTCAGCCTCTTATCCTAAATTCCTGGCCGCATATTGCCCTTTGGCCTCAGCCTCCCTGTTGGCTGAGGTAGGAGGAAGGTGCAGCCTTCCTGAACTGCCCATCATGCATTCCCTCCCTTGGACATGTTATTTTCCTCCAGAATTGAAAGTTCAGTCTGTCTGGGTTCTGCGGATCCACCAGATGTTCAGACCGTCTGGACTCTGCAATTGGCTTGTGTGCACACGTTTCTCCTATCACCCTAAAATTCAGGAGGCAGATTGGGTTCTGTAACAAACATAAAACCCATTTCGAAGATATTAACACTCAGTTCTCCTAGAGACCCTCACCCATCGGGTTGTTTGTAAGGACATCAGCACCCATCTTTCAAATTCAACCTCCACCCTCCAACTCCCAGGCCAAAACCAGTGCGATGCTTTCAAGGCTTTAGATGTCCTCGAGCAGAGCCAACAAGGAGGAAGGGGTAACTGAGGAGAACTTCTAGGGTGCCCTGAGCTCAGCCACCTTCTGAGGTACTTGCTTCTCCTTCCAAGAGCCTGCAATCCCAACCTCCACAGCTCAGCAGCTGCTTAACCTCTGGAGACATCAGCATTCCTCCCTGGGACAAACTAGGACCTACCTCAGCAGAGACAGATGATCTCCAAGTGCTCTGCGCCTGGCCAGAAGCTGCTGTGGTGAGTGAATTCTAGTCCAAAGAGAATTTTTTCCTCCCAGCATCCCTCAGAGACATTTTCCTTTGCCCCAAAAGGCTATCTCCCTGTGTTGAGTCATGCTTGAAGCGGTGCTTGTTAAATAAGTGCTGCTGAGCTCTGCTTTAAACAAATGAAGTTGATTTAACAGGGCTGTAGGATGGCCAGGTATCTGTGTTATTTAAGAGTATTGGCAGCTTGAAGGCCAAGCGCTAAAAGCACTTCATTTTTATTTCAGCTCTTAATTGAAAATCAGCTGGTTTGTCTTGTTCTCCTCAGTGCTGCTCCTTCCCTGCTCCCGGCTCTCCCCTCACAATGGGATAAGGGCTGTTAAATGCCACACAATGTGTTTGTCAAGAAGTGGCACCAGCCCAGGCTTTCACTTGTGGTTTATTAGTTTAATTAACCAGGGTCTTGCAAATACTTCTTGGTGAGGCAGAAATGAGAGAATCTAATGTTTCTTGGGCTGGATCCTTGCATCATGTTAAGCCACCTGGTGAAGGCACCAAGGTAAAAAATATGGCTCCTGTGATTAACCTTGACTGAATTCAATAATGCCTGGGAGTCACATTATTGCTGACCTTGTGCTTTGCTACCTTCTCATCTTTCTAATTTGTCTTTTCTTCCTGCCTTTGCAATAACAGTCAGAAGTGTGAAAAAATAAAAACCTCCTGCTGCCTCGTGGGGGAGAGCTCTTCTACTCGCAATGATTTTTAAATTTTTTCTGTTTACTTCTGGTATATTTCTTGCTGTTTGTGTTTTTCTGGCATTTGTGCACACAAACACTTCCATGAAAATAGCTTCTTTAGAGCTGTTTGGAGGTGACCTTGCCATTTTTTAAAATTAATTTGTGTGATGATGTGCTGAATACTGCCAGTCATCAAGATAATTCCACATTTGTTCACACTAAAAGAAGTTCTTCCCTATGTGCCATTTTAGGAGATGGTCCTGGTTTCTTGTAAGAAAGGCAGGGTTGAAGCTCGGATGTCCACAAAGAAAAGTCCATGTGCTGCCTGGACTTCTTTCCAGTGATTTGCTATTCTTTGTGGGTGTTTGGTTTTGTTGTGGTTTGTTTGGTTTTCTTTGGTCAACCAGACCAGAGCACTGAGTGCCACAAACCTTTTGTTGAACACCTCTACCACCAAGCTGGGCAGCCCCTTCCATTGTTTAACAACCCTTTCTGTGAAGAAATTCTGCCTGATGTCCAACCTGAACCTCCCCCGGCACAGTTTGAGGCCATATACCTCTTCTTTACTAGGAATTCTGAAGCAGAAGTGTGAACTCCAGGACCTAAGGAAGTAAAATGCTTGGAAAATACCTTGCTCATCCCAACATCCAGCAGCAGGAATGACCTCTCTTCATGGACTTCCACTCAGAAACACCATCAAGTGTAAAATTTGGTAAACACATCCCTCTGGCCTTTTTGTTTTGTTTTATCTGGAGCATGTTTAAGTGCCAGCTGTCCTGTTTATTCCATGGTGTAATATAAGATGCTGATTGGAGGTGCAGCATCCTTAGGTGAGAGTTGCTGGCTACCCAAAACATTTTATCTTAGTGGAATTTGTAGTCTGGTGGATTTATGGATGATTATCTCCTCTAGAAGGACATTTATTCTCTCAGCTGACCTAGGTGGTGCATCACAGATTCCAGCCATTTCTCTGGGACTTTGGGCAGAAGGTGCTTACCAGATGGGATGTTTATCTTTCACTAGCAGTGGGTTTACCCAAGAATGTATCAATACAGAATTTTCTCTCTGCAGGTCAAGAGGAAATCTACATGTATTTTTAGAAACACAGACAGTGAAACCATTAAATTAATACATCTTTGCTTTAATAAAAGCGCTTCTTGCCTTTAGAGAGTGATAATGGCACTAGATTAGTGTATCCAGGAGTGCCATTGTGAGTGGCAGCTAGAGAATGAGAACTTGATGGGAACTAAAATGAAAGAAAAATGTTTGCAATCAGTTTTGTGCTTCATTCTTCTCTTACCCTGGCTACCTGAGATGTTCAACACATTATTCTACAATTATGTACTGTATTTTTTTTTTTAAGGCAAGGTATTGTAAGTCTTCTGTAAGAAACTCTCAAGATGCTATTTTCATGCAAATAGCTTTGTGGGCTAAATTGAGGAACTTAAGAACCACAGAAAATACAGGAAATGTGGGCAGAATGCATTCGAAATGTAAAACTTTCCTGGGAGTTGTCAACAGCTCTTTAAGAAGTCTATTGCCTGCATCTTTCAGCAGCTTTTCTTTGTGATTGCTGAGCGGAAAAAAGCCCCAACAATTACTGAACTGAAAAGATTGTAAGTAGCTTGTTACACTGAGGAGCAGCTCTGGAGAGCGATAAAGGAACGTTCCGCACTTCGCCTTTCTGGCTTCTGCGAAAATCCAGACGACAACAAAACCCCACTTCTTTTTTCTAGTTCCCACATTTAAAGTAAGAGGATGCCCAAGTTTCTTGATGGCTTTTCCTTAAGGTTTTTCTGGCACCTGCTAGGACGTGTCCTTGTGTCTGCGCCGTTCCTTCAGCAGCGACCGTAGCACAAGAAACCCGAATTTCCCGGTGGAAGGATCTTTATCACTCGTACAGAAGATTGGTGTATAAGCCGTGATTCCCGAGGGCCAAGCCAGCCTGGAAAGCATCCTCTTGAAACTGAGTGGGGTATGAATAAAGCGAGTGACTTTTCCCCACCGCAAAGATGAGCACTTTCTACTTCACTGCTGCGGATGATTAAGGAAAACAATAGCACTCTGACAACAGGCATTGACATTTCCAAATGAAAAAGGAATGGAGAACAGATTCTGGGAACCTCGTCATTGATGAGAATGGATTTCCCTGGATGGCAGCCTTTTTGAAAGTCCGATTCTGTGTATATATATATATATATATATATATATATATATATATATATATTTAATGCTGCCTAGAACAGGCAATCCTGTCAGGGGGACAAGCGGTGGATCAGATGAGCTCACGGCGTAATCTGGGGCACAAAAATGGCTTTACACTCATGAGCCCACTGAAAGGCAAACAAGAAAAAGCCCTGAAGTGAAGACAAAGAGGGGAGGGGCAGCTGGGTTAATGCTTATAAATGAATATTTGACGTTTAAGTTCAATTTCCATTTGCTTGCAAATGAAACCGATTGTGTCGACACTGCAGGAGATAGGCCGTGCAGTTTTTTTATTTATCTTCCCCCCCCGCCCCCCCAAGGTTAATTCCTCTTTGATTTGGAAGGCAAAAAGAAAGCGAGAAGCCTTGACTTTAAATGACAGGCAAACACACACAGGGGCTCGCTGCATATCCACAGCACAGCCCTGCTCCAGCAGCTGGCAGGGGGCTGGAGGTGTCCGGGATACCACGGCAGGGAAGGAAGACCTTGCCAGACAGGTTTCCTGCAGCAATATTTTTGCTCTTTGTGATGCTCGCTTCCATCCCCCAGGATGTTTACAGCCGCATCTTTTTATAGGCAGCATGTGATACGTAATTTTATGTGAAAAATCTATTTAGTCCCTTGATGGAAGAAGTAAACTTAGGTGAGACTCGTTCTCCCGTGAATTCTTGGCATGCCATAAAAAATCCCCCGTTGCAGTTCTCCAAAATATTAGCTGTAAAACTTGTTCCTTGTTAAAGTTACAATCAGAAGGTGTAATAAAGGGATTATTCAGGCATGCATTACCATGGAATGTTCATCTCCGGGCACTCGGATTTTGACTCTGTAGTAGTACCGTGCTTTGCCTGGTAAATCTCGTGGTGGCTGCTGGGGTAGAAAACACAAACCCTCCTTTAAATAATGCATCCCTTCCCTGCTGTGCCTCTCCTCTGGTTCAAAGACAGCCCCCCTTTAAAGTTTAATCAGTAGTTTTATCATTACTCACAGGCAAAAGGTACTGATCCCCAAAAAACCCCCCAGGAAAACTGGGATGGAAAAGTCGAACACTGGGTGGAATTGCACCTTCTCCTGTGCTCCTGCTGGTTTTAATTGATCCTTCATGATGGTATGTGCTTATTTAACATTTGGGAGGGGTGGCCCCGGGAGGGTGACAGGAGTCTGTTCTGGCTGACATCCCCACTTCTGCCTAGCCCATCCACAGGGGAACCAAGTTCTTGGTGAAGCTGTGCTGGAGCAGAGCTGGAACAGGGAGTTCTTTGGATGCTTGCTTGGATTTCTTTCCCCAGGCGTCCCTCACAGAACTGTTTCTGTCCTTGCAAAAGGCCTTTTGGCTTCTTTTTGTGTTATCTGTGACCTGTCGATGCTCCTGGAACACCAAAGGATGTGGGACATGGCTCAGTGCAGCAATTGAAAGGTGGATCTGTTATAAAAGGTACTGAGAGACTTGCCTGAGTTGATGCATTGTCAAAACATCATTCCTGTTGTTGTTTTCCAGAGCAGAGTCCCAGTGATCCCAGTGCTGCTGTGGGAGACGTCCTTCCTGGGGGAAATAATGGACTCATGGAATGGTTTGGGTTGTGTGAATAGATGGTAATTCATGTTTTCATAATATTGTTGTTGTAGGAAAATAGAAATAAAAATGTGTTTTTCTGAGAAAGCCAAAAAGTCTCTCAAAGCAGGGGAGAGGGTTTGGAAATTTTGCAAGAGCTCTCCCCGTCTCCAGAGGAAGGAACAAAAGAATTACAATACCAATAGAAGGTCTCGGAGGACGACCAGGATGAGGACACTCAACACCTGATATGGCTTTGATGGACCTGAGATGATATCTTATCAGGACTATTAGGAGCACTCAAGAGTCTTCTCCACCCAGGAAATCTTTTCAGAAAACTGGACCTTGCTTTCGAAATTTCAACAACCACCGAAACTGAGTCACTGAGGGACAAAAGAACTTATAGAATATTGGACTCATGTAAGCCCAGCCAGAAAAGGTATAAAACCAGCTGGCATGGGCTCAGTCCTTTGTGAAACTCGTGTAATACAGTGCGACAGAGGCTGTACTCACAATTTCACCTGGTGTCGGCACTGTTCCTTGATTGTGGGCTTTGACGATTTTGCTGTCCGAAAATTTCTCTGGCAAATAAATCACTTTCGATGAAATTGACTCTCTAAAATTTATTACAGGTTGGGAGGGACTTTAAAGCTCATCTTGTTCCACCCTCTGCCATGGGTAGAGACACCTTCCACTGGACCAGGTTGCTCAGAGCTCCAGGCTGGGAAGGTATGAAGCACAAGCTGCTGGGATCTGTTCTTGTATCCATGTTGGTGCTCCCTGCTGGCTTTTCAATGGCGTCTGGAGGTGTCTGTCCAGCAGGAATGGTTTGGCACAGGTTCATGGGGGAAATTTTAGCCATCTTATTTTCCATGGGTGCTGTTTTGTCTAGAGCCTGCTTGGCCTTTTGTGCTGAGACTGCATTAATCCTGGCTTGGTAGAAGGCACTTCATTATTTTAGTGGGATAATATCAGTCTGTTGGTGTTCAGTCTCTCCCTGTGTGTTAATGTTATATATGCTGTATCTGTTATTGCTGCCATCTCTTTCTCTCTAAAACCCCTGCAAAGCCAGTCTGGGGAAAAAGGCTCGTTTTGAACTCTGAATCACCAATATTCTCTGGAGTCTCCTACAAGCCTCAATTTGGATTTTAAAGCTGGTAAAAGCAATCCAGTTTAGGATGTTGTTGGTTTTGCTGGGCGTGTACTACCCCACCAAACATTCTTCTTTCTCAGTCCAGCTGCCACTTTAGATCTCTAGTCCATATTGTGGTGCTTTTCTGCTTGAAGTGACATGCAAGAAAATCACCCCATAACAGCCAGGGCTGTGAGGCATTTCCAGCCTTTGAATAAGTTGAACAGGATTTTTCTTCTTTTTTTTTTCCTTTTTTTTTCTCCCCCCATGATTGCTGTCTGCATAGTTTTAAAGCCCAGCACAGCAAATGCTGATAATTCAGCTAAAATGCCCAGCATTTAGGTCTTGTATTCTTAACTGTGGGGAGGAAAAGAGGCATTTAGTACAGCTTTGCCATGGATTGATATGGAGATGGGAGCAGAGAAGTGGATGAGGGATTTTCTTGGAAGCTTGGTGCAGGATTTTTATGCATGGCTGCCTGGCTATCTGCACAGGTATTTTATATAAATAGGAGATGGACATCTTTATAGAACTATTACAGATGTGTTCTCATCTCAAGGTCACAGCTTTCCTTGTTTCCTGTGTGAGGCTCTCTCCATGCCTTGCACTTGCTCTGGGACCGGTGCTCCATGCTGTCTCTCATACTTCTTTTACCTGCAGGGATTTCTCCTGTGAATGCTCATGCATTTCCTGGCTGTGATTGGTGCTGTACAGATAACATTGAAATACCTGTTTTTTAAAATTGTGCGGATTTGAAGGTTTGGAATGTGTTTTTCCCTGGAATTTAATAAGTATGAGGGGTTTTTCTGTAGGTGTGACAGTACCGAAGGCCTTTTTTGTACCTCTTAATGGTGTTCCCCTTTTTTAGGGATTGGACTTGGTCTAGGAGCTCTTTCCAACCCTAATGATTCTATAGAATGGGTAACTTGAGAAACCAGCTGGATTTCTACTTCTTTTAGCCTGAGCTTGATGCTCAAATCATGTCACGTTTCTTAATTGACCTCCCACCCCCACCAAAACCTCTAGTTAAAGGGGTGAATAATTTTGCAATGACACACCAATTGTGATTCCCCAGTCTAGAGGAGTAACTTTTTTCTAATGCAGTTTGTACCATGCATGTTCCCTTCTCTCAACTGATATTTCATTTTGCCATTGTTCTCTAATATTCCTGTAAAATCCAACCTCAGCAAATGTTCTTCCTGGAAACTTCAGCTGTCTGGAGAGATGGAACACAGAGACAGTATGGTCTGGAGCAGGGAATTCTTGGAGGTTGCTCGCAGGCACTCTTGGGAAACTGCATTCAGCGTTTGCCTGTGGGATTATGCCAAGAAACCCAACCCTCTTGACTTTCCAAGCTATTTAATGGTATTTTTATACAACTTCCAGGCTCACCACCTTCCCTGCTTTTCTCACCTGCAGCCTTTTCCTACCCACCAACCTCAGCTTCCCTCACTTTCCAGAGCAACACCTCTCCTGTTTAACCTTCAAGGCTTACTCACCCACAGAAATTCCTGCAGGTGGAGCTGGAATGACATCCTGCTGCTAGAATAAGTTATGAGGCAGGGCTTGGCTCTGCTTCTCTGTGGTTCTCACCTTGCTCTCCATGTGCCTGTGTTCAGCCACCTCTGGATCAGGAGACTGCAATGTCCAAGGAAGTTGTGCAGCAGCTGGGTGCATTTTCTTGTGACAGTCATCCTGATTTAATCCTGACAGGAGAGAATCTCATTCCACTGCTTGTCCCCTAAGGACTTGTGATGAAAGGCACAGACTTAGAGCAGAAAACAATTTGTTCCTGGGTTCAGCTGTTTGATATTATCTGTGATAAGGTTGTCCTTTCCACTGATTTATCTAGAACGGCCTTTGGGCATCCCCAGATGCTGGGCAACCCGAGGGGATGTGAGAATCAGAAATTCCATGCTGTTGGTGCCTAATTTTCCTGCTGGCTATTTTCCTTTAAGCCTCAAGCTGGGCATGCGAACCCCAGGTATGGCTCCCATTGCACCTCCACTGTGCTGTCCAATCCTGCCAGCAGTGTCTCCCAGGATGAGAAATATAGCTGCTAAAACACAGGAGGCCTCTAAAAGGTTGGGAACGTGCTCAAAACATCAACAAATTGATCTGTACAGGGTTCCTGCTGTGAGCACCAGTAAGAAAAAACAGGATGGGAGAAACAAGACAGGCTGCTTTTGCATGAGATGACAGAAATGGATTGCAGGGCAGCTTGGGGAATTTTCAGTGCAAGCTGTTGGAAAACTGTGGTGTGTCCACTCTGGAAAGGCTGTGCTCCAGCAAAGCACCGTTGTAATGGGTGTGTTGAATGATGGGATGCTCCAAATGGGCTCTGCTCAGTGCCTGCCCCCATTTAACTGCTGCAGATGGGAAAGGGGTCCTAGACGTCATGGAATCCCAGAATGGCTTGGGACCTTAAAGCTCATCTTGTTTCACACCCCTGCCATGGCAGGGACACCTCCCACTAGACCAGCTTGCTCCAAGCCCCATCCAACTTGTCCTTGAACGCTTCCAAGGATCTGGCATTCACAGCTTCTCTGGGCATGATGTGGGTGGGTACAGCTCTCCACAGGTCCCCCTTAAAGGGCCCCTCTCCTTGGGGCTGTGCCAGCAGCCTCACAGCCCCTGCCCTAGTGAAATGTGGCCCTCAGCCCCTTCATCTGTAGTGTCCAGTGGCTGTGCTGAGTTCCCTGGTGGGGCTCCAGTGAGGGGCAGGATCCTGAGAAAGAATCTGCACCGGCATCTTGCTCCCTCTCCCAGTCTCTGAGGCATTTTGCAGCTTCAGGGCTTCCTGAGCTGGAAGTTAATCTGTAACTTTATGTTTAGTAGTCCTTGATGGACTTCTGCCAGATTGCTCAAGCCTTTTGTGTTCTGGGCCCTTCTCGTGCCCTGTTGTAAAGGATTCATCCTGGTGTGACAGAGCTGCAGGCTGTTTCAGTAATGCTTCAAAGTCTTTGTTTTTCCTGGTACGTTGAATTTTTGCTGTTATTTCTCAGGCCTCTGGCATCCCCTGACCTTTCCCTGGCAGGAGGAGCATCTTGCAGCCCTGCTTCTGATACCTTTTTTTCCTCTTTCTGAAGTTCTTTTCAGAATGTGGTCTGCTGTCATGCAGGCTATCAGGGCAGGGCTGGGGGGAGCTGCTGTGCAACCTGTTGAGTTTGTGCTGGGGTTTGGTGCAAGTCCCACAAACTCTACTTTAAAAAACTGCGTGTTCTCAGCTCTGCCCAAAAAGTGGAGCTCAGCTCAAACACTGATCCAACCAGTGTGCTTCCCCCTTCCTTCCTGCTCTGCTTTCCCTGTTAATATCTGCTGGAAGAGCTCATGTCTGTCCTCCTTCTTCTTCTTTTTTTTTTTTTTTCTTACTGCGGGTTATTTTAGCACAGTAAACATTTTTTTGACAGTTAGTGACATGAATAAATCCTTTTCCTGTCCTGCCCCCAGTTTATTATTTAAGGGGAGAAGATGATTAAATCCAGCAGGGCTGATTTGAATTCTCTGTTCGCAGGAAGAGGGCGGCTGATGGGGGTCTGTCAAACCGCAGAGTTTGCGTTCATCAGCATCTTGGGAGAAACAGCCATGCCAGCTGCTTAAAACATCTGGTTTGGGTTGTTCCCTCCACTCCCCATCTCTGCTTTTCTTTCTTTTTCTTTTCTTCTGGAGAGTTCAGCGTTGCTGACTCCAAGTGTTGGATCTAGCAGGGTGACAGCTTGGTTTCTGCTGTTCCACTCGAGCACCAGAGCCTGGTGAGGTTGCTGGGTTGGAGTCCAAGTGAGGGTCAGCCAGAGCAGTAAAAAGCCACCATCTGCTCCCAGCTTTCTGCAGGACAAGCTCTCACAGTTTGGGGCCGGGCTCTGTGTGCCCAAGGGCCTGGTCTGTGGTCTGTGTGATGCCAGCACGGAGCAGGGAGGGCCCCTCCGTGCAAAGGGAGAAGGTGTTTTCCTAACCTCGGTGGCATGGAAACAAAGGCAGAGAGAGCAAAGGAAGCCCCAGCAGAGTTAATTAAGTGCTGCATTTAAGAGGTGGAATCAAATGGAATCGCTTTGCATTTATTGGAGTTAGCTTTTCCTGCTCTCAGGGCTTGGAGAAGGGCTGAGTACCTGTGCAATCGGGAGCAGTGCATTAGTGTGGATTTGGCTGAGGGCTTGAGAGAGGAGTTTTGAGCTCTCTGAGAAGTGGATTTGCTCACCAGCAAGCCCCGAGCCTGCCTGATGAAGGCAGAGTGCTGTAAGTACTGTCAGGAAGATGCAGGGGTGAGGATCCCCTTCCTTCTCTCCCCTTTTCCATCCTCTTTACTAAAAGATGTATCAATAAAACCAGTACCTTCTGGAGACTGAACTCACTAAGCTGCTGCATCTGTGCAGTGATTCCTGTGCTCAGGTCCTGCTATGTCTCTCCCAGTGGAACTCAGCCTGGCTAATTAAGCAGGAGCTAAATCCCAGAATCAGAGATTTATTTAGGTTGGAAAAGCCCTCCAAGATCACTGAATCCAAGCTGTGCCTGATGCCCACCTTGTCAACCAGACCAGAGCACTGAGTGCCACGTCCAGTCATTCCCTGGGCACTTTCAGGGATGGGGACTCCAAATTTTCCTGGACAGTCCATTCCAAAGCTTGACATGCCTTTCCATGAGGAAATTCTTCCTGGTGTCCAACCTGAACCTTCTCTGGTGCAGCTTGAGGCTGTTCCCTCTCCTCCTGTCCCTGTTCCCTGGGAGCAGAGCCCGACCCCCCCCTGGCTGTCCCCTCCTGGCAGGGAGTTGTGCAGAGCCACAAGGTCCCCCCTGAGCCTCCTTTGCTCCAGGCTGAGCCCCTTTCCCAGCTCCCTCAGCCCCTCCTGGGGCTCCAGCCCCTTCCCCAGCTCTGTTCCCTTCTCTAGACATGCTCTGGCCCTTCAGTATCTTTCTTGTGAGGATCCCAGAACTGGACACAGCATTTAAGGTGAATATAAAAGCCATAAGCAACCAAAATGCAACCCAGGCAGTGCCCTGTGCTGATGGGGTTGCCAGCTCAGCACTGGGTTTTCCACACACGGAGGAATTGGTGGCTGTGAGTACAGACACCACCTCAAGGCTGAGGCTCGGCCATCACCGGGGTTAGAAACCCTTCACCTGGAATAATCAGCCACGTTTCCTGTGGTCTGGATGCCATTGAGTCTGGAAAATTCACACTGATCTTGTTTGGTGTCTTCCTGCACCTTGCTGGAGGGGAGTTCTGTTCCACTGAAAACTGCGCTGCAAACATGTGCCAAGAGGAGCAGGTCTGTGTCTGAAGCAGAGCCAGCTCCTCCTCTCAGCATGGAAATGGAGCTCCTGGACTCACCTGGCCTCATCCTCCACTGCCAATATTTTAGTGGGATAGGTTATCTCATGGTACTTTGGCCACAGAGGATGACTTGCAATATTTCAGGTTTTCCTGGGTTATCCTTTCACCTGCCTGTCTTTTCCCTTCAGCCTCCTGTGCATCTTGATGCCTGGCTTTATTATCTTTGCTATTTCCAACCCTTTTTTGGTCCCTGTTGGAGCCTGATTTCTGCTGGGGGGAAGATGGAAAAGGTCAGGCTCTCACTTGCGAAGCTTATTTAGTTTGCTGCATCTGTGGACAAACTTGCATGTATGTTGCAATTATGACTTACCAGGAGCCTCCTGGGCACATGGGACCCATGGTTGTTTATTTATTTACCTTTCCTCTGTTGTTCTTTCCTCCCACCTGATCCAGTATTCCCAATTTTACTTCTCCTGCAAGACAAAAAAGCTTAGTGGACTGCAAACAATAAATAAAGCTGACATTCGCAGCAGTCGGTCTGATACAAGAGGATGGGGATGCAGCAGCACTTTTTTTGGGCTTGTTTCCACTCCTTATTTTAAATCTCTTTTAATCAGGAGCTAATGACAAGTGTTGGTCACGAGAGCTGATGCACAGGGGAAAAAAAATACCCACCAGTTTGCATTCAAAATAATGCAAACCATTATAAATAGGGAGATCTGCAAGGATATAATCAAGCTGAATTGCTCATTGTTGCTCTCACCAGAGATGATTTCTTGCCTCTATCTGGGTTGGGCTGTTGTCTGGCTTTAGAAAGGATGTGTTTTCTCTTTATTCCAGTTATAAACCTTTGCAGCAGCAGCAGCTGGTGGCTGCAAGATTGGGTTTTTCTTCTGGGTTTTGTGTGGATCAGGCAAATATTCCAGTGGCTTGGATATTGGTATCCAAACTGTAGCAGGAAAATTTCTGCCACTTTCCTCCCTCAGCTGAACTGACCCCTTGAGGTGGAGCTGTCTCCTCCTGGACTCTGCTGCAGGCAGACACGGAGAAATCTTGCAACAGGTCACAGCAGCAGCCTGCCAGGAAAAAGGCTCTGGTGTGGAAATAGAGGACTCTCTCTGCCTGCAGATGGTGTGAAATAAGCTCTGGATTTTAGTGACTCTGTGCAATTTATCCTATTGAAAATAGCTGAGCCTGGAGAGAATCGGGAGCTGACGCTGAAGCCTCCAAACAAATCATAATGCCTTTAATACTTGGGTGGTTTTTTTGTCCTAATTTTCTTTGACTGTGCTGTACATGAATGCAACATAAAAACTGTGCACTTTTCCGTGCTTTAATTGAAATAGTGTGTGTAAACATGGAATGGTTTGGGTTGGAAAGGACATTAAAGTTCAGCCAGTCCCACCCTCCCTGCCATGGGCAGGGACACCTTTCACTAGACCAGCTTGTTCCAAGCCCCATCCAACCTGGCCTGGGACACTTCCAGGGATCCAGGGGCAACCACAGCTTCTCTGGGCACCCTGTGCCAGGGCCTCACCACCCTCAGAGAGAAGAATTTTTTTCCCAATAGCCCATCTAAACTTTCCCTCCTTCAGCTTAGTAAGGCCATTTCCCCCTTGTTCTCCATGCCTCTGTGAAAAGCCTCTCTCTGTATTGTGGAGACAGCTTATAAAGCTGGGCAGCTGGTCTGCTGATTTTCCTGCTAAATTCTGTTTTAAAATTTGTTAATAACTTTTGGTTGTTCCTTCACTGGGCAGTTCTCTGAGAAGCGTAGGTGGCTTCAGTTGTGGCTTTGCAGTGAAACTTGTCAAGGAGATACCACAGCCTGAAAAACTTCATGGATATGGAAGGCAAATCTGGCTTTATGATGTCACTCTTGTCCCCAAAACACAGCCTTTGGCTCAATTATTCTGCATGTGTCTCTCTTAAAGCTTTTTCCCCTTGGCTCCACTGAGTGTGGAGCAACTTTTGCTGAGGAATGGGAGCGTCCTGAGGGTTAAGTGACCTAATTTCATCTGTGCTGCTTTCGTCTTTCTAACCTCAGAAGGCAGAGACCCTGAACTGAAAAGTATATAAAAAGATTTTAACTAGTACAGGACAAAAAATAAGGCTTCCCTTGAAAAAGGGGACTGATTTAATCTTCTAAATTAACAAAAGGGTGGAGTTACAAGCAGCAAGTGTGGCACCTACTTGGATATTCCACAGCACACTTTTTTTCTGGCCCAGTTCTTGGTAGGAAGGTAAGCTCCTGGGTGGAGTTATAGCTCCCATCAAAGAGTGTCTTGCCTGGACACGTTGACAAGTCACTGATGTCCTTGTCAGCTGTAAAATGTCAACCTGCCTGTCAGGAGGCAGCCATGGATGAGAGAGGTGAAAGTGCCTGGTCTCACCTCCTGCCTCCTTGTGTGTCCCACCTGTGACAGGCAGGAAAACCTGGCTGTGACCTGGGCAGCTGGGAAAGCTCCTGGCTGAGCATGACATCGAGTCTCCCGCGATGCACAGAGGTCATCTCAACCTGCTGCTGATCACCATCTGGCTCAGGAGGTCCCACACGGAGCTGCTCTTCCAGAGAAGGCAGGCACCCCAGGAAGGATGGGTTTTGGGGTGGCTCTTGGAAAAAAGCCCGCTGTATTTGGGATTTTGGCATGAGGACATCACAGCTTGCAGCCTCTTTGGCCAGATGCATGTTGAGCCAGGGCGTTTTTCCAGGTGGACATGAAGAGTTTTGCTGGGTGCTCAGAGAACTCTGCTCTCCACCTGTAATTTTTTTCAGAACTTTCATTCCTCTTTGTTGCTGTTTTTCAAATTTTTCCCTGGGCTTCTAATGACAGTGATTATGCCAAATGTGGTACATTTCATGTGCTGTGGAAATGACTTTCAGACCCAACTCTCAGTGCTTAAAGGACCATTAAAGACCTTGCTTTTCCAAACTAGGCTTTGGTGTTCTCCCCACTCTATTTCTAGTCCTGCGTTAAGCTGTAAAGTAGTAGAATTGCTGACTTGATTATGTTGCATTAATTAATTATCTCTATAGCAACATGCACTGATGTCATAAATATGGGAATTCAGCAGTGCAGCTGGATGGAAGAGGAGCTAATGGATAAATAGGGAGAAAGCTTTTTTTAAAAAAAAAATCTCTGCAGTAGTTAAGTAAACAGATTACTAAAAAAGTAATATTTTGTATAGTTTTTCTTTCACTGCCCCATTTTCCTTTTGATGGAGCCTTCTACATTGCATAGGTCCTGTGTGTTCCTCCTAAAGAAGTTTTCCAAGCTGCAGGTCCGCAGCTCAGACTGCTCAAAGCACTGGGTTATCTAACCCCTGCTCGCTTTTATACTGACACGTGGAAATTGAGGCAGCAGGGCTTCTCCTTGCAGGAGGAATCCCTTTGCATTCAGCAAAGCCACCCTGCTAGGGATGGTTCTCCATGGGGGAGGGAAGGGTGTGGATCTTGAGAAGGGAAAATACAGTTAATTTTGGCATTGTGAGGTGGAGGGGGTGGCACAGTGCAAGACAGGAGATGTCAAGAGTCAGAGGGAGCTGGAAAAGTGGATTTTGGATCTGAGAAGACTGGGATGCTCTGTTCTGCTTAATGTGGGTACAAGCAGTTGTTACTTGTCTGGCTGTTAGGAGGTCTGGGTTATCTCTGGAAGTCCTGGCTGGGCCACTGACTCTGTCCTATTTTGGCTCTTTGATTAACGGCAGGAGAGAGGTGTCTATGGACGGTGCTTGTACAGTGGGGGTCAGAGAGGGGCTCTCTTCCTGTCTCCAGGAGTTTGTAGCAGATGTGGTGTCTTGAGAACCCAGCAGGAATGCTTGTGAAGATAACTGCAAAATCAGACTGGGAAAAGGAATAATCACTTGTCAAAGGAAGAAATACGGTCAGAAGAGTCTGTAGGTCTAAAGCTCCAAAGAGGTTGAGACCTGGTGCTTTTCTTTTTTTTTTTTCTTTTTCTTTTTTTTTTTTTTTGTCAGTCTGTCTCCTGAATAATTTTGTTTTACTGTTTGTTTGCCGCCATCAGCTGTGAAGCTGTTCAGTCCTTTACCAGTCCAGCACAAGGCTTGAGGAGTAAAGGCGCTCTGGGGTGAATAATTCATTCAGTTAATCTATTTTGATTTCTGTCATTTGACAGGTCCCAGGCAGGGTCTGTGTGGAGGAGGCTCGGAATGCAGTGCTGCTATTTATACAGCACCCCAGCTCCGGGAAGCGCTGCGAGGATGTGCTTGGCGGGGTGAAGAGCTTGTGATCTCAGAGCACTTTGGAATGTCAGACACCCCTGAGTTCTGCTTCCTACAGCAGGGAAAGGCTTTGGGACGTTTGCTTAGGTTTGCACTGCGGCGGAGCAGGGAACATTGACGGTGGGGGTGTGATGGGCACTGCTGGGCCCCATCGGGAGGTGTTGAGGGTTCAAACCCTTCTGTGGAGCAGCCCAGATCATGTGCCACGCAACATCTGGTGGGAAAAGAAGCCCCCAAATATTGCTGGCCTGCTCCGTGTTTAATTAGCTGCCACAGCAAGTCAGGGCAGGTTTAGCTGGGAGTGCAGGACACTGCACAAACATCATGTTATAAATCACCCCCATCTGCCTGGGATATGTGCAGGAAGGGTTAAGCCGTGAAAAAACCTGCCCTTTTCTACATAAATTAAAAAACCTGTTAGCATGGTAGTGTTTTGATTTCCATTGAAAAGTGTTTATTTTGGTAGCCTGTACAAAGTTGCAGCTATTCTAAAACCCCAAGATTTCACAGCCGAGCTTTCATGTTCCTAGCAGAGAAGGAGGTGAGATACTCAAAGAATCTTTGTTCTTATTTCAGCACTGCACTTGCCAGCCAAATTTTCGAGACAGCCCAGTTTGCTGACATAAATGGGGTTGCTGATGTGCCGAAGGAGAAGGAAGCGCCCGAGAACATATTCCTCCCTAGGTCCAAGTCTCTCCCATCTTATCTTTCCCTTCCATATGTTTCCTCTGTAATGAGAGGAATTATTTATCATTAAAGTGATATATAATTTAAAAATTAAAGTTAATGAATGCTTAAATTAATTTACTGACAAAAACAAATGTCTGTCCTTCAGATCCTATAATTTTAATTGGAGTGGGCTACGGCTTAATTAGCATGTATTGATTGTAGTCCTGAGTGCATCTATAGGTGGGTGGACTGTGTTGGGAGAAATCCTCCTTGGAGATGAAGATTTGCTGATAACATTCTGAATAATTGTCTTGTGAAGAGACAGAAGTCTTCGCTGTTTTCTCTGCAGAAAGCTTTAAACAAAAGGTATTGTTTATAATTAAGGCAAAAAATTTGGCATGGCCTCTTTATAGATGAGAAGAGAATTTCTGCTGCAAAAATATTAATGGATTGACTCATTAATTAGTTGCACCGAGAAGACAGAAAATTGGAGGAGAGTTGGAGCAAATAAAGAAGTGGATGCAACTGGAAACTTTTTGAGGGATAAAAAGGTAGGCTTCTATTTGATGTTTACTCCCTACTCTCTTTCCCCTGGGCAGGTGTCCCCAGTTTCACAGTGGGTGGGTGATGTTGGGGATAAGGAATGTGACAGCTCTTTTAGGGATGCGAGGACCACCTGCTTTGGGCCAGGGGGAGGAGAAGACATCTCAAGGCCCCTCCAACCCCAGATGTTCTGGGAGCCTGTGGAGCTGGGGGCAGGCATTGCAAGCAGGAGCCCAGGGTATGAGGAGAAAGAGAGGCAATCCTTTTGTTCACTCCCTGGTACAAAACCCTGTGCCTGATGCTGAGAACCTTTTCCCTGACCTGTTCCATGTGGCAAAGGACCTGAATCCATCACTTTAAAGAGACCTCTGTATTCTCTGGTGGTAATATTTTATGTTTTATGAGCGACCAGAATGAAAGGTGTGCCATATGCCTCCTTGAAGCTTCAGCCCGCAAACAGCCTGAGTTCCTCTCAAGGATTCAAGAGAGAAGTACCCCCAGAAGCCTCTTTGGGGCCTGAAGGTTTGGGTGCCTGCAAAGGGGAAAAGCCAGAAAGTGCTTGTTTTCTCTGGACAAGAGGAAAAAGCCCCAGGCTGCACCAGGGCAGGTTCAGGTTGGACACCAGGAAGGATTTTTTCACAGAAAGGGTTGTCAGGCATTGGAAGAGGCTGCCTGAGGAGGTGGTGGAGTCATCACCCCTGGAATTGTTCAAGATACAACTGGATGTGGCCCCCAGTGCTCTGGTCTGGTTGTAAGGTGGTGATCGATCAAAGGTTGGAGTTGATGATCTTGGAGGCCTTTTGCAACCTAAATGGTTTTGAGATTCTATAATCCTGTGATTCTCTCAGCCTTGGGTTTGAGAGGTTTTTTTCTTCCATAGCACAAAATCCTCCTTCTTGAAAAATATTTCTTTTAAATTGAATTGTATAGGTGCAAAGAAAACAACGAGTCCTCTAGACTTGACTCCCAGCAAAATGTTTATAAATTCAGATCCAGGTTTCAGAGACAAAGAGTAAAACTGAAGAAGAGGGGATTTTGTGAAGTCCCGTGTTACCTGGGTGGAAGAGCTTCACAGCTGCCTCCTGTCACCACTCTCTGCACAGGGGATGGGAAGGGGGCAAGTGGTGATGATTTGGGGAACCCCTCACTCCCTTTTCTGCCCCTAGGCCAAACTGGCAGCTCAATGTGCTCTTTCTTAGAATCACAGAATCCTTTTGTTTGGAAAAGACTTCTAAGATCAAGTCCAAGCATTAACCCGGTACTTCCAAGGCCACCACTAAACTGTCCCCAAGTGCCACATCTACACATTTTTTAAACACATTTTCCAAGGATGGTGATTCGAACACTTCCCTGGGCAGCCTGTTCCAGTGTCTGGCCACACTGTCAATGAAGAATTTTTTGTCCTAATATCCAACCTAAACATCTCCTGGTGCACCTTGAAGCCATTTCCTCTACCCTCTCACATATTTTTCCTGGGAGAAGAGCCTGACCCTCACCTGGCTACAACCTAATTAAAGTTTTCCTTTTGTCCTCCATGCCCTACACGAGGAGGATTTTGAATCATCCAGTGGGGTTGTGTAAATGGAAACTCCTCTTCCAACTTGTCAAGCCCATCCCTTGTGCTGTCCCTTTTTATTAATGTGGTGCACCCGCAATGCCTTCCTGGAGACCTTTTTTCCCCTCCAATATATTGAATAAATTCTACATCAGGAAGGAAAGTGACTTGCAATAATGCAATAAATAACCATCAGTGGGTATTTAGGATTGCTTTAATGGGTCACATTGATGTAATCTTCACTTTTTCCTGGGAAGATCACACTGGGCCCTAACCTCAATTCATATTTATGTCAGAAGATACTATGTGGTAGAGATAGCTCACAAAGAACTTTTCACTGCTAAGCAGTTGGATACAAATGTACAGATCTGCCAGAAATATGCTGGGATTTGAAGGGAGACAGGGAAATATCAGATGTTTAGGGCATTTCCTGGTTGCCTGGAAAAATTCCTGAAAAACTGGCTTCTCACCTTAGGATGTGATCCAAGAAGGTGTGTGCTCGTGGGCCCAGAAATGTGCAAGGTTGAGCGAATTTAGGATTACTCTTAGGAGCAATTTTATCATCTTTTTGCATGTGGGCATGAGAGGTGTCTGTAGTTTGCCTGGCTAAAAAAAATCAGGAGGGAAAGAGTAATAATCAGAGCTACACAAATAAGAGCAATGGAGGTGTATGTATATAAATATATACACATATAATATCAGTAATCTTTGACCTTCCAGTCATGCCTTTACTGCCTATTATTCCTTATTGGTCAGACCCTTCTGAAGGCCAAAAGCTAGCCCGGACTGGGGTATCAGGGACACTTGGGCTGCCTATAAAATAAAATAAAATAAAGGATGAAAATTGCATTTAAGGCCATTCCTCTTGGCCAGAAGCAGCAGCTCTGTCTTGATCCAACGGTGCAGGAAGACGAGATAAAGTTGCAAGTTCACTCGGTCAGGATGGATGAGGGTGCAGGGGAAGGCAACGAAAATAACACAAATTCCCGGAGCTGTCTCAGTGAGGAAGGCACAAACACGACTAATGCTGCCTGAATGATTTGCACAAAAGGATTTCTTGGACAAACTTTGCCTTTCTGGAGGTAAACTGTCAGAGGGCACAATGCAAGTTTTCTGATGTGTTCATGAGTCAGAATTATTTAATGAGGGAATGGAGCAGCCGTCCCCCAGGCCTTGGAGCTGGGTTACCCCGGGGACCAGCACTGCCCTTGGCAAGGAGGGAGCTGTAACACCAGCTCCAAGCAAAGAGTGCTTGTTCTTGAGGTCACTCTTGAGCTCTCCCAGATAAAATGAGGCTCCTCAGTTTGTATTTCTTGTATCATGGGGAGCACATGAGGGGGGAAACCTAAAGGCAAAGAGGGCTTTAGTGATGCAAACGTCCAAGTGTTGAAGCTGGTGCTCAGTTTCTGTAGATGCTTCCAGTGGCTCCCATCTAGCCACAGTTTATATTTTTCTTTTTTTTTTTTTTTTGGGGGGGAGGGTACATCACCTAATTTTATTGTTCTTTCTGTCAGCCTTGTAGATGTGAGAAGAGTAATTTATTCAGCCATTTTTCTGGTGTGATTATCTCTATCAGAAAGCCAACAACTAAAAATTAGTGGTGTAGCACACACACAGAGGCTTAAGAATGAGGCTTTCTTCCTTTCCTTCTTTCTCTTTTCTTTTTCTTTTAAAGCATTCATTTGTTGAAAAATAGCATTTCAGGTTGGCTGGAATTATTTGTGTCAAACTCAACAAAAAGATGACAACAGAAAGTAGCAATTTGAAAAAATCAAACCACTTTTTTGTACATTTTTGAAATTAGATGATTTGACTTTGCTTTTTGACTTTTGAAGCGATGTTTGGGGCCAAAATGAAACTAATGTTAACTTTAAAAAAATGCTCTTTGGAGCTTCCCCATTGAATCTTCCCCCCCCCACCCCTTCCCAATTTTTCTCCCTGCTTTAAATTTTGTTTAGGAAGAAATAGACATGTTTGTCTTGAGCTGGCTCAGGATGATCCCATCTCCCCAACCAAAAGGAAGCAAATCCACGGATCACATGGTTATTGACTGATTGAAACACCCATGAACAAAAGAAACAAAGCAGAGGGAGAGCTGCTGAGTATTTGACAGTTTCATTCTGGCAAATATTTGCTTTTTTCATTTGGTCTGCTGTGGGGAAATGTTCCTTGCATGTGTAACCATGAGCGTGGACTTAAATCCCTCTGGCTTCTCCCCTTCCAGGTGGGTCAGGCCGTCTCCCCTGAGCCAGGGAAGTTCCTGCAGAGCTGGTGAGGTCCAGTTGGGAGAGTCCTCCTGTCTCAGGCAGCTTCTCTCAGCTTCCAGGGTTCCAGCATCCATCCCTCTGCTCTCAGGCAGCTGCTGGAGCCGTGTCCATCCTCAGGGATGAGGGATGTGCTCGCGAAGTGTGACTTGGGTTCTCACTGCTCTGAAAGTGGAGAATAAACCACCAGTGAAATGGGAAGGAAAGTGACACCTGAGCAGCCCCCAGGCTGTCCTCCTATGCCTGAGATAACTCCTGTAGTGTAGCAGAGCCTGGAGGTGTCTTGGATCCTTTTTGGGCATCCAAGAGACAGCAAAAAATGGGATGCTGCTGGAAGAAGAGCATCTGGAGGGGCAGTGACACATGGCCTGAGCTGCAGGATGGGGTCCCAGCAACCTGGATTTTGCTGTGCTCCTGCTTGGAGTCCCCTCCCTGCTCACAGCACAGCAATAGCTCCCGTAAGCATGTCCCAGGAGCAGCAAAACAGCTCAGGCTTGTGTGGAAATGGAAGAATGAAGTGAGAGTTCATTTTTCCTTGGTTTCCCAACCAAGAGATTCATGAGGTGGCTGGGTGAGTTTAAGGGAACTTGCAGTCTTTTCATCATATTGATGGGTGGATGGATCGTGTGGCTTGGAGTATGTTTGAGGCTTTAATTAAATCAGGGCTGCACTCTCTGCAACAGTTCCCTGCTGCTGTAGGGAATCATTCCCAGCCTCTTCAGACCTTGTGTGGTGGGATGACCCTGGATGGATGCCATGTGCCCGACAAAGCTGCTCCTTCACTCCCCTCCTCAGCTGGACAGGGGAGGGAAAATTTAATGAAAGGCTCTAGATCAGGACAGGGAAGGATCACTCAGGAATTACTATCATGGGCAAAAAGGTCTCAGCTTGGGGAAATGAATTTCATTTATTGCCAATCAAATTGCAGTAGGCCAATGAGAAATAAACCCAAACCTCAAAAGCACCTTCCCCCCACCCCTTCCTTCTAGTCAGGCTTAGTTTCACTCCTGAATTTTCTCCCTGCTCCTGCCCAGCAATGCAGCGGCTGCGAAATTGGGTTGTGGTCAGTTTATCACACATTTATTGTCTCTACCACTTCTTCCTCCTCATCCTTCCCCTGCTGCAGGTGGGTCCTTCCCTTGGAAGGCCATCCTCCATGAAATGTTCCAGAGTGAGTCCTCCCCACGAGCTGCAGCTCTTCGCTGCAGTGGGCTCCTCTCTCACTGGGGCTCCAGTGCAGGCTTCCCTTGGGATCACGGCCTCCTTCAGGCATCCCCATCCTCCAGACCAAGGTCCTCCACAGATGGACCCCTGCTCCTCCATGGATTTCCATGGGCTGCAGGGAGCACTCTGCCTCACCATGGGCTGCACCAGCTCTGTTGGGCCCAGGAGAAGCTTCTGGCAGCTTCACAGAAGCCACTCCTGTAGCCTCCCACTACCAAAACCTGGCCATGTCAGCCCAATACACCTTGAATCATTACTTGGTATTAATTTTTCAGCCTAAAACAAACTCTGGAGACCTGTTATTTTAGAGATTAAGGTTCTAGCAAAAGCAAACTTATATGCATGTTGTTTTCACACGGGAGATGTTTTTAGTATCCTATTTAATGTTCCAAACAAAGCCATTGCTTGTGGTGTTTTGCAGCCTGGATGCCTTTGAAAGGGCAGATATGGACCCTGTTTGATGCTGAGCTATTTGGGGCTTTTTATTTGCATTTCATGGCTCTTATCTTGTAAACAAAGGTTCCTTTCCATGTCTGTAGATCAGGATGTCACCCACAAAGCTTTGTGGAAATGGGAGATGGCTCCAGAGGTGCAAGACACAAGTTCAGGGGCAAATGGAAATGAGGGATGTAGAACATTTTCCCTTTGAGGTTTGGCTCATCCTAGCAGAGACTGGAGGCAACTTGTGTTTTTTCCATGCACCTTCGATTTTTTTTTTTTTTTTTTAAGCAATCCCAGACTGGCAGAGGGGGGAGGTGAATTTGCTGGAAAATTGCAACGTCTCCCCAAAATTCAATAGCTGACCCTTGGTGCTTGGTTTCTGGGCATGGCCACAATGCCAGGGGCCAGGGAAACTGCAGAACTTCAGCTCTTCATCAGAGGGCAGGGAAGGGAGGGAGAGAACAGTGCAGAGATGTTGTTCACTTGTTGGCTCAGGGGACGAGCATCCATCCCTTTGAGCTGCAGCTTGGGTTGTCAGGGGAGGGCACTCAGTTTCTTGCAGGCTGCCCATGATGTGAGCCATTGGAAAACTTGTGTCTGAGGGAGCTTAGGAGGCTTCCTGCTAGTGGCCAGTGCCTGCTGGAGAGGTAAACCCAAGAGGAGCAGTGGGAGGCTCTGAGGGTGCTGCTGCACCAGCCTTGTGCCACCACACAGTGTCATGAGCAGCCCTGGGTGGCCTCTGGTCCTGAGCCCTTGAGTGTCACTGCCCCCCAAAGGCAAAACCCACTTCCAAAGCCATCCCAGCATGGCTCAGTGCTGTTTTGTTCTCCCTTTGGCATCCAGAGCAGCATCTCAAATGGGAGGGTGCAGGAATGAATCAGGCAGTTGCTGCTGCTGCGTTTGAGCAGGTTGTTCTAATGTACTTATCTCTTGTTTCTGTAAAGGTTATAAAAGTAAATAATCTTGCTCTAACACAGTGTCCTTGCAGTCCCTGTGTTGCTCCATGGATAACTCTTCCTAAGGCTGACTTGTGGTGATCAATACTCTACAGAGGGAAATTATTTTTTTTTAAAAGAAGTAAAGCTTGAAGATGCTTGTTCCCTTCATGCCCCCTGTGCTTGAGGCTGATTAGCTTTTGTTTCCTCCTCGAGCATGAGGGAACTGGTGAAATGCGTTCCCTCCTGCCCTGCAATGTTGATCCCTGGCACTGTGAGGATCAGCAAGTGGCCAAAAGCGTCAGGAGGTGACCTTGCTCTGCCATCAGATCCCTCCTCGCAGGCCTGGGCTGCCCAGGGGAAGCTGGCAGCACCCTGTGGACCAGGTAAGCAACATCAAGCTTCTTTCTGTGCACTGGCGAGTCTGGAGAGGGGCTGCAGAGGGAATGTGAGCTGGGCAGGAGAGGCTGAAGTGTCTCACCCCTCCCTTCCTGGCACTTGTGCTGTGCTGAGCTCACGCTGATGCCGATCCTGTCTCTAATGGGTTTTTTAGCACCCTTCAGAGGCCTGTGCTGGGTAGTGTCCTGGGCTATAGCCAAGGGCTGGGAGACCACTGGGAAGCAGGTTGGTACTGCTCAAGGATTCCCTGAAGAGTGTGGCAGGGTACCAAGCACACGTAACCCAGCAGCCAGGCTCACACCTGTTTGAAACATTGGGATTAATGGAAACTGTCCCTTTTCCCTGGATAATCTCAGTATAGCACCCCTCTCCATCCATCCCTCCCATGTGCTTGAACTCTCTTGCCTGAGGTTACAGTTCCGCATTCTCTCATTTTCCAGAAACATTTTGTCTTTGTGGAGCACGAGTGTTGCCCTGAGCCATCCAGCCCTATGTGCTCCCCACAGACATAGCTTCTCCAAAACTTTCCACTTAGTGGGCAAACCTCTTTTGACTTTTGAAAGCTTTGTCTTGGGAGGGAAATTTGTCTACTCCAGGAAGGGTTGCTGCAAAATAAATCCCACCATGGGCAAAGGAGAGGCATCTAATCTTCCTGCTCCCTAGATTTAGCTGTGCCATTAGCCTGGACCCTGCATATAAAGCTAATTTTATAATTTGTAAACGTAGCTGAGTGGGTTTTATAGAGGAATGTCGGGAAGTGATGGAATACCTTCAATAGATTTATGAAGAAGTTTAATGCATAAAGCTCTCTCCCCCGCTTCTGCCCCCCTCTTTCTGTCTTGGAGTTGCACACAACAGAAAACATGGCCATGGGAAGGGCTTTGTGGCCAGCACTCAAGCCTTTAATTTTGCTTTTACAAGACAGTTTTATAACATCAAGAAGAATGGAAAAGCTGCAAGGCATGCACACTCAAGACGCTGTGCTCCTGGAAATTTCTGGACGGGCTCCAAGCAATGTTTGGTGGCAAAGAAGGATGAAGGTCTTGGAAAGAAGAGGAAATAATCAGCCAAGCCCTCATCCTGCAATATTCCTGTTTCTGTGAGCTGGGAATGCCATTGGAGCATGGGAAGGACAGAGAAAAGCGTTCCTGCAGTCATGTGTCTGAGGGTGAGCTCTGATTGCATCAACAGCAGCTTCTTCTGTTCCACCCCACTGAATTTTCCTGATGTAATGAAAATGGGCCATCCCATGATCTGCAAGACTCAAACCCCTGCTTTTTGCTGGTGCTTGGGCTCTGTGTGTGATTTCTCCTGGTAGGAATTCCTCTGAATCAGTAAAATGATTCCTCTTCCTGCTTTCACGGGGGAGGATGACACTTGTGGTACCCAGTGGGTATCACTGTGAATCTCTTCTGGGGGTTTTTTTGGTTTTTTTTGGTGTTTTTTTTGGGTTTTTTTTTTTTTTTTTTTTTTGGATGGAGTAAAAATGGACTGACAGTTTCAGAATTGATTAGTGAAGGGAAGGAGAGATGGATGTTTTGATCACGTGTTCCCTGTTTTCCTCAGGAAATCAGGCCAGCAAGTGGGACGTGTCACAAAACCTCCATAACACAAGTGCCTGCCTCCCTAGCCTCATACGAGGGTTTTACAGGGTCAGGAAGAGGGTTTTGGACACAGAGATTAGCAAGATAACCAATAATCAGCTGATAATCAGCGTTCACAGAGCAGCCTTATCATAACCAGCCCCTGCTCCCCCTCTTTATTACCTGAGGGCTGAGCAAACCCAAGGCCAACGTCCTCCTATAGGTCTCTCCTGAGAATTGTCAGAAGATCTGGAGAAGAAGGTGTCTTGGTTTGACAAGACAGGTATCTGCCAGGGAAACTGGGGTTTCCCTTAGAATAGAGAATGCGAACCCCCCACCCCTGCCAAATTATAATTTTGCAATTAAGGGCTCTCAGGCAAAGATTTGGGAATAGGAATAACAGTTCTTTACTAGTAATATCAATAATACAAATGTGGTAGAAACACAAAACCACCCCACCAAACCAGCAAACAAACAAACAACAATTTTGGAAAGCCCTGACAGAGTCAGCTACAACCTGATGCCCTGTTGGTCAGGACGTTGGTAGCAGTCTAAAAAGTCCTTCTGGGGTGGCAGATGTGGTTCTGTTGGAGTGGAGATGATCTTGTAGCTAAAAGGGTCCAGAGGTGGTGAGAGGGAGTCCAGTGATGGTGAGAAGGGTCCTGTCTTCCTCCGGTGATCGGGTGAAGCAAGAGAGATATCCTGTTCCGTAGTCCCAGTTTTATCCAGGTAGGAATGGTTGGCTCTCCCCACTGGGTGGAGCATCTCACAATAGAATGATGGAATGTGAATGTACTATCTTGGAGAGGGTAAGTTTTTTTTGGGATGTGTGCTTTTAGGGGTGCAATAGGATGATGGAATGTGAATGTACTATCTTGGGGAGGGTAAGTTTTGGGATGTGTGCTTTTAGGGGTGTTTAAATGGTCCATTAGCAGAAAAAAGATAAGAAACAACGCCCTACCTGGTTTTAACAGTTGGGCCATTATCAAAAGGCACCTGCCCCACTCCTTCCAGAGTAAACAAGAGATAAAACAAAACAGCTCCCCAACTGCTTTCAGCAGATGAAAATAGAATACACATCCTAGGTTCCACAACCCAAGACAGAAGGCTCCTCCCAGGCCAGTTTGCCCAGCTCTGGCTCAGCAGCTTTGCAGATTAATCTCTGTGTTAAGACCTTACACACATGAGAAGTGTTGGAGGGAGGAAGGATCTCCTGGATGTATTTTTTCACTCCATCTCTTTGGTTTTTATGTTCCTAGTTGTGTTTTCTTTTAACGATTTGCAGCTTGGACTCCTTCCTGATTTTTCTTCTCTTTTTTTGTTTCCTTTTTTCCCCTCTCTCTTTCTATTGAATGCTGATGGAAAAGAAGAGTGCTTTCCTCCTGCCTACTTAAATCTTTGGCTGAGTCTCACGGAAAAACAGTCACACTTACTGCAGCTCCCAAAGCCTTCAAATCATCAAGGGAGAGGGGAGGAGGGAGCTGCAGAGGGAAGAAAATAATTTGTATAGGCGTAGAGTGAAGAATCACCTTCCTTTAAACTCATGATCTGTCTCTGTTCCTACAGATTGCTGTCTCTGATCTTTTTTTCTCTGCCCAATATCTCCTTTCTATTATCTTTCCTCTGCCTTTGCTGTGATGTGTCTGTGGTGTGTCCCTTTTTGCTGGGATGTCTTGCTCCCAGGAGAGTTTTGAATAAGAACGCTGGGATCTGAAGATCCAGGTTATTGACAAGAAATCATTACTAAAACCTTTTAATGCCTCTTCTGTAATTGATACAGGAGTGGGCAGGGGGGATTTTCCTGTATACAGAGGGTTTTTTTCCCCCTCCAAATGTCTTTAAAAGCCCTGAGTGTGGTGTCCTCCAGCCATTTCCTAATGGGTTAAAGCCTACTGGTGCCAGATGCTTTGGGGTCTGTAAATATTGACCTGTTTGCAGATGGATACACTTGCAGGCAAGCAGGTGGAGCCTGAAATACTGAGCAGCAGAAGACCCCAGAGTGCTTACTCTCAGCTGAGCACCATCCTACATGTAAATTTGGGGTCCCCCTTTAAGCTACCAAGATGTTTGGTTGCCCTTGAACAGCTGTTGTGGCCCTATTGCCCCAAGTTAAGCTGAAGAGAGAGAACAAGCGGTGCTGTGAGTGGGGCTGAAAACACCCAAACCTCTTACCCTGGCCACTGGGGGCAAAAACAGCCTGGCTGGGATGGGGGTACTGGATGGTGTCTGTAAGAGGGGAGGGATGAGGGTCCAGAGGGGTGAGACTTGGCAAAACCCTCATTTCCTCTACCAAGACTATCTTCTGACTATCTCCCATGGGTTTTTGTTTTCTTTTGCTTTGTTTTTCCTTTGTGCTGGCATCTGTTGCTAGGAGATAGAAAGCACAGTCCTTTTTTCAAGCGTCTTCAGCTGCCTTCTACCTTCCTGGAGAGCTTCAGCTTTGTTCAGTGTCCCTGCCCCTTTCCTTCTCTTGGACTCATCTGTTTCATCTTTCTCCCCTCATCTCCACGCCAGTCAGGAAGAATTTGCCACGTCTGTGCTTGTTTCAAACACTGCTGTGAGCCCGCTCCCCAAATCCTCTTGTTTTAACTAGCATGGGATTCAGCATCAAACACCTGTGTGTGAACTTAACTCCTGTTCCACATGTTTCTCCCCAAGGATGCAGGAGCCAGGACTAAGGGGAAGTAGCCCCTCTGGCATGGCATGTGTGCAACTCCTTCTGCATGCAGATATACACAGCAGCTCCCTCCATCTCCCTGGTCAGGATTTTGAACTTGGGATGTGCAACAGCTTCTCATCCCTCTGCAGGCATTTCTCTGCTCCGTGGGCTTTGCTTGGGCTTCAGCTTCCAAAGAAAACTTGATGGGTTTCCAGGGGTTTAGGGGTTTCCCGTACACAGTTAAAATAAAAAGGGAGGTGAAGGATGCTGCAGAGGCCCAGGTAAGAACAGGGATGAGAAGTGGGTCGGGGCATTGGCCCCAGTTTTGGGCTCTAAATCACTCTGTGTGCCTTTAAACAAAAGAAACCAAAATCAAACAAAATGCATGAAAAAAGAGAAACCTGTTCTTAGTCTTGCAGCTTATTCCCAGAACTGCGGACGCAGAGCAGGTGGGCACTGAGGGCAGCAAAATGTTTAGTGATCGCTGAATGAGGAAGTGACATTTTCCAGCTTGCCTAAGGATGCAAGGAAAATGCATCTGTGTCTGCAGCAGCCCCAAGAGCCGGTGCTGACCTATTTACGTGCCCAATTATGCACACAGGCAGATGCCCTCTTCCCACCTCGGAGCAAGGGGCTGAACCAGGACAAAAAACTGCCAGTGCAGAGTTTTTCCTGAGAACCAACCCCCTCCAGATCCTGGGATGTCAGCAGAGGGCTCGGCAGCAGCTCAGGGTGTTGGAGTGATGT
The DNA here is from genome assembly GCA_017589585.1 of Phylloscopus whistleri. Classification (NCBI taxonomy): domain Eukaryota; kingdom Metazoa; phylum Chordata; class Aves; order Passeriformes; family Phylloscopidae; genus Phylloscopus; species Phylloscopus whistleri. Next base: position 2,164,739 of record JADMLD010001066.1, on the reverse strand, counting down.
GTTTAGATGAGATCTTGTTTATTTTCCTTTAGAGTGAGGGATGCAGCTGGTTTGGAGGCAGCAATGAAAAATCCAGCCAGTCTTTCTCTCTCTGCATCCATTAATGCCCACTGAGCCAGGGGCTCCCCCACTGCGGTGCCTCTGGTACCCCTCCAGTCCTCTCTCCCCTCCTCCCCACCCTGATTTACCATTTCCCATATTTCATTTCTGTTATGGCCAGTGGCAGTGATTGCTTCACACATTCATCACGCTGTGGTGTCACAGTGTCATGGTTGGTGCCTTTGTTCGAGTTCCAAAAACCTTAAACCACCTTAAACCACCAAGCCTCAGACCATTGTTAACCTGCCTTTAAAACTGAGATTGCAGGAGAACTTTCCATGGGAAGTGGTGAAGTTTTTAGTGATTTCTTACTCATCCCCTTTGCAGCCTCACCATAAGGTTTGATTTCAACACTACAGGCATTGAGTTGGGAGTGATAACAATATGGAAATGAAAACTAAGGATCGATCTCAAGAGCTAAACTGAGCTTTGTGAGTGAGAAAGAAACTTTTCTGGGAACTTCTCCATGTGGGTCAGGCTGTGCAAGCATTAACTCGGGATGGTTGGAGGCTTCATCATCAAGAAGTCCTTTTCCTCTGTCACACCTGGGCAGCATCAGCTGTTTGAGCCTTAATTCCACCTGTGCTTCATATGTGGAAAGGGGAGTGCTCACTGGAGGAGGGACAACAATAAAAAACAATTTGTTCTGGAAGGAAGGGCTCATCCTCCCTGGCTCCCCAGCTGTGGTGCAACAGATAACCCGTGTCAAAAATGTGACACCTCCTCCTGCCTGCTGTCACTAATTGCTTGTGTTGAGCTGGAACAAGACGAACCCCACACCCAGGGATGCTGCCACCCTTCCATCCACTTTCCTGCTCTGGATAATGAGGGAAATCAATCATGCTGCCCTGGGGCTGGCCATCCACCTCCTTCCTCAGCAATGGCCGGGGAAGCCCAGCCAGCCCTGTCCCCTGTGAGCCCCTTGCAGAAGGTTATAGGGAATTGCCACACTGCAATTAAAAGTTAATATTTCAACAATGCTGGGTGATTTGCAGTTGCTCTCTTGGTATTAATGATCTTAAAAAACCTCCCTTATCTGGGAGGTATTGGCTCTGAATGTGCCTGTTTCTACCTGAGAGAGCCTGTTACAAGACCTTCTTGAGTCATCTGCAGTGGGCACTTCTCTCTTTGAGCAGAAACTGTTGGCTCAGAAAACCCCGAAGAACCCAGGGGTGTAAGATCACAAATGAAGTGAGTTGTGTTGGAGGATTCTGGCCATTTGCTTAACTTTTTATCACTCAATTTCTGCAAACCCCCCATGGAGATGCTTGAAAAGGACATATTTCCCCTTCTATTTTCTTGCTAGTTTTGTCATTCTGACAAATGGTTGATGTGTTGGTTGAGTTTCTAACGCTGCTGGAAATGGTTGTGGCTTTCATGTTTTCCAGCCAGCACCGTGATTTCCACAAAGAAATGAGAGTGAGAGGCTGTGGGTAACTGTTCCTCTATCACACCCCACCACAATTTGCTTTCCTACGAATAACACCTGCCTATTTTACATCTCGACAGCAGCTTTCCTTGTTTATTGAAAAGCTGGGGATTCTTGAAGCATTTTTCTCCGCTATTTCTGGTGGTTGCACTACAGCAAATTGGTCTCCAGCTGCACCTTTTCTCCTCAGTTTTGGCTGGAGGGAGCCTGTCTTGCTTGCTGGGTGATCAAAAATCATCCCAGGAAATGGTCTCCAGACCTGCAAGGAGCATCTTGGGGATACAGTGTGGAAACAGTGCCTTGCTCAACAGGGGTGTGGTGGCACACAGGGGCAATCCCGTGTTCCTCTGCTCTGCCACATGGAGCCCTGGCACCTCTCCTGGGTTAATGGTCATGGAAACAGTGTTGTACGCCTTCACCTCTGCTTTTGGTGGTGCCAGGGACAGCTTTTGCTGGTTGATGTCATGAGGAGACTGACATGGAGATGAGAAGTTTGGGATTCTGTGTGGAGTTGGTGAGCCAGAGAGCTGGTCTGGGTCACTGGAGAGAAGGGGACAGAAGGTGCTTACACGTGGCAGGAAACAGTTTTTGCTGGGCTAACAAACATTATCAGATGGGCTGAAAAAGCAGAGTTGCTCTTCAGCAGAGTCCTGTTTTAACTGTCAGCCTTTACCAGCTGCAAAGACAGCACTCTGATATTCTGACAGGATTCTGAGTCTCTGTGCCTCTGCTTTTCTTAAGATGTCATATCCAGACACAAACCCCCTCATGGAAAGAGGGTGGTGATTCCCTCACAGCCGGGTTTGAGCTGTACCCTGGGTGAATCACAGAACCATTAAGGTTGGAAAGGACCTCAGAGATCATCAAGTCCTCAAGCTGTATTTATTAATCTGTCCCCTTTTCACTTGTATTGAAGGAAATGCCATCTTCTAGGTAGAAAATGAGAAATACCAGGGGCATTTCTGGGGCAAAGATCTGATGATATTGGCGTTGTTTGATGTATATCTAAACAAAAAAAAAAAGTAGAATATCCTGAGTTGGAAGGGCCCCACAAGGATCAGCGAAGTCCAACTTCTGATCCTGCACAAGATCACCCCACGTTTTGCCTCTTTTTCATGGTCTTTAGTTGTTAGGAAGTCCATGGGCTGGACTTCTTACCCCAGCACTCAGTGAAACAGCAGTATTTACATCCCGTGGAGTTCTCTTCTCCCGATAAAAGCAGGAGTGAAAACTCCTATTGTCGTTCCCTCCGCTGGCCACAGCTTTCTCCTTTTGCAATATGAGCTGCTGTCTAGCACCAAATAGGATAATATTTAATCCAAGGGACATCGTATGGTTTCCCAAAGTGCTGTAGCTTAATTGGAAAAAGAAGAACGAGCCCAGGATCACAGTGAGACAACTCAGCCGAAATGTAAACTGAACACATTGCAAAGCACTCCGGGCCCTGCTCGTGCTCCACAGCACTATTTATGATCCTTAACTGATCCAGAATAGCTGACAGGATGAAAGAGAAGCCTGTCTCTGTTCCTTTGCAATTAGGCACTGGGCTCCCAAGCATCTGTTTTCCAGGGGAAATCACCGCTGGCGATTGTGTGCCTGGTGTCTTCCTCCGAGGGATGCTGGAGCCAGCCTGGAGAGCAGGGCTGGGAAAGGGCTGCTAGCACAATAAAAGAAATGAAGCTGGTGCGTTCAGAGGGGAGACGAGGAAAGCCTGGCTTAATTAAATTAGCAGGATGGAAGCTGAGGAAGATAGCTGCCTATAAATACACTGGCGGAAGATGGGGAGGGCAGAGCAGCACTGAAAGAGAACTATTTATGCCCGAGGATAGTGTTGGCACAAGAACAAATGTACGTAAACTGGCCCAGAAAAAATTCAGCCTGGAAATTGGAGGATCGTTTCTGACAATTAGAGAGCGATCTGACTATGGACCAGCCTTCCTGTGGGAATAGAGGGGGATAAAACCCTTCCTACTTTTAGCAGGAGGGCCAGATCTGATGACCCAGGGATGCCATGCAGCCCGACACTCTTTCTCCTTTCCTTATTTTCCTGTGATTTCTGCCTCAGCCTCCTATTTATGCCAATTCTCATCACGTCCCACCCTCCTTTCTGTCGCCTGATATGGATCTCAATTGCTGGCTTTGCTCCCTTCTGGTGCAGGTGGCTTTCTTCTAACAGTAATAAATTCCCCACATGGTCAGGAGCCTGCAGCATTCTTGGTGCTTTTTAATTTTTTTTTTTTTTTAAATCTCTGTGCCCAATCCCTCTTTGTCCATTTGTCCTTCTTGCATGGAGGGGTCCAGACAGGGGACAGGTGGTGTCTTCCAACCAAGGTGTCTCTGCCAAGCCCCACGCAGGTAAGAGACTCCCCTGTTTGGGTTAAATAGGCACAAAATGGTAATCAGAGCCTATTTCCAGCCCTTGCATCATATGACCTTGAAAATAACTTGTCCCAGTGATGGACAAGGGCTTTGGGAAAATCTGGAGTGTCGGGAGCCGTGGATGCTGAGCAGCCTTGGGATGCTGAAGCAGCAGTTTGCAATCTAAGCTCTGGGAGTTGTCCCATTTGCACAGCTCTTTTTGGGAGCTCTCCCATTTGGACAACTCTTTCTAGGACTGGGAAATGAGAGATGCTTCAGAATAACTTCATTGGCTTTTTGAGTGCCTTTTCTCAGGTTTCCCTCAAGCTGCTGTGAGGGGGATGGGGCAGGGAGGTGGCTGAACTCTCCTTGTCTGCAGGGATGTTTCCAGGAGGGCATCAGTGATGCTCTTGGCTCCTGAGATTGGATGTTTATGTTTGGTTTAGGTGCAGCAATAGTTCAATATTTAGGTTGACTTTTTGCTAAAAATATGGGCAGCAGATGGATGCGAGCAGGTGTGAGGGAGGAAAGGGATTTCTCTGCTTGCAGGTTGTACCTATTCCCCTAAGCTGGAGCTTCTCTTCATTTATTACCATAATGAAGCCCTGTGGAACTTCCCAAAAGGCTGGAGGCCTTGCAAGGAGAAGCATAAGACCAAATTCCTCCTGCAACCGAATCATAATGTTGAATCCCAAGTGTACTGGAGAAAAAAGAGAAAAATTAGAAGTCTTTGTTGGGTATTATGTCAGCTTTTGGGATAATCAAAGGAAATCTTTTCAGCAAGGTAGTTGAAATACTGGGTTTTCAGGGGAATTAAATGCCAGCCTATGTGTTTTGGGTGCCTAATTCCTCTAAGGCCTTTAAAAACTCCTGTCTTCATTCACATTCTCTGAGTGTCACAGCTTAAGCAGCCCGAGCCGTGTGCATGCTCCATCCGATATCCAGACAATTCCTCTTGACGAGGGAGCAGGGTTGGTGCTGCTGCTGCCATTCTGCATGCACACAGCTCTGCCAAAGGACTGGCAACTGCATCTGTTTGAACTTTACTCTGCCTGCAGTAAATTGCAATTGTATGTTTAGTTATTGGGATCAATCGGGAAGTTGGGGAGGGAGGGGTGTGGGAAATAAACACCCTTCGCTGTGATGCTTCACCTCATCTCCTCACTTACTGCTTCACCGCTCAAACACTTGTTTCTAACCCCCTTAATGCCCATTTTTTGCTAAACCCTGTCCTTATTGTGGATTTGAGATTCATTCTTATCAGTTCTTTTCTTTGTAAAGCAAAATAGAACAGATATCAGATCAGAATGCATTAAAATAATAATCCTAAACAATGCAACCAACCAAACTAATTTAGTAGAGCAACAGTTTGCACACATCAAGGTGTTTAATTCCCTTAACGCTGTGTAATTGGGCTGCAGGTGAAGCTGAATAAATCATTTATGGAAGGATAAAACCAGGGAATTTCTCAGCAGAGTGTGCCTATGCTGGGGAGCAACCAAGTGCTCAAACCTCATGGACGGGTCACTGAGGAAGGGCTGTGGGGGTCCCTAGCTGAGAGGAGCCAGCCCTGCAGAAGGCTCCATTTGGATCCCCACTGCCCTGGCATCATCAGGGAGGGATTAGGACAAATCCCAGCAGTGGGGTGGGAGATGTTGTGGGCACTGGGTGGGATTGTTCAAACTTCTCTTTGATGTTGCAAGACCTTAAAGGGGGTGAACCGGGAAGAATTTAATTTGTAAAATTCTGCCTGCTCCTTCCAACTCCTCACCACCTCCATGGACCCATAGGATATGGCCTCAAGGCAGCTTTGTTGTTGTCACAATTATATTTATTTTAATCCCAACCAGGTCAAAGCTTATAAACCAAGTACAAGGCAGTTGGCTGTGTCTTGTTCTCTCCCCAGATTAAGCCCTTTGCATCACGCATCTGTAGAATGACTTCAAAGCACTGAATATCCCATTTTCTTCCTCAATTCCTGCCTTTATTGGTTTGGGTTCTAAAGCAGTGAAAGGAATATTGAAATTCTCTTGCCTTCTCCTTTTTTATTTAGCATTACCTTGGCTCTGCTCAGTTGGGGTGCCTCAACATTAAGATTTTACCAGCCCAGCTCTGCCGTGCCAGACATGGGAGTGTTTTCCCCGGGTGCAGGTGGAGAGTAAATTCTTGATTCCGTTGGTAACTCAAACCCAGAGGCAATGCTGTGCTCAACTCCAGCTGCTTTTTTCCTCTTCCCACTGCCCTTGTCCTGCTTCATTGCTTCTGGGATGCTATCCTGGACACTGTTTTGGGGGGAGTATGTTAGATGAGATGGAAAATCCAGCTGAGTTCCTTACTGCAGCTGCATCTCTTCATGCCTCTCTGGTGTATCTATCTGGTAGCATAAAGGGAAATGTCATTGGTTTTCAGCCTAATCCCTGCTGAAGCATTGGGCTCCTTCTCCTGATGGCCAGCAGCACTCTAGAGAGATGCCAACTGAGGTGTTGGCCAGGGCTGTGGGAAGTGGTGATCCTGGCTGGCGGGTTCAATTTGCCTTGCAGGTTCACTCCAGGACATGACCTATGGGGCTTTTTCCTGTGGTCTTTAGCCCATTGCAGGGGCACTGCCCTCTCTCCCTCTTCAGCAATAATGATGGATTATAATAATAATCTTGTCTGTGTTGTTGCAGGAAGGGATCTCTCCATGCCAGCGCTGCCAGCCCAGCATCCCTTTGGATATAAGGATAGAGCTGGCAGCAGGGAGAGAGCCAGGTGCTCCCCAGGTGAGAGGAAAAAGAGAGGATGAGGATGGAGAGATGGCAGCTGGAGCTTGCCCTCAGTTTGCTGACACCTTTATCAGCAGCTCCTTCAAACCTGGGCTGGCATCCACCGCTGCTGGCACGGTCCTGGCAGAGGGGCCATGCTTGTCCCTCCTGCAGTCATCCCTGTGACCCGCCACTGTGGCATGCTTCCAGGGGAGTCATCAGCTACTAAAAATAACTGGGGAATAGCTGATGGTGTAGCTTTTCTCTGTGTGTTAGTGGAATTAGCCAGGAGGCTGATGCAGCCAGGACTGCCCTGTCCTGCTGCTCTCCCAAACAGGACGTGGAGGTCACGGCGCCTTGGCTTTGCTCCACAGCCTCCCTGCTGCACTTGCTGGGCAGTCACAGCCGGTTTTTCTCCTCTGCTGTGAGTCCAGGCATTGACAGGAAAGTCAGCTCATCCAGTACTGCTTGTGGTCCTTGCCTCTTGTGGTGTCAAATCTTGGGCACAGCTTTGCTCGAGTCTCCAGATGAGTAGAGGTTATGGGTGCAACTTCACATCAGAGGGAACAAACTCCTCCAGCCCAGTCTCACCCTCGAGTGCGAGTGAGGAGCTGGTGTTTAGTATCTTCAATCCAAAGCACAGCCCTCTGATGCTGGATGCCAACAGCCTTAACTCTCCTACAGGAAAAAAACAGAATTCTTGGAGTGGGAAATGCAAGAGATTGCTGTGTGTGCTGCAATGGTCCTCTGTCTATCTCGTGATCAGAGAACTGGGCTTGCAATTTGCTTTGCTGCATCTCTCCCTTCCTAGGTCTTTGTTGCTTGTTATAACTGAGGACTTTGCTCTCTTCAGTGGCCTTTCCTGTGAGGTGGTGCAAAGCCAAGTGACACAGGTGTCCAAGGACATGGACCCTGCTGATTCAGCTGGGCTTGTCTGGTGAGGAGGTGTGGAGGCCACAGCTACCTCTGGGTCATAACCACCTCAAACAAAGCCTTAGGTGCTCAGGGTGCCCTGTGGCAGGGACAAAGGGAGGTCTGGGCACCCTTTTGTGTTAAACAGCTGTTATATTCTGCCCTCTGGCTGGAGGGACCTGTGCTCATGACCTTGTGTGTGGGTTGCAAATAGAGAGGTGCCCTCCTTAGCACAGCACGTCCAGGTCTTTAATCAGGGATCTCAGTGTCCATAACTTTGCTTGTAATAGCTCTCTGTAGTCACTGCTAAACATATTCGGCCCTGGGAGCAAATGATGGAGGAAGCATCTCCCTCTCTGCTTGTGGAAAAGGGGTTTTTCCTATATCCCACTGGCTGTGTGCTCAGGGTCACTCTGTTAGCTAGGCCCTCCTCATCCCCATGGATGTGAGGATTCATCTGGCTGGGAATGCTGAGTGCCCTAGCAAAGCAAACCAGGTTCAAGGGCTTGGTCAAATGCTGCAAATTCACCTGTGCTGAAGCTCTGCTTTTCTGCTCCGGACTTCTCCCTGCTTTTAATTTTGCCGTTGTGTTTGTGCCTCTTACCCTCTAATTATAGGTGCTATGTTTCTCAGCTTTCCTTTCTGGGAAACGTGTCTGCGTGTGTGACTGGAGCTGCGCCTCCCCCGTGCCCGCCTTCGGGAGGAAGCGCGATGCCATCCCTTCGCCTTTCCCCTCCTCTTGCAGCTGCAGCCCTCGCAGAGCGTGGAGTTCACGGAGGGGGCAGCAACCAGGATTCAAGGAGAGACTGGTGTCTACTGTCCTCTCTAACTGCAGTTGCCTCTTTTCTTATTTATAAGTGCAAGGAAACAGGTGCTAAAAGCTTCACCCCCCCCTCCCCCATCCTTCTTGCGTGGCGCAGTCAGACTCTCTCCTGAGACGTCTCCTCGGAATGTGCTCTCTTCCCCCAAAGCTGCTTCTGCATTTCTTAGCATCTCTGCCAGGACTCGATTTGTCTGTTTATCTTCCCATCTCCCCTTCTTCATTACAGCTGGGGTTTGGGGCTTGGCAGGAGTGACTGGAGTCATCCTTGAGCTCTCCGCAGGTGAGGTAGCGGTTGGAGATTCCCATACCCACTTCGGACATTGTTTTTTGACATGGGGTGCTGTCTGGTATCTGTGCCCAGAGTCCTGTTTTGCATTTGTGAAAGCCTAATTCTTCCCAAAGTTAGTAGCTGTGAATCTCTGCTTCAGTGGTCTTAGCTCATTCCCTCATCTAGTTGTGTGTGTAGATCCTACAGGTATCGATCTGCTGCTTTGGAAACAGGTTTGTCTGTGATTTTTCCTTAACCTTTCTGCTCTGGAATAACCCAGGAAGCTTCACAAATTCCTTCATCCTCTGATTCTGGCTGTTCCTGGTGCATTTTTAAGCAGGCAGCTTGTAGATGTGCTCTCTGCAAAAGTCTACTTTGTGGTAAAGCAAAACCTCATCACTGCTGCTGTCACTGGAGAAAAATGTATTCATTATTATTATTATTATTATTATTTTTAGGAAAGATGCGATCTCACCTCATGCATAAAATTAGTTTAATGGAACAGCGGGAATGGGAGGGAATATTGGCTTTGCTGTGCTTGTTTGGGGAGTGAGTGAACAATTTCTTTGCTCCCTCTCAGGCCCTGGATGAATGATATGTCACTGGAGCCACAGTTTTAACTGAGGTGTGTCCATGAAGGCAGCAGGGAACCAAGAAACAGGTTTTAAAAATTACTCAAACAAAGAAAAAGGAATTAGTGAGCTTCTAAACATTGTCCTCAAGCAGCCAGTGAGGCTGAGAGCTGGGACCGACTTAGGCAGGGAAAAATAGGGGCAGCAAAAGCATTTGTGTCTTGTAAATCCTTAAATAAAGGGGTTACATTCCATCTTGAGTCCAGGGGGCAAGGGCCACCATGTCAGTAGGGTTGGGACACCAGGTCCCATGCCTCTCCCGAGGTTATTCCTGCTGCTTTTAGCTGCCCCAATGAATACAGGCAGCAGGCACTGTGTTGGTAGCACTGTCAAAATGCACTTGTGCTTGCCTGTCCCTCAAAAACTTCTTTCACTTCACTCCCTGGGAATCGGAAAGGAGAGATGAGGATAAAAGTGATAATGTCATCTCAGGGCATCCAAGTGCCGGTGATGGCAGCGTGTGCAGGAGCTCTCGTCCCCTCCAGCAGTCCCACACAGCCTTTGGCTGATTTCCCCTCAGAACCCCAGGTTATCTCGGGGAGAGCTATTTTCACTGAAAAGTGAACTTCAGTGATTATCTGCCTCTTGTGGAAGCAAGAAATTTGTAAAAGTTTCAAACTAGAAACTCTTCCTTTGTCAGCAGCCAGAGGATCTTCCCTTTTTGTTTGGAGGAATATCCTGGTCAAAAAGCTGCTGAACACAGGGCTTGTCATGGCTTCTGGCCCTGGGATTTAGGTGGGACGAAGCCCTTCACTCAAAGATGAGTAAAGGAGCTCTCCCCTCCTTTCCTGGAGGGTGAGCTTCCTTCCTGCTGATCCCCAGTGTCTTTTCAAGCTTTGGTAAAATGGGTCCACGAGAATTAGGGGTTCTTTGAGTGAGAAGGATCAAAGGATGAGTTGGGAAGAGAAAAAAGTGTGGGAAGGAGGCAGTTGCAGGCAAACTCATCTAATTTCCATCGATAGGTGTGAGTCAAGCCTGGGGTTCTGCCTGTCTCCCAATTCCTTCCTTCCCTTCCAGTTTGTATGGGGTGTTTGCACTTTTTCCTCCTCCACCACTCTCCCTCTTGGGCTGCAGGAGATAGACACTTTTTAAAATGCAAGGTGAGGGTTTTTTTTTCAGCTCATCAAATGCTCTCTGTGGCACCAGGGCTCTGAGAATGCCTAAAAGACTTGGAGGCTGTGTGCAGTCTCATTCCCTTTGGGTGCCAACCCCCGGCATCCCTCCTCCAACAACTTTACTTCGTTGTGATGGCTTTCCAACATCTCCTCAGCCTCAGGCTCCTGCAGCTCCCTCAGCACCGCTCACTGCTTCTGACTCCACTCCCTGTCCTCCTTCCAAGCTGCGTTTGGGCCACCTCCACATCTACTTTACATTGCAGCGGCAGGCGACAAAATCTGCCTGATGCCTGAAAGGAAGTGAAAACACGGCCATGAAGGAGCTTCCTGTGCTCTGTGTGTGAAATATCTCCACTGCTGCAAGAAAAAAGATAGATAAAATTGCTTTTTAACCTGCTTGTCTTCCTTCTTCCCTTGGTCTTTGCTGAGATGAGGGAAGCATTGATCCAGCTCGCTCTGACCCTGGTTAGCGCAGCCACGTGCTGTGCTGTCAGCATTCAGGTTGTCTCCAGAGCTCCTCTAAGCCAGGATCACAGGCCAGATTAAACTGGTAGAAAACCTCACAGCTTTTGGGGGGACATTCCCAGAGAGTACAGGGACTTCTTAGTGACAGGGGATCTTGAGGAGAGCAGGCTTTGCTAGGAGATTTTATCTGTTTTTATAGCTGGCGCAGGTGGATTTTTCTGTGATAAAAGCTGTAAACACCATGAAAGTCAGAATGCTCCTTCCTGGCTTGCAGTAATCAGCTTCTAGCTCTGAACCACCAGAGTAAAAGCACCCTACCCCAAAATAATAGGACTTGCTGCAAGTATGGCAGAGGTCAGGCTCTGCTTGTAGGTGATAAAGGAGTTTAGCTTTGAACTAATACTCTTGGAGGCAGCTGGGCAAAAAAAAGGTGCTGGTGGTGCCCCTCTGGGGAGGAATTTGGAGTTAACCAGCCCCGTAATGCACATCAGAGAATCCACCTCCTCCGATCTTGGAGACTCTTTTCCTTGCTCCTGCAAAGAAAGTGGACATTGCTTTTTAATACCTTTCAATATTATCTGCTCGGTGTGGTTTTACTTGGCAGGATTATTGTCTTTTTTTTTTTGTTATCCATCCTTTAAACTGTTTTTGAGCAGGAAAACACTTCCCCCAAAGGTTACTTAAGGAGTTCTTGTCCAAATAGTGACAACGATGGCACTTGGGGGTTGTGCATCGATCCCAGAAGGCAAACAAACAGGCACAGCTTAAATCCTACACCAACTACAAACCTTATGCTTTTTAATTGGGAAATTGATTTTAAATCCAAGCCTCCTGAAAAATCTAATTATTTTCCTTTAAAAAAAAAAATGAAAATAGGAAGAGTCTTTCTCTCTGTTATGCTCTACCAGGCAAAAGAAAGTGAAGAGGAAATAATTCTTGGCTGCATCTCTGCAGGGTGCCCTGGTGATAACCTGGATAATAAATCTGATTTTGGCCTTGAGTCTGTTCCCTTGGATTATCACATTTCTTCAAGGACCAAAAGCTGTGCTGGTGATTCAGACCCGCAGGAGAATGTCTTTTTTAGTGGTAAGCTTTCAGGTTTGATTTTTTTTTTTTTCCCAGCCATCAAAAGCCAGAGAGGAAGCTTTTATCATGTGGCTGCTTTATAGAGAACAAGTTGTGGGCATTCTGACCAGAGCCCAGCTCTCCTTCCTTCCTTCCCAAGAAAGACCCTGCTTGTTGGGTTAAAAGGAAGAGAAAAGTGAGGGAAAAGAGGTGAAAGAAAAGGCCATCTTGGGAGACAATTTGCCTGTATCACCTGCCCTGAAAGGAAAGGATTTGGACAGTGAGGAGATCCATCAGGATCCATGCTGGATGTGAAGTCTGGATGTGTAGCAATTCCACACTTCTGTTTAAGAAGGGGTCTGTTTGTGAGAGTGTGGGATCTGCATTGTCCCAGAAGCAGAAGGGCTGAAATCCCAACTCTCGTGTGCCCAAGTCCTTTCTGTTTTAATCTTTGTGATTAGGTTTTGTGGCTCTCACTGCAAGACTGCATTCAGGAGCCTTCACTTGGGAGGTGAAGCATTCTTGGCTTTTCCCTCCATGCCCTGGCATAGCTGCAGCTGGTTTTCCTCCAGGGAAGGGAAGGAGCTGCGTTGCCTTGTCTCTGCATCCACTTAAGGATGCAGGAGTCCACATCCCACATCTCTCTCTTGTTGCAGAGGGGTTTCTTCCCCTCCCTGGTCCAGGTGAGGGCTTTCTCCTGGAAGCCTGGGTGCTGAGGGATGCTGGAGCAGAGGGATGCCAGCTGGCCTGCTTCCAGCAGCCTCCCTCCCTCCCTTCACACACACCCGCAGCCACCTTGGAGCCGGGTTTGTTTATAGAAACACTGTCAAGCAAAAAAGCCTTTCCAATAGCTCCGAGGAGAGGGACGTTTTCAGTTACTCAGTCACCCACAAACTGTGAAGACACGACATATCAGCTGCATAAAATTAATTTATTTAGTTAAGGAAGGCGTTAATTAAGAGATCTCATATATTGTGTTTCTGCAGACAGCTCTCGAGGGCCTTTTGAATTGTCAGCTCTGGTGACAGCAAAAGCTAATGGTGCCATGAATCAGTAGTGGCAGGATTCATGCCGAGGGAGGAAGTGGGAGATGGTGGAAGGGGTTGAGAAAGGAGTGATGGAGACAGAGGCAGAGGCTTGGGCACACACAGCTGGGGGCTGATGAGGTGCTCTGCCCTTCCTTAGACTCCCGCGCAGTGAATTCTGCCAAGGGGAAAGGCTCTGGCTCAAGCTGGCTGCAGGAAAAGCCCCGGGTTTGGCAGAGCAGTTTAGCAAACCCACAGATGCCAGGACATGTGCAACCAAAAATGTATTTGTGTGGATCAACTTAAAATAACCGACTGTCCATGTGAGCTGAACTGGAAAAGAATCTTTGATTTATTTTAAATAATCAGCTTTTTCTGCACTTGGAGAGGTTAATTCTCCTTGGTTAATCAGGATGTGTCAATCTGACAACTAAGTGCAGGCCTAACACCAAACTTGTGGGTTTAAAGTGTCTTAGAAAATAACAAATACGTTTTATCTGAAAGAATTACATGCTCCAGTACAGCTGTTTATAGGCATCTCCTTCAGGAAAAGCTGCGCCAACACATTCTCCCCCACTTTTTTATCTTCTTATCATCTTTATCAAGTTGCTTTTGGAGGGAAATTGAAATTCTCTTGATGCAGAAAATAGGCCAAAAGGAAAAAAAAAAGTCATACAAAATAGTGGAATGCTGTTGCTTTTTATCTATGGTACAAAATACCACCCAGACCCATGAAGAAGAAGAAGGTGAAAAAGAAGGACTTGCCTACGCCCTAAACCCTCCATCTTGCTTTATATATATATTACTATATTCTAAACCCTTAAACTCTAAGTTTCCACCATGTGATATCACACACTTCTATTCAAACTACACACCCATAATCCCAGTGCTGTCACTCAATTTTGGGAGCCTTCTCCACAGCCTCAGGTCAAATGCAGTGTTTTCTTGAGGGTCAGTGCCTGTCAGCACAGAAAGTCTAAAGTTCTCAGTGCCCAGAGTTCCGACAGAGTGCTGAACTCGGTGAGGAGGTGGTGCTGCCGTCTCCCAGGCAAAGGGGTTTTGTGTTTTGAGCTCCCTGGTTTGTTAAACAAAGGAGGCATTGCCTGTGCTTAGGAAATCAGCCCCAGCTCCTCTGGGCTTTCCTCCTTGTGTGTCCTCCAAGCTCACAAACCAAGCCTTTGTTGCAAAGCCAAACTTCCAATTTCTCCCTCAAAAACAAGTGGCAGAGATGGAGGCCGACAGGATGCCACGGCCATTCTCCATCTGTTTTGGCAGCCTCCAGGGAAGCGCCTCGGGATTCAGCAGGAACGCGCTGGGATTCAGCAAGAACACACTGGGATTCAGTGGCAACATGCTGGGATTCAGCGGGAACGTGCCGGGATTCAGCGGGAACGTGCCGGGATTCAATGGGACCACGTTGGGATTCAGCGGGAACGTGCCGGGATTCAGCGGGAACATGAAGCACCTCTCAAAATGGATGGCTGCCGGGAGATGGTTTTGTTATAAATACATATTATATTATTGGCTTTTCACAAATATTCAGGTCAATGCTCTATGTATAACGTTAAAATAACTTTGCTGTATGAATATAGTTTTTATTTCTGCTAATAACAAAACTTACAAATAATAGTGGGATAGCCGATATATAGTTATGCTTGTAATTGAACTGTCTGCTTGGTTGGGATAACATCCAATGAAGGTATGATGAGGACCCTGCTGCTGACATGCCAACCATCAGCACCTGCCATCTCTAGAAAGTATGGACCAAAGCCCAGACTCAAGGTGATAATAAAAGAAGATCAAAACCACAGCCAAGAAACATGCATGCTCTAAAAAGGCAGACCCAAGGACGGACCATGCAAAATAATTCCTAGAATATGCGAACTAATTTATAGAATAATATAAATATACGTTATAGAATAACATAAATATACATAATAGTCTATGAATATGCAACAAACTGATATAATAGAACAAGTATTTAAAGAATATCTCCAAAAATAATAATAAGTGTGTTCTTACCTTGCCAAACACCTGGCCGTTTAACTCTTTACTTCCTCCTGCTGTGTCTTGGTTTGGAAAAAACAGGTATCTGCCAGGGAAAGCTGGTGTTTCCCTTAGAATGGAGAATGTAAACCCCTCACCCCTGCCAAATTACCATTTTGCAATTAAGGGCTTTCAGGCAAAAATTTGGGAATAAGAATAACAGTTCTTTACTAGGAATATTAACAATACAAATGTAGTAGAAAACAAAACCACCCAACCAAACAAGCAAACAAACAAACAATAATTTTGGAGAACCCTGACAGTCAAAGCTGCAACCTGACACCCTGTTGGTCAGGCTGTTGGAAGCAGTCCACAAGTGAGTCCTCCTGGAGTGGCAGATGTGGTTCTGTTGGAGCAGAGATGATCCTGTAGAAAAGGGTCCAGTGATGGTGAGAAGGGGTCCAGTCTTCCTCTGGGAATCAGGTGGAGCCAGATCCCTATGTTCCTACATCGCAGTTTTATCCAGGTAGGAATGGTTGGCTCCCCCCACTGGGTGAGCATCTCACAATGGGAGGAGGTATAGTTTGGGGCTGACTGCTTTGGGGATGTGTTAATTGCCCATTATCAGAAGGCATCTGCCCCCCCCCCTCCCCACCCCCTCCCAGAGTTACAAGAGATAAAGAAAAAAAACATCTCCCCAACTGCTTTCAACAGATGAAATAGAATACACATTTTTGGTTTCCATAACCCAAGACATACTGTCTTTAAACTTTAAAGAAAGTGAACCTTGTTTTTCACAGTTTGAACCGGCTCTTGTTGCACATACTGAAGGAGCAATTTTCTCCAGGTCACTGGTTTGACTTTCTTTAACACTCTACTAACAAATACATATCATTACTTCCTGCTTTTTTAATAGATTTTCACTCATTTAAACCCAGGGTATGCATCAGCCTCATCATACAACCCACCACTGCTTTAACCTTGATTTATTTATTTTTTTTTAGCATGGTTTTTGATTTGTGTGGGATGGCAGTGGCTGTACAGCTTGGATGAGCCCCTAGCCCTGCCTCTCTCTGGGTGATCTGTGTGCCCCTGTCCAGGGGGAATGAGGTTTCAGGGGGGGTTTCTGCTGTTGGGAGCTCAGGGTTGGATTTTGTCATGCTCAGCTGCTCCAGGAGTGGTTTGAAAAACAGAAAAGGCATTTTTCCAAGCAGGCCCTGAGGGGTATTCAGTCCAAAAGAATCACTGGGTGCTCACCCTGTGCCAAGGGCCTGTGTCCCCAGGGACACGCGGCATCTTCCTGTCTACCTCTCAGAGGAGAAAGAAACCTCGGCTTGCCCTCGGCTCCCGTCACAAAAGCTTTGTGATCCTCAGGCAGAGCTGGGCAGGAATGAAAAATGGTGAGAGATGGAGCTTTTAGTTTTTGATTTAACCCTGAAGCGACAGCAGGGCTTTCCTGTGGTGGGAGCTGTAGGGAGATGTTTTTTCCCTATAGGAATTGCATGTCCAACAGACTTTTGTCTTGGGTCTGTCTCCTCTGAAGCCACACAGGATCTGACCAAGGCTTTCCTGCAGCATCACAGTGTGTATTTTTCCACTGCTTTACTAGTCTGGTTGTATCCCCAGGGCTGCCTTGCCCCGCCCAGCTCAAAACTGGATCATAAAATCCAAACAGAACCATGAAATGGTTTGGAAGTGACTTTAAAGAACATCTTGTTCCAACTCCCCTTCCGTGAGCAGGGACGCCTTCCACCAGACCACGTTCCTCAGAGCCCCATCCAGCCTGGCCTTGAGCACTTCCAGGGATGCGCAGAGCACCACCCCATTTATGGGAGAGGAGCAGCAGGGCATCATCCCAGCTAGGGTACAGGGCGGGAGATTGGTAGGCTGGGAGGCAGAGGAGAGTGTGGATGTGCTGCCAGAGCTGCCTGGGGAGGATTATTACTCCTCATGGAGCATGGGTGCTGTGGGAGGGGGTCCAGCAGAAGACAAGATCATGGGGGATTCATTTAAACCGCAGTGTCAGATCCTATAAATCTGCGGGGTTTTGCATATTTCCATATTTATATATGAAAATTTCGTGAGGTGGCTTAAAGGCAACTGAAATAAAAACAGGGCTGTCAGAGTTTGAAAACCACCGGCAAATCTCTAACAGACCATTTAATACGAATGTATGGGCTTGAAAAACCTCCGAGTCGGTCCCTCGGGGCACTGCAGCTCTGCTGGCCGGGGAGTGGAGGGATCTTTCAACCTGGCTCATGTCCCACGGGAGTGGGGCATTGCGCTGCTGGAATGCCCTTCGGGTGCTTTCTTGCTGTCTTGTGTGTGCTGCAATGGTTTGTGAATGGGCAGGGAGTTGATCTTCATGGCCACTTGCTTGTGGTGCCCCGAAGCTGCAAGGGACGCTGGTGGCAGGGCTGGACTGGTGCAGAGGAACGTTTCACACCCTACAGGGGCTGTGGTTATGCTCAGCCTTCCTGGTGGAGACTCCTTCTCCTGTGAACGTGTGCCCTTTTCCTTTCTGATCTTTGGTTATTGGCCAGAACAAGAATTCTCCAAACCACTGGTTTCCATCACCCTTGCTGACCTTCTGCCGCTTCATGAGTCTCTTCCCATGGATTAATTTAAAGGAGTATTGCAGAGATTTATGCTCCGTGCCCAGGCGGGTAGAGCAGCCCTCCAGGTTGGAAAACAAACTCCTTTTAGATTGCCATGCATATCTTCATGCTGGTTTTTGAGTAACTCTAGATGTTGTCTGCCCTGTGAGTCTGTGCTCCTTGCTGTAGGACCTCAACCCTTTCTGGTCTCCCTGAGCAGCCCCAAATCCCAGTGTAGTGTTCTGTAACTCTCGGGTCTGGCCTGAAGATTTTATAGAATCATAAAATAGTTTGGGTTGGAAGTGACCTTTGAAGGCCACCTAGTCCAATCCCCTGACATGGACAGGGTTGCTCAAAGCCTCATCCAGCCTAGTCTTGAACATTCCCAGGGATGGAACATCCACTACCTGTATGGGAGAACTCTGATTTCATCACCTTCATCATAAAAATCGTGCATCAAATGTTTCTAAAGGGAAACTCCCACTTTCCTGATGCAAGGTCAAGAGCAAGCCTCTCCCTGCTGCAAGTCCTCTGTAATTTTCTCCCCTCTTCAGCCCCAAGGCAGGAGCTGGAGGCCATGGACACCTTTTTTCAGCTGAAGTCTCCAAATCAAAAGGAAATAATTAGTAGAGGAGGAGAAAGCTGGGACAAAAACAAGCTGTCAAGAAGAAGAAGAAGGTGATAATGTGTCTGTCATCCCTCTTCCCTCCTGGCTGGCCCCCAGAGGTGGGAGGCGGGCACTGATGGGGAGGAAGGAGGGTGTCGGTGCTCGCCTGTCAGCTGTCTCCAGACATCAGCTCTCCTCTTGTGAACAGTCATCTTGCTCCCAGGCCACTTCCTTCTGCTGTCCCCCGAACTGTTCTTGGGAGGGATTTGTTCCACGGACAGTTTGATGGCCATGGCTGTGACTTCCCTGCAGAAATGTGTCCAGCTCGGGTTTGATCCACTGTGCCGGACGCCTGCAATCGATTTGTGTCCTAACAACAGTGCCTATTTCTCTTCATTACCCACAGACAGGTGTGTGGAATGAGCAGCTCACGTGTTGGTGTCCACAGTTATTAAGTTAAGCAAGATGAATCCCGGTGTCAGCATTTCCCTTTTGGCTTTGCTTAGGGCTTTGCTCCTTCTCCTGCAGGGCTCCTCATGGTGACTTTGGCACAGGGTGACATTCTTGGGAGTCTTGAAAGGTGCTGGATATTTTCTGCCTAAGAAGTGACACCACTTCCCAGGTCACTGCTGTCACCTATTGCCAGGGCAGGAAGCAAGGCTTGGCTGCAAAAAATCCAGGGGTATAAACATCTGGGTTTTTTGTACAAACATTTGGGAACTTTGCTTAAAGTTCTCCAAAAGCTGTGATCTCAAGGGTGGAGTTGTCACCCTTCTTTGCTTTGGTCCCCCAGAGACTTTCTCCCACCTGATGCCACCAGGGACGGGTGTTACTGGATGCTGGTTTTAAGGCTGGAAGTTAATATTTAGGGGATTTTTGGAGGCTGGGACTTGCTAACTTTTAACCAAACTCTTACAGTCTTCAGCCTTGATGGTCCTGCTGCTGGGAAGCCTTGGCTTACATAGGGGACAGTTTGCCTGGCCAAGCTTCCAACAGCTGGGATGGAGGGACCACCCACCCCAGCCTTCAACCAGACTTTTGTGCATCATTTCTGTGCAGGGCTAATGATTTCTGAGGAAAAAGGGGAATACTTGCCAGTCACAGTGGTCTAGAATACCTCGTGAGGGTGCATGGTATGGTCAGTGGTGTTTGCTCCAGAAAAGTAATTCAGTCCTTGTTTTGTTCTGTCCTAAACTATTAGGTTTAGGACAGCATTTCTCACCTCTCTGTGGGGATTGTTCCCAAGTCCTGCTGCCTTGCTAAGGGGCAGGTTCCTGCCATGTCCTGCAGCACCCATCCCTTTTTCCCTCTACCTGGCATTAGAGGGCAGTCAAAGGAAACCTTCCTGGTCCTCCTGCTCCACAGGTTCTGCGGGCTGCCAGCCAGCACCCGCACCCACCCCGGGGGCAGAGGGCTGACCTCCAAGCAGGATCCTTTGCCTTGCCCTCACCCTCCTGTTTTGTGTTTCTGCCCGTGTTTCACCGGTGGAAACTGATTGTGGTTTTGTATCTGACATTTGGGATAGAGCATCTGCAAACCTAATGAATCCTGGGCACTCTTTCTCCCCTGCCTCGCCCTCCATCTCCCCCTAATTGACATCCCTGAATCTTGTCTCCGTTTGACAAATCAGGCTACTTACTCTAAGTGATGACATGGATAAATATTGCAGGCATTCGTTTTACGTCTGGATACCCTGATAATAAAAGCTATCAGAATCTCTTCCCCCTGCCTGTGCATAGCAATTACTACCAAAGGGTTCAATCCTCCATCACCGGAGCGGGATGGGGAATTGTGTCAGTGACAGCAAGATTTCCCACTTGCATTGGTGGTTTTGGGCCATAAACCAGCCTTTTTTTAGACAATTCAGCAGCAGTGTGGTGAGACTGTGCAAGCTGTGGGTTCGGAGTGGGGGATCTCACAGGAGCCCTTTTGCTCACAGAATTCCAGGTACAGGTGCTCACTTGGATGGGCCTGGGTGTCTGGAGTGGCCCCGGTGATGCCATTGCGGGTTGAGGATGTGGTT
Source organism: Phylloscopus whistleri (assembly GCA_017589585.1). NCBI lineage: Eukaryota > Metazoa > Chordata > Aves > Passeriformes > Phylloscopidae > Phylloscopus > Phylloscopus whistleri. The sequence continues at coordinate 2,144,592 of JADMLD010001066.1, read as the reverse complement.
TTGGCTCACAGGTGGTGTCCCTGTGCCCTCCTCCAGCCAGCCCCCATCCAGGCTCTGCTCCTCATCTTCACTGGCACGTTGGTGGCTCTCCTGGGCTGAGGCTGTCAAATTGCAGGGTATTATTTTTAGCCTGGTTTCCTGAGGAAAAGCAGCTTATGTGATTGTACTGTCTGTCAGTGCCTTTCCTCCCACCAGCCTCCTCTTAACAAGTTTTGAACCCCCTGTCAAATTTTCCGGGAGGGATGGAGAGCTCCAAGACGTGACGTCCCTGCACGTTTCCCTGCAAATTAGCAGCTGGGGCCACCTTCCTTGGGAGGGGCTGAGGCTGGGTGGCAGCACCCAGGGACAGGAGGAGATGCTGGGGAAGGTGCGCGATGAGAGGCTGGGAATGGTCTCTGCTGAAGGCTTTAGTATCTGAAATACAGATATTAAGCGCTCATGCCTTAATTAAAGTTAATTTCTGGGAGAGGCGTTTCATTACAAAAGGTTTCTCCAGCTCAGGCGTGTCCACACCATCTGCTCAGAGCTGATGGTGGCAAAGCCCTCGACCCCGCCGGCTGTGAGGACCGGCCCTTCCCGGGAAAAGGACAAGCTCAACGCAAAAGCCTCTCTTTTCCTCCTCCCTGCCTCCCACTCTGGGCCATTGCTGACAGTAATTTATTAATTTTTTTAAGAGCCAAGTGCTGCTACTGGCAGGGGAAGGCAGAGTTTCCTCTCCTGTGCTTTTCCTCAGTGTGGGCTCTCTGGTGGCTGACAGTGAGGTTGGGCAAGCTGTCCTTCTCCTTTCTCCAGCAGTTTTTTTTTTTCCTTAAGCTTGCAGGAACGTAAGGGTTTGTGATTTCTACCCTTTGTCAAAACTGGGTGAAAGTTATTAAATGGTGGCTTGACTGAGATGGTCACACACACCCCCAGGAGCTCCTGTTTCTTAGGAAACTGCTCTTAATGAGAGGCAGCTCCTATTAATGTTTGCTTACTTTTTAGTCGAGGTCTTTGGTGGGGATGGAATTTTTATGGGAAATCTTAAACCAAACAATGATGCTAATAAGCTGTAATCAAAAGCAGGGAGGGAAGGGACCTGTTTCTTTCTCATCCCACAGTTCTCCCTGAGATTTCAGAAGGAAGGCTTTTCCTACAGCCAGATAAAACCAAGATACTTTTTTATTTTTTTTTTTTTTTTTTAACCAGAAGGTGAGAGCGAAACTCCCAGGACTGGTTTATGGCTTGGGCCTCACTGGGAATGTTGGAGAGAGAGAGGTACAAATCCCTGCTTTGAAGGGCTTGAATCTAAGCCATCTGCATCCCTGGCCAGTGTCCAACATACCAGGTTATGTGTGCTTTGTAAAGCTTTATATTTCTCTTATTTTCTTCTTTCTTCCTTTTGTTGGGCTTGGTTTTTTTTTTTTAACCATTGAAAACTCAACTCTGTGATGATGCTGAAAAATCTCTGGCCTGGGTAAATAAATGTGTCATTTGAAATGCTTTTTTCTCCCCTCTGTGTGAGATCTTAGGTTTGGCAAGTTGACATCCTCTGACTAAAAACCATTTTGTCTCAATTTCTGGCCATTCTTGCTCACAGTGAGTGGGTTTTGCCCATAAAGACAGAAGTTGCTGGGTAAAGCTGAGTAATTCTCTGTTTAGAGGCCTTTGCTGCTATCTTCTCTTCCCTCAAGCAGCCACCTGAAGAGGATTATTGTCACATATTTTGATGTAGAACCTGAATCTGTCTCCTGGTTTACTCAGGAGAGAACCAAATGCACTTACAAGAAGCCCAGGATTCCTCACAAAATGTTCACCTGCTTAAAGAAGGCTTGAAAGGGAAAAAAACCCCTTTATTAAGAAAAAATAGAAGAAAAGCCGTTTTTCTCACTTTATAAGATGATGGATATTTTTCTGTGTGCAATATTTAGATAAAAGGGGCTGAACTTCTAATTACATTACCTAAGGAGGCTTAATAATGTTTGCCCAAAGTATCCAGTCGTGAAAATTCACCGGAGTCTATTCAGTTTAATTTCTGTTAAAATCCCTTTGCTTCATCCCTTCCTGCTTTCCAAGGGCCTGGCAGGGCTGTCTGAGGGTGGGAAATTCTTGGGTTTGGGTTCCAACAGAGACAATCTTGTCTTTGAAGGGGGCTGGAGAAGACCTGGGTTTGGAGATGCTGCATTGGGAGACCTCCTGTGCTGGCCAGTAAGACCAATTTATATTGCAGCTGTTCCTCAGCCTTTTGGGTTTCTGAGGTAGCAGTTAATAGTTTTTTTTCTCTCTCCTGGAAATATTTTGAGTTGTAGATGCCTTTTTGCCATCAGGGCCCCCTGATGTGTTGTAGGACAAGCTCAACCACACAGGTGGGGCTTCTCCACTGACTTTCTACCCTTGCCACTGATCTTTTAAACTTGGCCTGGGATTTTGTCCCGTTGAATGTCATTCCACATCCATTGGTCTGGTTCCCAAAGGCATCATTTCCTTCCAAATGATGCCAAAACTCCTTGTTTTGCCTCCAGAGTAGTGATTTTGATGAGTGTTGGTCCCCCATCGTTAAGGAAGTGTTGAATGTGAGTGGTGACTGAACAGCCTGCTCAGCAAAATCTCTCCAGGCTGCCTCCTTTTTTGGTATTATCTATTATAATCTCTTTTTTTTTTTTAGGCAGAGCATTTCTTTGATTCATAATTCTTATCGTAATGTTCACCTCCTACAGTTCAACTAATCATTTGCCCACATGGCACAATATCAGATGCTTTTCTGAAGTCCAGATGGTCAAGCTCTCTCACAAAAGACAAAGATTGGCTTTTGTCTTGGGAAAAAAAAAAAAAAAAAAAAAAAAAAAAAAAAAAAAAAAAGAGCTGTTATCTCCCAGAAAAATATATTTACCAAGCTCATCTGACTGAATCCATCTGCATGAAATCCGTCTGGTTTTACCCATTTTCTTAGATTTTTGCTTTGGAGTTGCTGCTCAAGCAGAGCTGCTGCTTAGACCGGCCTGCTTTCGGCTGGTCTAAGCTTGGCTGCCCGAACCTCATCCTCCCGCCCCAGTCTTAAATATTCCCTCATCTTTAGGTCTTACACCCTCCTTCCCTCCTGCTCCCCCTTGTTAGATTAGTTTAAAATAATCTGCGGAGAAAGGAGTCTCTGGGAAGCGAGGCAGCGGCGCTGAAGTGATTATTTCCACTACAGTAAAGGTTGAAAACCGGTTACAATTATCACTCCGAGTTCTACATGCTAACAGGATTTGCCTTTGGGGGATTAAGTTAACTATTCTGTCATGCAGGTGAGTGTTTTGTTTTGCTCCTCTGAACCGGCCTTTCTCAGGCTGTCAGCGAGAGGAAGATAAAGGATGCCGTCCTCTGCCGTATCCCGCTTTCCAAAGCCCCGGCCGCGGCTCAAGGAATGCTTTGTCTCCGCAGCGGTTCGCCTTGCAGAGATTAATTTGGGCTTGTTTCAAGGTCATCTCAGGTGCATCTTTTTTGTTGAATGCGCTTGCACTGCTGGAGAAGCGTGGATCCTTTTAAAATTCTTCCAGGCTGCGGATCAAGGGGAAGTGGGGGAAAATAAGCTGTGATGTTTCAAGAAAATATAAATAAAGAGGCTAGATCCAGACGCTCTGTGTGGTATGAGGAGGGTGAAGCTTTCAGGCTGTCACTGTATGGATTCCCAAGCCGAGGGCAAAGAGCTGCTCCAGCCAGAATTTCCACTTAATTTTTTATTTTGACAGAAAGTATCAGGGAAATTGACTTTTCCCTCCCCCCTTTTCTTTTCTTTTTTTAAGGTCAACCCATTCCAGGGAGTTCTTGTGACTCCTCGTGAATGTCAGCTCCTGTGCTTTGGATGGCAGCTGGGTTCCACTGAGTAGAAACTGCCCAAAATGGGACCAAACCAGGACCTTAGAGGAAAAGTTGCACCAGGGGAGGTTCAGATTGTAAAGATTTCTTCATATATGAAGAAATGGGTGGTCAGGCACCGGAACAGACTGCCCAGGGAAGTGGTGGAGTCACCATCCTTGGAAGTGTTGGAAAAATGTGTGTTCATGGCACTTGAGAACACGGTGGTGCTGCTGGGTTGATGGTTGGACTCATGATCTTAGAGGCCTTACCCAGTCCTGGTGACTCCATGGAAGAGGAAAACCTCAGATTGGTTGTGATTTTGGGGAGGAATGACCATTTTTGCTGTGGGAAAGCGACACAAAGCTTTCAACAATGATGGGAGCTCAAGCGTATGCAGCCAGTGAGCAGCACAACAAAGGACAGTGAGAGATTTTTTTCCCTCCACTGATAAACTCAGGTCTATTTCCGTGCCTGAACTGTGCAAAGTAGGGGATTTAGGTTTTGCATTACTCCAGTTTTCACTGAGAAGAAAAAGACCTTGCAATTCCAAGGAGTTGTGTTCTTCAAGTGTTCCTTCAGGATTCCCTTAAACCCCCTGGGGTAACCATCCCTCCTACTCCTTTAACAGCTGGGGTAAGAGAAAGGACCAGGAATTTCTTTACTGTTGACTTTATGGGGAGGCTGCAGCTTCAGGAGATGATTAGAATGAAACAAATCCCCAGTGAATTAATTGGAAGGGCCAATGTCTGTAGTTAATCAGTTAAAACTGCCTATGGTTACCCAGCTGTGTCTTTCATGTCAGCAAGATCTCGGTGAGGCAGGAGCCATCTACGGTGGATTTGTTTTGTGGTTTTTTGGGAGACACATGGACAATTATGCTTTGACATTTATCTCAGGCATAGCTTTGCCTCTCTTTCTCCTTGCCTTTTTTTATTTTTTTTTTTTTATTTTCCCCTCCCAGATAGGTGGAGGTTGGAATAACTTGACTTAATGACACTTTCAGCCCTGATTTTGATGGTGACAGTTATTAAGAGTTCCATGATAAGAAACAGATGTTTCAGCATGGTCCATCAGGCAGAAGAAGAACAATGCCTCCCCAATGTCATTGTTCATGATGTATTCAGTGACTGCTGGCTTTTTTTTTTTTTTTAATGAAGATTTTATTCAACCTCATAGGTAGCATTTACTATTTAGTATGCAAGCTTTGGGCAAGCTAGTGGAGTGGAAAAGCTTTTAATTTCTTTTTAATGCAAACATGGATCTTGCAAGACCTTGTCAAGTGATTGGAATGGGCTCAGGCTCTTGCTTATGTTCTCTCAGCATCACTTGGTGGTCCCCTGCAAGAAAATCCTGAGTATTTCTCATGGGACTTGTGGTTCAAGGGACAGGTCTAAGCCTGAAGGAATCAGGGAGACTCTCCTGGCTACTCCTGTTTTGTAACAAGGAGCCACACCTGGGATGGTTTGGGCAGAAAACATCATTAGTATAATAGGGGCATTGCAACAGTTCCTGGGCTCTGCTGCCACTTCCCAGGCTTTCCCATGGATGGGTGGGTGTGCAGCAATGTTTTGGAGTACAAAGCTGTTAAATATCCTGGGTAGTTTTTCTTCTGATGCGGTGTGCATTTGCCCTTGCTGGGATTGCTGGTCATTTGCTCTGGGCTGTGAGGGGAGGGATCCCTACAGCTGGATCCCAGGGGGTGCTGTGCAGGTTTCACATTCCTGCCTGTGTTCCTGGGGCTCAGAGGGAAGAGGTGAATATGAGGCACAGCAACCACACCAGCCTTTTCCCATCCTGTGCCAGAGTTATTCCCAGAAGGAGCTGGCATCTCTGTGGATCATCTCTGTGGCTGCCTGGACACCTGGTAGATGTGTCTGTAGAGTGGAAATTGTTTGATATCCCTTCAAGGAAAACTTCCTGCACCCTGAGGAAACTCCCCAGGTGATGGGAAGACACAGAGCTGTCAGTGCTTGGACTGCAGCCTGAAGGATGCAGCATCTTCTGGGGCATCTTCTCTTCTTCCTCATCCTCCAGGGATGCTGTGGTCCAGCTTTCCCTGGATTGCAGGGTTCTGCCTGACTGGCCTTGCTGGAGCAGCTCTTGAAAACAGGGCTGGGACACCTGTAGCCCCTCACAACTTCATTTTGTACCACAGGCTATGGATTTGTCCACTACCTGTTTACTCCCCGTTGATTTTTGGTACCACAAAGGAGTGGATCAGTGCAAGGCCCATCAAAGGTGCTCGACAGGTCCCCTTGGCCTCCCATGCAACCCAGTCCTGCTGCTTGGGTGAAAAAGGAGAAAGAAGGATTAATTTGTGATAAATAATGCATTTGTTCCCACTTAAAGGTTGTTTGATCTCCACAGTCTTCATTTCTCTGGTGACAGGCAGCTCTGTGTTACCCATCACAGGGCTCTAACAGCCCCCACAGAGCCATGCTCACCTAATACATCCCTGCCACAGGCAGGACTCCCCATTATTACTTTCTTTCAAAAAATAATAATGATCATAAAAAAAAAATAAAAAAATTCTGCTCTCCTGTGGAGGCTTTTCACAGCAATTTCTCCAAATGAAACAATTAATGAACATCAAACATCCTTTTCCTGGGAAGGCAGCAATCAGGAGAGAAGATGGAGTATCCCTTTAAAATCTCCTTGTCCATATGAACGTGCACAGGGAGCCCCTTCAAGGCTGAGAAGAATTGGAAGTGATGGTTACCAGTATAATATTTAAATGAGTGTTAATTACCATAAACCGTTTCGGATTTTAATGTCTCCTTCTGTACAGTATGTAAATCAGGGCTGGAATGGGCTTGTGTGCATGCAGCAGGCCTCTGGCGTTGTGGATGAAAGGAATGTTTTCCAGGACTGGGATCTGGCTGCCTGGCTTTCATCCCCGTTCACAGGAGCAGTGGGGATGAACACTGGCCACTCTGGGGAAGGTTTCCCCTCTCACCTTCAGAGACAGCCCTGCCCTGAGGATGAATTGTTCCAGCTGTCTCATCCCACTCCCTGCCCGGAGGCTTCCCCAGGGGGATGCTGGTGAGAAGCCTGAATGGCTGGGGTTTGGATCTGGATGGAGGGATGTCTCTGACAGCTGATATAGCCCATTTTATTGGGTACTAAGGGCTTTTCATGGGGTTTTCAGCATCCAAACCATGAGCAAGTTGGTTCTGTGGTTTGCTGTACCTGCATCCACACGCTTCACTTCTCATCCTGCCTCCATCCAGCCTGGCCTGCAACTCTGAGCAGAGGGGAAAGGGACATTGCATGAAGCTGGTGGAGATCAGTAGAACTCCAGGCACCTCAATACCTGCCCAGCCCCTTTCTTGTCCTTCCTCTTGGCTCCCCTCTCCCTCCGTGGGGACCTTGTTTGCCTTGCAAAGTGGTCTCATTACAAATGCATCAACCTCTGCCGGTCTCACACGCGCAGCCTTCATTTAGCCCTCCAAGCTCAATTACATCTCAGGATGTCTTGGGGTAATTAAGTAATATTAGAACGTTTTCTTTTCTATTTTTTTTTTCCCCCTTCCCTAATGCAGCTTTCAAAGCACAAGCCTTGGCTCTCACCCACTGGAGCCCACTTCTCTGAGCCTCCGAGTTCTCCCTAATGCATCTCGCCAGGAAGGCAGGCTAATTACATTTCTGAAGGATGTCATTAGTGTCGTATTCCCGCTGGGCCCCGAGGGCTGGCAGGCAGCAGGGAACGCTCCCTTAGGTGTCTTTCAGCTCCACCGTGCTCCATGCCACTGGCGAGGAGCGGCCAGGCTTGGAGGGGAGCTCAGGCAGCAAAGCAGCCTTGCTTTGGGCTTTGTTGTGGGCAATCCCTGTCCTTGGATGTGTTGCACCCTTCAGCTTACCATGGTTTACAAATGTGAACTGATTAAGCCTCTCAGAGCTCCTGTGAGATAAGTAATTGCTCCTCTAACAATCGGCGTTATATCTGCTCTCATCTCCAAGCCTCGGACAGTGCAGAAGAAACAAGGAGGCAAATCCTGAGCACGCAAAAAAAGATGAGTGATGCTTTTGGTTTGCCTCACCTGCTGGCTGGTGGCCAGAAGTCTGGGGCTGCCATAACAGGCACCTCTGGCACTGCTTGTGGAGCCCAGGGTCCGTTTGCCTCCCTCTTTTATCTGTGTGAACCCTAATGGGCTCTGCTGGCTCCAGTGGAGGCTCCTCAGAGGCTTCCCCAGAGGGAAGAGAAGCCCAAATTTGGGAGTCTATTTGGGGAGTCCATTGTTTGCGTCAGGGATGGGATGCTGGTTCCCAAGGAAACAAAAAGGAAATGATGGTCACACCTTATGATCTTTCTTTCTCTCCCTAGGTGGTTACAAGGACAATGTTCTGGTTTTAGACTGCCACAGCTCTGCTGGCTGGCCCAGTGCGAGGTGGCCACGGGCCTCCCACAGGTGAGTGCTGCTTTCAGGGGGTGTTAGAGGCTCTTAAAAAGGAGTCATGTATAATTCACAGTAAAAATTGCCATGGAAATTTCTGCTCGTGTTGTGCTCAGTTACATTTTGTTGTCCTGGAGAGATGCATTAGCTCTGTTAGCAAGGCTGGAGCTCACTGCCTCTGGAAAAAAATGGTTATCCCAGGTAGTCCTTACCCCTGTGGGGACCCTGATGCTCCCCTCTACCTGCCTGGCTTTTTGGGGCACTTCCATAAGCATTAGGGATGAGGATACTGCTGCCATGACCCTGGCTCACTGCTAATCCAAGCGGGATCGTAAGGTATCCTAATATTGGATACCCTCTTGAATCTGGATGGAAGGAAGGGTACACTTCAGTCCAGGATATCTCACACACTCTTTTGGTTTTGATTTATTTTTTTTTCCACTTGCAAGTGGAATTTTAATTTTTATTTTTTTTTTTAATTTGGCCCAAACAATAAGTGGGAACCAAAAGGAAGTAAAATCTTTATATCACATAGAGATGGATTGCAAAGCTTTTGTAAAGACCTATGTTGTGGAAAAAGAAAAACCACTCAAGAATGGGTCAGGCATAAACTTGGGCACAGCAGATGCAGCTTATTCAAGTCAGTCTGGGCTTGGTGGCACTGTCTGATTTGTGCCCATTTGGTGGCACCTGCTTTGGAAGCATCGCACCGAAGACAAATTTTCTGGAGCTGTCTTTATCCTTGACTTTTATCCTTTGCTACAACCTCCTGGGTTTTAGGAAAGCCTGGACATGAGAGGCCTCTGTGCAGGGATGGATGGGCAGACTGGCTTTTCCCTTTCGTGCACTGGGGTGAAATTATAGGGATTTTGGGAAAAAAAGCTGTGCTAACAGAGCTGAGCTGTCCTGGGAACTGGCGTACCAAGAAGCTGATTGTCCATGGTGTGGGAATCCCAGGCTTTCCCACTGCTCTGGCCAAGCTGCCAGCTTGCTTTCATCTGGAAAGAGAGATGGACATTAACTGAGAGGTTCTATTTACTTTTGGGGGCAAAAGTGGGATCTGGGCTGTGAGACACCTGCAAGGGGGAACTGCTGCATGCAGGGTGGGCTGGAGCAACCACCTGGAGGTGGGGGACCAGTCTGTGTCCCAGAAATCAGGGGAGGCTGGAGATTAGTCCAGGTGAACGAAGTGACTCACACAGAATTTGGGGAGGGGAGAAAGCTGTCTGGAAGGTAGGAGAGTCCTAAACCAGTTCATTTCTTTACACTGTGATGTTCTCAGGAACCTGTTCTGGCTCTGACCAGTCCCACCTGTGATGAGCTGGCAGGGGGTTTATGTAGGTCCAAACTGACAGTAAATCCTCTGATTTCTGCTTGCTGGTAGCTGTGTGATTGAGAAACTTTCCTGCTGAAGGCAGAGTCCTGGCAGTGCCCAGCAACAAAGGGACAGGAGGCAGGAGCTGGAAGCTTGCAGCTGATCCAGCCGCTCCTGGTGTAATGGTGCTTGTCCAAAGGACTGCTGGGACTGTGAACACCACATTTTGCCTGTGTGAGGGAGAGCCAAACTTTTTAAAGGCTCCTGTAGCCTTTAATCAGCTGCAGGCCAGGGCTGTGTGTGTTCCCACACGTGTCCCCGGTCAGGAACCACAGCCTGGGCTGGCTGCAGGGGTCCTGGGGGGATGGTGAGGCTTCCCAGCAGGAGAAGCAGAACATCACCTAATGCTGAGGCAGGAAAAGTCAGAGGATAAACAAGAAACTTCTCTGATCCTATTTAGACCACTCGAGGCTGCCCATGCTCTAATGACACATTCTGCAGATTACAGAACCTAGTAATTACAGCTAATAAGTGCAAGATGTGTAATTACCCTGAAGCACTTGGAGCTAGAAGGCAGAGTTAAGCATGGCTGTTACACACTCGTTAGGTGATCCATGGCTTTCCTTGCTCCACATGTAAAATCCAGGAGCAGCAGAAAGTGTAGCTGCTCTTTTCCCCATCCTCCTCGGTGCTGGGGTGGAGGGGAAAAGCCAGCTCTTTTTCCTGCTTCCATTTCCCAGCTCCAAAATGCTGGGTTTTTTCTATAAGAGAGACAATTCCAGATCTGGAGTGGGAGGCTCTTGAGGGGAGGTTGTGTTTGTTTTTCTTTCCCACTGCTTTGCTTCCCTTCCTAATTAAAGTAGCTCTTTTGTCAGGCCCTGAATTTCTTCCCACCCTCCAGTTTTCCCAGAGAGGCTTCTTTACAATTTCTGCCTCTAATCAATACACAATTTATATGCAATAACTTTGCCCAGAGAATAGGGAAGCAGCGATCAGCGTTTCTCCTGCAATTCCGGTGTGCTGGAGCTGCTGACTGAAGGTCAGTGCAGGCTTGACTGTGACTGATTTTTACTGTCTTTGGGCAACCCAGCAGCAAAATGCAAGCTTTGGAAAACCTCAGCTCCATGCAGGCCAGAATGGATGGCACTGTTCAACCTGCTAAGCATGCTGTGAAGCTGGATCCCTTGGAAAAGCTCCCTCTTAACGCTCCTGAAGCCCTTTCTGATGGAAGAAGGGGACTCCATGCCTCCCTGGGACATGACAAATATCCTGACAGGTGCTGTTTTCCCCAGTTGTACAGATGGTGGGTGCTCTGATGGCAGGGGAGGCTGGAGCCTGCTCAGGGAGCTCTGTTAGGGAAGCTGGGGATGGCAAGACAATTCCAGAGAGAGAACCTGCTGCTGAGGGAGCAGCACCTTCTTGAACCTTCCTCCCAGCTGGGTTTGTGCTCCTCTGCTTCCTGTCACTTGAGATCCTGCTGTCACCTCTTCAGCATCTCTCCGGCAGCGCCATTCCCTCACGACTCCCACCAGGATGGACAGAGAGCCAGAGGGCAGGAGAAGAGATGAGCAAGGACCCAAGAAGAAGTCTCAGTCTTCCATGAAACATTGGGGGATGGATGTCACCCTCTGTGGCTGCTCACACCCTAACCCTCCCATGGGCATTGCCAGGAAGAGAGGATCTATCCAATGGGGCTGGCCACTTTTGGGTGTCTCACAGTGGTGGGATCAGTCAGGGATGCTGTAGCTGACAAGCTTAACAAGCAGGGAGGTGCAGCCTCGCAGTCGTTTGGTGCCTTATTAATCACATTTAACGTGTAGTTTGCTTTAGCGTTGATCATTTTAAGATTCCCTGTCGGAAAGGTTACCTGGATAATTACAGGTATAAATCTCAGAGATGTTCTTGCCAAAACAAATGGAGCATCTCGTGCTCGGGCCAGGGATGGACCCAAAGAAACCATAAAAAGGGTGTGGAATGACAGACCAGGAAATCTCCACCAGGCTGAGAAGAGCTGAGTAACTCTGGAGGTAAATGAGGCGTTTGGGTGGTTGGGAAGAGTTCCTGCAGTTGTCCTTTCTTTTAGAAAAGTAGGAGCTGATGCCAGTGGTGTTGCTCAATGATGCCTCGAACATCATCGGATCCAGGTTTGGGAAAGCACCACACAGTGTGTGAGCATGGCCTGAAGGATCCCAGAAACAGGAATGGATTAGGCTGAGGTCATGAGGTGCCTCTTCCTGAAAGGTCTCAGGTATGGCTGAGGAAGTTGCAGGTGACCTGTTTATAAAGCAGAAGGGCTGATGAAAATCCTACGTTAGCAGCACAAAGCTTCAGTCGTTTTAGCCACTGGCTGGAAAATCCATGTTATTTGGTTCTGTCAGTGAGGGAAATGGAGTTGGACCTGCCAGACTGTGTTGAGTATTTTTTATATTTGAAGTGAAAAGCTATCAGAGCGTCATTAAGTTCACATGTACCCTAGAAACCTGGTAGCAGGTAAGGCCTCTCCTCTGCAGCTCAACATTGTAAAGCCGACTTCACACCCTTCCTCCTCTTCAAATTGTGGTTGTCTCCTGACCAGAGCAGGTCTCAGATGGAGACATTCACCCTTCTTCACATCCTCTGTCTCCTAAAGGCCGTGCTTACCCATCTCCCCCCCTTCTGGAGAGGATGAGGTGAGTGCTTGGAAAGAGATTTGGGTTTCCAGACTGTGCCTGTGCTCAGCACTCAGGATTAATCATGGTTCACACTGTCATAATAATTTAAGGTGCAATGACAACAGCATTTTAGAAGTCAAATATTCTGTATTAGAAGTAAGAAGAAATATTAAAGCCTTCAGTGTTTTGGATTGCTTATAATTGCAGGATGTGTTAACTGCAAAGCAAGAAACACAGGCTGGCATCAGGGCCCCAGTGCTCATAGCTTACATTATGAATAGCAAGAGCAGCACATGGGACATCATCTTGATGAAACCAAAGCAAACAGCTAAAAACACTTAAAATACTCATCTGGAACCATCCCCACGTCTCTGTGGTATCCCAGCCCTCTCTAAAAGCACTGCCTGGCTTTTGTCTTTTACACTCATGTTAGCTGCTTCCAACTTTCTCATCAGCCTCATCCATAAATTCAGACTGTTCTTAAATAAGACTGGTGCCACACAAAACCACTTCTCCCATCCCTGTGTGCTGTCTAACGATTATTCCCTTATCCCTTTATATAACTGAATCAAGCCTGACACTTAAAGCACTCCCTTAGGGAAGTTATTGAATTTAACAGGGCTGAAACCAACAGGGTTCTAGAGAAATGCTCTAAAAACCTGGGCAAGATAATATCCTTCCAATAAGTTTCTGAACCACCCTATAAAATTCTATGGCAAGAATGAACTTCCACAGGATTTTTTTTCCCCCAGAAAGGCTAATTGTGAGTAAACAGACCTTGGTGCTTTTATTGCTGACCCCCAAGAATGCAGTGGATGCTGTTATCCTGCTTCTTCTTTCCCAGGCAGAAGGATGTTTTGGCTCTGGTCGTCAGCGATTCATCCTCATTTCCATCCCACATGGAATTTTGTCTATTCCAGATCTGGGGTATAACGTTCTGCCATGAATTGCTCCTCGACTGGCTTTGCCCTGTGAGTCCCCTGCCTTTCCACGGCTCCAACAGTTCTGGCTGCTTGGCCACATCTTTCCCCCCGCCTCCTTTTTTTTTGGGCTTCTGAAGGAAGCTGAGCTTACTCGTTCCAGCTTGAGTGAGAGAGAGTGGATGGGAGAGGAGAGGGGGAGGGAATAGAGAAGGCACTGGGACACAGAAGTGGGGCAAAGATAATTCTCCAAACTTTTCCAATCCCTCTCTAGTTTTCCCAAGCCAGGAATGAAAACTCCCAACATACCAGCTTAGGCCCTCAGCTCTCAGGAAAAGATGTTTTCCGTTGGACAAGCAGGATTATGGAGTATCCAAGGTGTTGAAGCTACAAGGGATTTTGTATTTCCTTGGCTGATAATTCTCCCAGGAGCCTGTGCAAATATTCTCATGAATGAAAACTATGGAGCTCCTTTGCTGGTATTTGCAATTCCTTTTATTCACGCTGACTTTTCCTTGCTGAGATTGCTTCCACAAAGGGCAAATAAATATTCAAAGTGCTCATGCCTGAAATGCTCCTGCCAATGTTAGGAAACGTTCTTTTTATTATTTTTCTCGCTGCATTCAAACAATTTCAATTGATGAGCCTTAAAAGAAACTCCTGTGTGGAAGTGGAAGGTGACTCAGTAAGGGAAGAGAAGGATCACATGGTGGTATTAATGTCATTACCTACTCACCAAAGGGAAAAAAGCCCTGGCAGTGGCTGGGGGCATCTGGATATTAATTGAGAAGCTAAAATAGGTTCATTTAACACTCCTTGCACAGACAATAAATGTTTCATCCCATTGACTTGTTTGTATGCATGCTTTGTTTTGCCCTCTTTAATAAAAGGGAGGGGGAAAAGGAGCCGCCAAAACACTCCGTAAATAATTCCACTGGCTCTGTTCCCTGTTTTAGGGCAGAGGATATTTGGAGATGGGGTTCAGGCTTTGCTTCCCTCTCTCTGAGGTATACTTTAAATCATGATCTGATCAGAGGTGACATTGTGTTCTTCTTGGGACAGGGTAGGAAAAAAGCTGAAGAGGAACTGTGAAATCGTGGCCTGGCACAGCTGAAGGACCCGAGTGGCTCATCAGCTGTGCTAAAGCATCTCCAGTTTAATCCCAAGCTTCCTCTCCCAGTATCTTGAACTGGGAAGAGCAGAACTGGCTGAAGAGACCCAGGAGTTGTCTCAAAACTGCAGCATCAGTCTTCATCCTTTTGTCTTGGTGGAGCTGCCCAAAACCTGCTGCCCAACCCATGTCACTGTTTCTTGGCATCACCCCCCATGCAAACGACACCAGGCACAGCTGCCTCAAACCATCTCAGCACAAGAGCCAAGGAAATACTCCCCGCATGGAAAAAATTAAGGCTTTTTCTTCTTGAAGCAATAGTCAGTTTAAATTTCTTGTTAATTTTAAAATTACTCAATGAATACTCGGCTGATGGATCCTGGACTGTAAGAGGGGACAGACATGTCTTGGTTTGTGAGGCTGTTGGTCTTTGCAAGCAATTCCCACACTCTGGGGCACTCAGAATAAATCTCCCTGTCCTAGGCTGCACCTGGATGATGGGAGACATGATCTGCACCAAGGCTGGATGTGTCCTGGACCATTTACCAAGTAAATGGAAAACAGGGATGGAAAGGAGGATCCAACACCTCGGCCACAGCCAGATCCTGGCTCTGAGTGACCTGAATGCCCTGTGAATCTCCATCCAGAGGCAGCAGGAGCGTTTTTCGGGGTTGGGAAGCAGGAATGGGACAGCTGGTGGCAGGCAGCACACAGCCCTCAGCTGGAGTGTCCTTCCCCCTCCTCGTCACTGCTTGTCCTCCGCTGCTGGCTCCACAGAACTCATGTGTTATGGCAGGAGGTGGGGGGAATGGGGGAAATGGCAGCCTGAAGTGCTAAAGAGAACATCTGAGTGACCTGGGGTGATGTTTCCAGTCAGGCCAGGTCTGGCCACGCCGTTTGCTGCCTACCCAGAACTCCAAAGTCCAACCTCAACCATCAGTATTTTGTGTTTCCAAGGCAACCCCGGCTTTAACAGCCTTCATAATGACATCATTTGGTTGAAATGAGCATGCATGATCTTTTGATTACCACTGGAAATATAAATTAGGTTACTCTCCCCATCCCCAGCCACTTGAAAAATAAATGCATTGGAGGGAGGGAAAGGGAAAAAAAAACCTCAGAAGAGGGTAAATGGAAAAATCAATTTTTACATTAATGGAGTCCTCGTTCAGCATTTCTTCTCTTTATAGATTTAGATAACAGTGATATCTTAGTTTCACAGAGCAAAGAAATTAATTACTTACTAATGGTGCAATTCAGAAATTAATTTATGTTGTCCATTTAAATGTGTCATTATTAATCAATTTAAAGGAAGAGGCCTGTAAGCCAGCACCATCTGAACTGACTTATGTTGCCAGAGGAGTCTCCCTGCCCCTTGCTTTCTAGAGAACACATCATTCCTACTACCTGTGAATTGTACCTCGAGCTGCTCTGGCATCCTTGATAGAACAAAAAAAGGGGAATTCCTCAGGCCTGATAGACAGGCACATCCTTGATGTCTTTCCCTAGGTATGGACCACTGACAGGGTGCTGCAAAAAATTTAAGGCTGTTTTTTGACCTTTTTTGTGCGTGTATTTATTTGGATTTCTAGCTTGGAGTTCAAATTCCACAGTAAAAAGGCAATGCACAGAAAGAGGATGCTGTCTCCAGAGGATGGAGATGTTCTGCTCCTGACTTCCTAGCAGGTCTTGGCCAGTTCCTGGGGTTTAGCGCACCATGGGCTCCCCAGAAGGGTCAGGGTGGGGCAGCTGCCTTAGGAGAGTGATAATTAAATTGTCACAGACCTAATTATCTTCTTTTTACTGCTTTATTTTGATGGGAAGAGGTAATAAATTGCACAGGTGTCTTATTTTTCTGAGTAGGGCTTGTCCTAGGCTGGAAAGGGGGATCCAGTACCATGCAGTAATTAATGAATAAATTAAAAAGCACTCCTTGAAACAGCCAGGGTTTCAGAATGTCACCACTTCCCATGCCCAGGCTTTCCCCTGGCAGGCAGGAGCCTGATGTAATGGTTTGCACTGTCTTACTGTCTCCAGAAACGCTGCATTGCTGTGCGCTCCTTGGAGCTAATGGCAAGGCTGGGGACTTAGGAAGACAAGCTGCTGAGGGATCTTGTGTTCAAACCCTGTTTGGGCTGCTAGGATAAGGCTGGGATAGCCATTCCTTTCCTGCATTCATGGGATCATAGAATGATAGGGAAGAAAAGGACCTTAAAGATCACCTCATTCCACCTCCTGCCATGGGCAGGGACACCTTCTGCTATTCCAGGCTGCTCCAAGCCCCTTGGACACTCCCAGGGATCCAGGATCCAGCTTCTCTGGGCACTCTGTGCCAGGGCCTCATCACCCCCACACTGAAAAATCTTTCTCTAATATCCCATCTAACCCTGCCCTCTTTCAGTTGAAAATTGTTCCCCTTTTCCCCATTGCTTGCAAATAGGCTCCTCTGTCTTTCTTGTGGGCTCCCTTTGTATTGTCATTGCAATTTTGATTATATCCCCCCATAAAACAGAGGGATGTGAAAGTCTGGAACTGGAGAGCCTACTCTGGTATAAGCAGGTCATTTCTTTCCTCTTTCCCCCCTCCCCTTGAAGCAAGGCTCGCGTTTCAACATCTGCTGCAGTGATAATGCTTCTTTATTAGGCTTGGAAAAGTTTAGACATGTGCCCATGGTAAAGCAAAGCCTTTATCTGGCTTAAAGGGTTTCAGATTAGTTTCATGTTCTTCCTCACTGTTTTGTTTTCCAAGCCAATTACTGCCCTGCTGCCCACACTAGACACATTCCAGGCTGGAAATTCTTTGTCAAGCTAAAATACTTTCTCAGTGAAACACCAGAGAGTGAGCAGCAGGTTGCAGAATTAATCAAGAAATCATTTAGCACCTGCAAATAAATACTTGTATCTGAAGATTTTGGGGTTTTTCTTTTTCCTAAATCCCTGGTTTGTGAGCAGCAGGGCTGGGGAGAAGCCGCTGAGGTTTAACAATGTGGTTTGACTTTAGCAGGTTAGGGAGTGTTCTCACCCTCCCTTTTGCCAGCTCTGCCTGGTGGGGGTCACCAAATTCTGATGGAAGTAACCCAGGCTGGGAGGTGGTGGCAGCATCCCTCTGACCACCCTTTCAGAAGCACTCCTGTGCCTATGGATGAGAACAAGAATTCAGCTCATCCTGGTTTGTGCCTTTCTGGAGCCAGAGAGAGCCAGAAGATACCACAGCCTCCAGCTGGTCCCTTGAAACTCCTGCACCCAGAAATAAGGGAGGTTTTGTGATTCCTACCACAATCCATATCTTTCATAGTCCATAAACCATGAGATAACCTTGGCTGGGGATTCACTGGCTGGGCTCTGGAGGGTTTGATGTAGGAGTCAAACCTTTATGCAGTGCTAAGCAAAAGGGAAAACAAGAAGCTATTAAAAATGTTTGTATATATAGCATTCAAAAGCTTTTTGCTTTCTCCAATGTAGGAATTGAGAAGGAAACATAAACCCAAGTTAAAAACCTTGACTTGTTGAATGCTGATATCTCCACCCAATTTTCAGAATCCTCGTGCTTTTTAGAATGGAAGAAAAGCAGCCTGATTTTTATTAATTTCCCTCCTCCTCCCTTCTCTCCTTGTTCAATAACCTAAGAGTCCATCTTCTGTGGGTTTTTTTGGTGCCCTGCACTTGCATGGAGTCATGTCATGAGCTTTTATTCCTCTGCTGACTGCAGCCCCATAAAATGAAGCTCTAGGTCCTCGACTTCCTTTACTGCTACAAGCTGTCAAATATAATTTTGGATTGCCCTCACTCTGGAGGTTCTGGAGAGCTGGGTTTGATGCCATCCCTGGCATGGGAACACGGGCCTTTTATAACCCCAAAAGCTCAGATCCTTGTGACTCTGCAGATTCCTTTGTAAAACAACCCTGAAAGGGTGAGGTAGGGACGGAGCAGGGTTTTTGCTTGGCATCATTTCTCTTGGTCTCCGTGGTTTTCCTTTTCCTGGTCTAGAGGATCTCAGCCCAGCTTCCCCTCCCATTTGTGCTGTGTGCCTCCAGCAAGCAGTCCCTGCCACAGGGATCTGTGGTTTGGAAGCTGAATCCCTCTCTCCTGTAGAAGAGATCCAGAGACCCCTTGGGCCTTCTGTGTCTGCCTGGGATCCCCCTTTCCAGATTGCAACCTGCAACAGATTCTCAGGAGCCTGGTATTCCCCCAGCCTGGGCAGCTGCCCCTCATGTTGGTTGCAGGAACTGTCACACACACACAGAAGTCAGTCATGATGTTACATGGAAAATAAAAGTATTCCCAAGGCTGTGGTACCACCTCCAGGTCCCTGGAGAGGAGGGGGCATGGGGAAGAGCTGCTGCTGTTCCAGGCTTCTAGCAGAAAGCTCTCCAGAGGTGGGGAATGTGTATGAAAGGGTGAGAGGGGAAGCAGGAAACAAACCCCAGCAAGCCCTGCCGTGCTGGGAATTTGAGCCTGGATCAGCAAGAACTGCACCTTTGACTGGGCAACTTTTCTGTGACCGGGGCAGTGCAAGTGGGGGTATGGTCCTTGCTGCCCATCTGTCTTTGTGGTTCTGTTAAATCAAGTGAGGGATGTAATCCTGCCTGGCCAGGAGGCTTTGGGATTGCTGCAAGGAACAGCCCTCCATGGATCCTGTCTGCCCCTAATCCCTTGCCACGGCCCCAGTGACAGCTCAGGGGTGCAGAGCAGAGCCCGCTGGCAGGAGGGCTTAGGGCAATTTGCTCCCTCCACAAAGCTAATCCCTAAAGATGGTAACTGGCCTAAGACCTGAAAATAGGATCTTTTTATGCCTTCCAAGCCATTTCTTGCTCTCCTTCTCCTCGTAACAGTGCAACCCACGGGCTCTTCATAGCTCTTGCCACACAAATCAGCTTTCCCCACTCCCCAGGTGCAATATTTAACCCAGCAGGTGTTATCAACGTGACTGCCCGGGGCCATACCTTAAAAATAAGAGCTGAGACCCTTAATTCAGGCTGTTAAAATGTGGGAATAAGATTTGCAGTATGACCAAAAAAAAATCTCAGCCTGAAAATGGGTTAACACATGGAAAAAAAGGAATATCCCTTAGGACAGGGCTGTCCCCTCACCCTGCATGGGGAAGTCCCCTCTCTCATTTCAGGATGTGTGAGACACCACAAAGGCTCAGAGCAACTTATGATGGTCCACAGGAATAAACTGGGGAGCAGGAGGCAGGTGGAGGAGACTAGGGATAAGGTCTGGAAAGCACAGCATTGATTTCCTTCCTCAGATAACTCAGGTCCTTGAAGGCTCTTCTTTCCCAGTGCTGCTGGGGGGCTCCCATGGTCTGCTCCTGCTCTCAAGCCAGTCTTTCCTCAGAGTTCCTGATGCTCAGTGCTCAGCACCACCAGTCAAACCATCAAACCACCTGCCCTGGCTGCTGCTGCTTTTTCTGAGCAGAGGGTGTTTGCCAAGCCACCCACTTTATCCCTTCCTGGCTGCTTCCAAGGGCAAGGTCCCACTGCAGCGGGACAGCAGTGCATGGACTTCACCTGCTCCAGGGCAGCAGCTCCTCTAACACCCTTTTGGCCCATCCTGAAGAAAATGAACGTCCACGCAGCGGAACTGACGCACAGCGGGCAGCTCAGCACCCAAGAAATGAGGGGTTGGTATGGCAGCTGCCAAGAGCATCAGCCTGATTGGCAGGCTCACAAGTCTGTGAATGCAACTCATCTTCCTGGGAGGGCAGAGGATGGCTGAAAGAGGGAGAAACCTGGGAGATGGTTCAGTGGGAAGCCAGCCCCTTGGAGTGACAGTGATTAATGGTGCATACTCTGCCACTAAGCAGGCTGAACATGTGGTAGGTGTCTACCAACGCTTCCTCTGAAGGCACTTATCTCATAAAAACGAGTTCTCCCGTGTATTTGACAAATCTTGATTGATTTTTCACTCCTGCCTACCTTTCTGGTCCCTGCCTCTCACAAAAATCACCGTGCACGTGAGAGTTTCCTCCAAGACAAAACTGGCTCTGGAGCAGCCAGAGGAAGAGCTGGGGACAGCTCCTTTTGACATGGAGCTTTTTTCCTGGCATCCATCCTGCTCTACCTCCAAGGCTAAAGTCCTCCCCGTGTCTTTAGTGCTCTCCAGCTCTACCTGGCAGCCAATTAAGCTACGTCCTTGCAAAAGTTTTAGCACAAACTCACTGCAGTGCAGTTCTTCTCATCCCCAGCACAGTGGAGAAGAGACTTGCAGAGAGACGGGATTACAGAGGGACACAGCTGAACCTGCAGGAATGCCATTAAATGTCTGTGAATGATGAAAAAACCTTTCTATTAAGCACAAGTAGTCTGAAGTTCAAAGGCTGAGCCAGCAAGGCTGGGAAGGGAGAAGTCAGAGAGATGGGATCACCTTCCACAGACAAGGTGTAAATGTGCATCCAGAGAGATGTTCCCATCTGAGATCAGAGCACTCATGAGCAGCCTATATCCAGGAAAAAAAAAAAAATCGTAGAATCCCAGAACAGACTGGGTTGGAAGGGGCCTTAAAAGGTCATCTTCTTCCAACCCCCTGCCATGGGCAGGGACACCTTCCTCCATCCCAGGTTGCTCACAGCCCTATCCAGCCTGGCCTTGGACACTTCCAGGGAAGGGGCAGCCACAGCTTCTGTGGGCAAGATATGCCAGGGCCTCACCAACCTCAGAGGAAGAATTTTTCCTAATATTTATCCTAAATCCTACCCCTCCATGTTCTTGTGAAAAGTCCTTCTGAGGCAATGCTTACACTGATGGCAGGTGCTGTATTTTCATACATAAACCACCTCACAATTTATCACAGAGAAGAGCCCTGTGATGCAGTAACAACCCAGGTTATCAACATGCAGAGATAGCACAAAGAAACCTTCTCTCTGCCTTGTCTATCTCCTTTCACCTCACTTGAAACTCATCGACCTCTGTGTTATCAGGTCACCCCCGTGAAGAGAGAGCTCCTTTTCAAATGAGTCACAGACCCTCAAAGTTCTGAGATAGGGGCAGGAGAATACAGCACTTTGCAAAGCATTCTTCAAGTGATAAGCAATTTAGAGGTGGAGTACCCTCTCTGGGAAGATGCAGTGAGGGAAGCACCTTCAGCAATGGGAAGCTACACCTGGATCCACTTAAATGAACGACTCTTGTGAGGGAAGACTAATGGGGCTGCCTTGCTTAACCCACCTGTGAACAGCTTCGTGGCTGCAAGAGCTTATAAAAGCAGGAGCGAGGCACCCCTGAAAGTTTTCTGCTTCATTCTGGGAGCTGAAGTGGGAGGAAACTTGAAAACTTGGGATGGCAGGTAGGTGATGTTTGGAGTCTGTGTATGCGGGAGCAGATTGGAGGTAATTAGCTTCTCAGAGGGGCTGCTGCTCTTAAGGAATTCTTCTGTTTTGACTCGAGACACAAGCAAGTGAAGAGGCTGAGCCAGATGCAATGTTTTTGGAGTTCTCTAGGGCTGGGAGCTGGCAGTCTTTTCTCTCACAAACAAATGCTTCTGGGAATGAGCTTGGATCTGGGGTGCTCTGTTGCAGGATGTAGATGAAACAGTGCTTATTGCTGTATTTCTAGAAGGGATTAAATGAAACATGGAGTGAGAGATGCTTATCTGAAGAGATAAGGCTCCAAAGTAGCACAAGTCTTTTAAAACTTCTTTAAAGGAAGCACTTTGTGGCATGAACAGGGCTTTTTCTGGGCTGTGGGGGTGGCTTTGGGGAAAACTGCACAGAGACTGGAATGAGAACAGTTCGCTGTCTTAGGGACACTAGTGTTTGGTGATCCTGTGAAGAGTGAAAAAAGCTTGAAATGCCAGGTTGGACAGGGCTTGGAGCCACCTGGTCTAGTGGAATGTGTCCCTGCCCATGGCAGGGGGTGAATGAGAATCACCTTACAACCTTCTGTGTTTCTGTGATTAATTTTTTAACTGCTGTAAAGTACTAGGGCTGGATCCTCAGTCTGGAGTATCCCCAAATGTCTATTTTGGTGCTAGGGGCTGCCTCCTTGGGGAGCAGAGTGTGGAGAGCTGCCTCAGGCACTTCTGTGCTCTCCTAAATCAGGCCTTGGTTCAGTTTCAGCTCCAAGTGTGAGGTTAGACCCCAGCTTTGGCTGTCGCTGCTTTCCTTGGGTTTGTTAATGAGCTGCTGATGATGGCTTAGGTTCTTGGTCTATCCTTTCCCCCTGTATCTTCCTCCAGAACTGCAGTAAAAATACTACATGTGCTGTAGAGAGGCTGCTGGGGTGTTTTCTAGGCAAACGGCTGCAAGGAAGAGCAGCTCTCTCTTTCCTTTCTGTTTTAACCCTGCTTCTCCTGAATCATGTCACAAAATGCATTAGTTTAGCTAAATTTCTTCATGCTGTGGATTGTGATATTCTGCTTTCCTATGGAATTGTGGGCCTGATAAATGAATGGGAACTTCTGGCAATCCCCTGCATGGGGACCAGCAAATTATGGCTCCCTGGCCACTGCTGGAGGAGGGATGTGGGGGAAATGAATGTGGATGCTGCTGAATTTTACATGTTTAGTTGTGGGAGCTATCACAATGTTGGCCAAAGCTGAGTGTTTTCACCTGTCTGGGATTCAAGGCAGAGTCTTGTATCTCTCCATTGCTGGTTTCTTGGCTGCTTGTCCTTGGTAAGCTCATTTTGTGGAGACTCCCATCCCTGCTCCAGACTCCACTGCGGATTATGGGGTTGCTGTGTTTTTTGAGGTTATCACAGCCCTGCAGTGACCAGACCAGACTGTTTGTAGCTGCATGTTGCTTTTTTAATAAAAAAGGACTCCTCTTGTGCAGCATTAAGCTACCAATGCAAAACCTGTCTCGCTGTCAGTGATAGACTAATAAATTGAGTTTTCCTACAGGAGCAGGGGTACCTTCTCAGCCATGAATATCCATGTGATCCCAGCCATGAAAAGCGGTGTTCAGAATCAAAGATGATGAAATCTTTTCATTAAAGCAAGAAATTTCCAATTGGACTGACTGTTGCTATCTCTTCCCTGCTTCCCCCCAGAGAGCTCTCTGCAAATTCCCCTCTGAGCAGATCTGTCAGTTTGCGGTACTTGGGGCAGCACTTGGGATAATTCATCTCCAGTTATTTTATTTCTGCTGGTTTCTGAGCTAATAACAAGCGATGAGGGCTCATCTCCTGCTCTGGGCACCTTCCCATTACTTAACTAACAATTAATAAGCCAGATAATGGAGTGTTTCTCCCACATAGGAATAAACACTGACTCTATTAAACTGCAGCGGCACAGCATCTCCAATCTGTTCAGAAACTGCAGCCAGTGCACAATCCAGTGCCCTGCTTAGAAGGAGCTATTTTCCCCAGCCTGCAATATGCAAACTGGGCTCAATTTATTGTTTTCCAGGCTGGATGGGGGAAGGTTCTGAGCCCACTTGGACTAAGGGACCCTGGTCCAGCAGCATAGTCACCCACAGCATTGGCCTGGGAAAGCTGGGGCCATCCCATCCCTCAGGGAGGCTTAGGGCCATGGGCAAAGGGACTGTGGGAGCCCACCCATGGGAGCTGGTGTCTGTGTTTGTTTGCAATACACTTCTTTAATTGCCAGAGCATAGGAAGGGTGCCTGTTTATTACAGTGTGTGTGCATCAAAGTAAATACATTAACTCCATATAAACATTTCCTTGCTGAAAAGCCTCTAATTAAGAGTTCTCACCAGCAGGCAGCCAATTACTTATCTTGGCAGCTTCTTGTGTCCCCTAGCCTTCACCCACTGCCTGAATGGCGGGAGGGAGGGCTGGGACCCGCAGCATGTTCCGGAGGAGGAGGACAGGGTTTCCCTGTGCTGCTGGGATGACAAGGACAAGACCTGTGTTCCTGTGACCAGTCCCATGTGCTTTCCCTAATCCTGTAAGCATGAGCCACGGGATGTTGTGGGAGATGGGGAAAGTCCTTGGAGTGTGAATTCACCACACCGGAATGGCCGGCACACCCAGGAACCTCTGACACTCCCCTGTGCCATCAACCCCGCACTAACTAGGCCACGAAGTCCCTCAGCCTGTGACTGCCCTTCAAAGTACCCTTTTTCCCCTCCCTCCTCCTCCTCCTCCTGCCACTGATTATTTCCATTGTTTCACCTCAATCTGTCCTTTCAGACACCAACCCCTGCAGAATATTGCTGCTGGCAGTGCAGACTTTTTTGACATCCAGAAGTGTGCCAGACCACTGGGCTGCCATTTGGAGAGATCAAATGATCCCCGTGGCTGTAGAATTATGACACTAGCCTTGAGGGCTGGAGGGAGTAGATAGTCATGAGCTGAAAGCTGCCCCTTTGAAGTTTGGGATTTCTGGAGATGTCATCTTTTATATATATCACCAGCCAGGTTGCTTTTCGTTCTGTTGGAGTGTTTTTCTTGTCTAGATTCTTAGAGAGCAAGACCTTACTTCAAGGCAGAAGGGATGATGAGAAAGATAGATGAGCCCAGATGCTATTGCATTACATATCTCTTTGAAATGGAGCAGTTCCAATTTTTCAGAGCTAACGACTTGCTGACGCCCTGCACGTTTGTACGCAGTGCTTCCCTCTGGGCTGGGTAGAACCCGGGAGTTCCCTGATCCACGGGGAAAAATCTCTGCTGGGTCTGGTTTGAATTGTGCCAAAGCTGAGCCTGGCTTTAAGCCAGAGGTGTTTTCTCAAAGCCGTGGAGTGGATGGGCATCAAACCCTGTGCTCTTTGTTAAGGGGCTGTTTTGCTGTCTCCATTTAGTGGGGACAATCCCTGGTGGCAGCGGTGGTGTGAGGGATGCTGGCCTTGAACAGGAAAGCCCCCTCCGTGCCCTTTGTGGTGCACACTCAGCCCCTTGGAGCACCACTTGTTCCCAGGATTGGTGGAAAAGCAATAAAATTACCCAAAGCAAAATCGCTTAATGCCAGTGTTTCAAAGAACTGTGTGTTTTCCCAGCTGGGGACTGTCTCATCCCTTAGGAACCCCTTCCATTAAAATTTGTGGGACTGACTGAGGGTGATATGCCATCAGGTTGGACTATGGCATGCCAGGTACAAGTTAAGCAGGAGGAGCCTTTCTCCTCCTTAGAAGTAAAGAAAAGTAAAATCTGCCTGTCACTTCTGTGCTCTTAGCACTTTTGTTGAGAATTAAACAGTAAAAAAATCCAGGCACAAAAATTGTCTGGCAATTTTGATCTCAGCCATGGTTCCAACAGCCCTGTCTTGTTCTGGTGGCCAGCTATTGAGGGACCTGCTCTCATTTTCACCTTTTATCCTGATAGGGCACTTTTAAAGGAGTGAGTATTTATGTTCCCATCTGATCCAGGGAGAGAGGAGCTGCTCTGCATCCTGAGGCATGGGGTCATCAGCCCTGGGCTTGCAGGACACCACAGTGGGAGTGGGGCCTCACATCAGCCAAATGAAAGTGGCTAAAACTCCTCACTTGAAGGTGGTGTGGCTTGGCCTGAGCCACTCCTGCTCCTCAGAATCTTTGCCTGAGCAAGAAGTGCTCCTGCACGGACACTACAGCAAAGCCATAGGCTCTGCCCATGCAGACACAGGCTTAAAAATGTGCTCTAGCCAAAAAGGACTAGTTAAACGAAATCTTTCCTTGCTGGCTGTGACCTAGATCCTCTGTCTGACGAGACCTCAGTGGCCGTGGTCCTTGCTAGTGGAGCAGCAGCTCTGGCAAGCGAGCAGGCAGAAAAAAGCTGCGCTGAGACTCTCTCGTCAGCCTCCCACATACATCAATGTCTCGTGCCTGTGAGGAACTCTTGGACAAAAAAAAAAATTAAATAAAAATTCCTCTTGCACACAGAGCAGTGACAGATCTGGATTGTCTGGAGAAGATGAAATAATTTATAAGCTTCAGTTTAATGTTCCTGTTTCCTCTTTTTTTTTTTTTTTCCCTACAGCTGCCACCTCCCCACCTTCTGTCACTGTCATCTAAATGAATTTACAAGGAAAAGAAAATACTTCTCGTTAATGTTCTCACACAAACGAAACATTAGCCAGGGAGACAAAAAAAAATAATTGATTGTGAAAGCAAACCCCCTCTGAGACAGTCTGAGCATTATCAGGAGCAGCCTGGGAGAGGGACTGGGGGGAAAGGGACAGGGGAGGAGGAGAACAGAGCAGGCTGGAACAACAAATGTAGCATTTATGATAATTATCCATGTTTTAATCCCCGTTTCCAACCAAGCATTCACTTCCTTTAATTAGTTCTCGATTAGAAGGAGATTATCTAATAAATTGTACAAATAAAGAGCAGGTTATCTTTGCAGTATTCCTGCACACCAAGTTCTGAAAGGATGGGGACACAGGGATGGGGCTTGAGAGGGACACGAGCATGGAAAACCTTGCTTTCCTTTTCCCTCATTTCCTTGGCTGCAAATATTGGCTGTTTGGCATTAGCAATGCAGCCAGTGAAGTAAATCCATAATTAAACTGAATTAGCATGTACTTGGAAGTTTTACATGCACAGACACAAAGAAGGTTCCTGCTTGGAGCATTTCCAGTATGATTTGCAGGGGAGGTGGGGGGGAGAGCAAATAAAACCGTATAGTTTAGTTAAAAAGCACTTTTGCTGAAATCTGTTCTGAATTTTTGTGTGAGAAGAATGTAACATGGGGTTTCTCGGTGGCTGGTTGAACAGGGCCTCCTTAGTTTACCAGGAGATCTTTGGAAGTGGCATGCTGGAAGTCACCTCTCACTGGCTTGTGTATGTGTGTCACCTGAGTGTGGCTGCACGGAGATCTCTGGGTGATGCACACAGGGACTGGAAGCTGTGAGTGGTGGTAATCAGCACTTCTGCTCTTTGAAGGACAAGCTCTTCACTTTACACCTTGCCCAAAAACTCAAGTTGTGGCAACAGATTCACCTACAGCCCCTTGTTAGCTCCTCTCCTAAGGCTGGTAATGAGTTACCTGTGCTGTTTTTCCAGGTTCTCAGAGCTGGTGGGAGCTGTATTTTGCTGGAGTTTGTCTCATGCATGGCTTTTGTCCCCTGAGGTGTGTAGGCACGTGCTGGCTGTTCAGACTGGGTCAGGCCTGCTGCCATCTCTGCCCAGCTGCCTTTCAAAGCCTCTGCATGACCCCTTCTTGCTGAGCTAGCAGGGAACTTCATTTTAACTCCTACAAAGCAGAGCCAGATTCTGAGCTCTTGCACTTCTTGGAAGATTTCCTTGGGCTTTCCAGCGTGGAGCCAGAGTTATGACTGGTGTCAGCACTAGTGAGAAGCTGGAGTGCCTTGCTGCCCTTGCTGTTAAAGGCAGCTGGATGGCTTTGGAGGTGGAATCCAGCAGGTTTGTGATGCCGGCACCCTGGGCAGGGGCTGGCTGTGCATCATTCCATGGTCTGGCTCCACCCTTCCCAATGATTTTCTAGGCCCGTGGTTGAGCAGTCAATACTTTCCTTGTCTGGTTTTAACCCAGCTTGACAAGGGAGCAGAGATCGTGGAGATATCGAGTTTGTCCCAGCCCAGATAAATCAGCCAGTGGCACTTCCATTGTGTCACCTCTTGAGCACAGGCACAAAGATGGTTGGGTGGTGTCCTCCAAGGTGGTGTGTGGGGCTGGAGGAGTCTAAGGCGGTGGTGTCAGAAGGAATAAAAGTGGGATTTGGCAGAAGCAGGAGTGAGAGGCTGGGAATTGCCTCCCTGGGTCTGTTGGATTGCGTGCTCCAGTCAAGGACGTGTCCCGCTCGCGGGTGTGCCCAAAGTGACCTCCCCATCGATCAAGACAGTCAATAGGCAGCTACTTAAGAGTAAAGTTTCATTTTCTTTCCTTATTTCTAGTTCTTCTTCTTCACTTTAATTATCTAAGATAGATAAGCAGCTGCGGGCCAATTAGAAAACAATTACCCGCTGTAATCAATGCTGGTGTGGAAGAAGGGTGAGGATGAGCATAAAAGCTCAAGAAATGCCTTAAAACACAGCGCTGAGGTAACACTATCCTCGACTCCATCCTTGAAAGCCCTTTGCCTTAACTTCCCCAAGGTAAAGAGCCAGAAATGTGAGGAGTTTCAGCCAGAAAAAAAAAAAAAGCCAAGCTAAGTGAAAAAAGTATGGAAATGATTGGACCCTTCCAAAAGGGCAGAATTCAGGATTTCAGGATAAGGATGGGGACAACAGCTGTGTGATTTTTTTGAGCAGGGAGTTTGTTTTCCTGTGCTGCTTTCACCTGGGAGAAAACAATCCTAATTTTATGCAGGCTGTAATGGGCTCTGCACTGGCTGTTACCACTCACCAATGAGATCTGGTGGTTATAAATGATGGCTGGATGAAAATTATCAACTCTGCTCTCACTGCCAGTCAGAGGCAGTGACTAAAATGATAGGAATTACTAGGAAAACAAGGAACAAAAGGGTAAACTGTATCCTGCCATGGCAGAGGACACATCTGTGTTGTGGGTGGCCTGCCACTGACTCTGTCAGGACAGGGAAGGGTGGGGAAAGGTTTGGGGAGAGGCAAGAAGGATGATGAGGTTATGGAAGGGGTACTTGCATGGAATGGCTTAAAAGGATAGCTTCTTTGTGCTAAAATCCCACAGAGAGATGGGAATGACCCCAGTGTCTCCCTGTTCATCCCAGGTCAAAATTTCTCACAGGAACACTTTACACAGACCTTTCTGCTCTCTTTTTCCCAAGCTAGGGGGGTGCCTGAAAGGTGTTATTTTTGTAGGGCTGCCACCAGGAAAATGCACCCTAAGAATCTCCCCAGACACAAAAAGGACTGGGGAAACTGGGTGACCTGTGTAGTTCTCTGATGTCATGCAAGCCAAAGTCGGTGATTCTTAACTGTGTTTGGGATAGGAAACAGATCAGATGGAAAAAAATAGGATATTTGTGAGCTAGGAGCTCAATGTCCTGGTCCTCATGCCTGTAGCAAGTGCTTGTGCTGTGCTGTGTTGTGTGATGCACAAAACGAGTTTATATTCACAGCATTGGGCACCCGGTTTTATTTGGGTGTTGAGAGCCTCCCAGAGGAGTCTGAAACCTCTGAGCTGTGGGTAGATTTTTGGGAGAGCCTGCTGGATGCTCCAGAAGCTGCTGTGGGTTCTGGAGCTGTTCCTGCAGACTCTGTCCCAGTGTGCTCTGTGGGACTGGGCTGGAGAGGAGCCACCCTGGCTGTTTCTGCATCCCAGCACCACTGAGGCCAGGCTGGTGAGGGAAAAGGGAAGGGAAGCAGCTAGTTGAGATGGGAACACAAATGTCCTGGGGCGGAGCCCCTGCAGACTTCAAGGGCTATTTTGGTTATTCTGCAGGAGGGTGGTGTTGGCTCAGCTATGCTGAATTGGCTCCTTGTGACAAAACCCAGAACCCCTGCTTGGAAGCGTGGGAGAAATGAGCTCTTCCCCCACTTCCCTGGCAGGTGAGAAGCTCTCAGGGTGGCTTCCTCCTCTCTGCCTGCTTTTGTGCCAGCCCTGCCAGTGCAATGGCAGGTAAATGGCAACTCAGTTGCCAAAATAGCTCTGTGTGAGCAGCCGGCGGACAAGCAGAACCGAACCATCTGCAGTCCTGGGGAGCCTGGATTTAGAGAGATTTCCAGCAGTCGTCAGCAAAAGAAGAGCAAAAGGTGAATTTTCTCCATGGCTGCCAGCTCAGTTTCTCAGTTTCTCCTCTTCTCACTGTGTGTTTCTCCAAGGAATGCAATCCTGTCTGGCTCTGAAACCAGAGAAAGGGATGCTCGGCCTGGTGCTGCACTTGGCAGAGCTGTTTGAGAAGTAGAAATAGCAGCGTTTTCCTTCCACGTTTAATCTCTCTCTGACTTCCTCTGATGGCCACCAATCTTCCTGCTTCATTATATATGACATGCAATAACAAAAGTGGGGCTTTTTTTGTGAAATATTAACTGCACACCAGTGGTTTGCTCGTAATGAACTGCGTGGAGATTGCTAACTGCAGCGTAATTATCAGTGAATAATTCATGGTGAATAATTGAATCATTTTAGCCCTTTCTGCCGAAATCAGACAGTGACTCATGATTTCTGGGAATTATTCTTAGAACACTTTAATGGTGCCTATTTCACAGGCTGAGGTCAATCAGGAATATTTGAAGATCGGCTGTGGCGGGCGGATCTGTTCTCGGGCCAGACAGGAACAGGCTTTTATTGCAGAAACTTGAAAGAGGAGAGATAAAAATGATTATCTTTTGTTCCAACTTGCTGCTCGGAGCTCTGCTCTTCCTGAGCAGCTTTGCCGATGGAATTGGGGTGCTGGAATGTTTGCGGTGAGATGGATGTGTGGAAGCAGATAACAACACATTCCAGCAGCTGTGCTCTCATCGTTTGTCCTGTTCTCATCATCCGAAGTACACAAACAACAGGCTTTAAGCTCACCCCCTTTGTGAGTCTGTGAACAGTCTGTGGATTCAAGGAGCTGTAGGAATACGGGGTGAGAAGTTTCCTTCTCCTGCGGATCAGCATGGCACCCGCTCCCAGGCGAGAGGAAAAATCCTGATGTAACTGTGCCTCCCCCAAGCCTTTTGCTCAGGGAATTTTGATCTATTCCCCAATTCCCTTCCATTTTTCCTGCCTTCGCTTCCCAAAAACATACATGATCTGTCACAATTTATAACCTCTGGTTTAAGGAGGACAGGGCAGACAAATTCATCTCTATAAAAGCTTCTTTTTTTATTGCACTTAATGCGCACCTTTCGCCTTGTGTAATGGAGCTTACATTCTGGAAAAAAAAGAACTTTGACATCTTCCTATTTTATCTCTTCTTTCCCTTTGGCTGCACGAGCATCCCGCTCCATCCATGTGAGCCAGGCAGCGCAGGCAACTTCCCTTGCTCTCCATCTCCCTTTCAGTTGCTGTTTTGCCCAGATCCCTTTCTGGTGCATGGCAAATACTGTCCAGATTTCCTCATTTGCTTCCCTTCTTTCTTATCAGAGGAGTCAGCACTTTGTAAAATGCCATAGAGTCACCATGGCTTCAATTTCCTGGGGTTGTTTTGCTGCTGAGGAGCATCCCGCAGATGGTGGGAGGGGATTTTTGGGTGATTATTGTGAATATTGACATTCCTCCTATGCCAGTCTGCTCTCAGAGAGTGTCCTGCTGCTCCCACGGTGGTGGATGTAGCCTAGTGCTCCATGGGATGGGATGCTGGTGCTGAGAGGTGCCCATGGATGGGTCAGGACAGGGGACAGGATGTTTTTCTGCGTCCACCTCTGAGCCTGGTGCTCCTGAAGGGGCTGCAGAGCCTCCCCCTGGCTGGATTCCCACAGGGAAGCAGAGTCTCCTTTGACTTTGGCGTGTCAGGCTGTAAGAGAGCTGACCCCACCGGGGATCAGGCTTGACCCCAAACTGTTAAGGAAAAATGCAGACAATCCCACAGCCCCATCCTCTTCCCCTCTGTGCCCTCTCTCGTCCTCTGCAGGACCTAGGAATGTTGCTGCCCCTGGCAGGCCTCAGCCCCGCTCACCCATCAGGGCTTTGAAGATTTGCTGCACAAAAAGGGAGGGATGAAGACCTTGAGACACACAGAATGATTTTTAGGGCTTTCTAGGAAAGGAGTGGTGCCATTGCAATTGCAAGAAGCTTCTTTTTCAAAGCATTTTTGCTATTTTGCTCTCAAAAAGGAAAAATCAGAGGCTGATCTGAGAATTAGACCCCCTAAGTGAGTTCAGGAGAGCTTCACCCGACTTGAATTGGTGGTGTTTTGTCAGGGAAATCCAGGCAAATAGCAGCTATGGGGTTATGGTTTGCACTGTGAATAGGGTGGCCTTCAGGGGAGAGGAAGACTGGGAGCAGAGGGAATCAGGTTCTGTTTTCCTTTGGGAATGTCTGGCTTAAAAAATACCCAGGCAGCAAATGAACTGCCATGAACTGCTGCATCACTTTGAAGCTGAGAATGTGACTTGCACAGTGCCTGTTTGAGAGCTCAGCTGGAGCTTCCATAATCCAAGTTTAGAGAAGAAAAGGGGGGAAAGAACTCCACTAAAACATTAGTTTTATCCTTTTGTATTACTTGATGTGGAAAAAAACTGGTATGTCAGCACCTCCTGAGGTCCCCACAGTGCTGCTGAAACATGAGATCCGCTTTGAAACCAACTGGATGGAGCTGGAAAAAAGGCTGTGAGCAGCATTGGGTAATGTCTGTGGCATCCAACAGCTCTGGGGCCTGCAGCCACTCAGGGGTTAATGTTTTCCTCTTTCCCAAGTCCAAAAAAAATCAGTAAAATTATGAAAAATGGGCACATTTGCCCCTTTGTTCTGGTCCCTGCCAGTGCAGAATCTCTGGGGAGAAGGATTCCCTGAGGAATCAGGTTCCCTGAAAAATTGTGGGGTGCAGCACCACTGGAATATGCATCTATCCTCCTTGGGAGCTCTATTCCAGGGAAAGCCCTTCCCAAGGAAAAATGAAGGCTGGGGAGAAGGCCCACCAGGTCTGTAGCTGGGGGTGAGGAAGACCAAGCTCAAGCAAGTTGGGCATTCTTGTCTGGAAGAAACAACCTGAAAGCTGTGGTTATTGACCAGATATGAAATCCTATGGAAAAGTGAGAAATGTGACGTCTGTTCCGGTGTCTTTTCTCTTTCCGTGGCATTTTTGCCTGTTTGGTAATCCTCTCAATAGTGAGGCATCCTGACTCCTCTTTCCAGTTTTGATCAAATGTATCCCAATATTCACACTCCCAAGAATCAAGTTACATCTCCTGTTTGCCTCCTGAGTATTAGAGGGACTTTTATTCTCCAAATCAAGGCGAAGAGGGCACCCATCTGATTTCCCAGGAGGTAAGGATTCTGTGGATGCTGTGTTAGACACTAAAATTACCCACTGGATATTACACAGAGCATATTGACATGAAAAAAAAAAAAAAAAGATAGGCTATTTTCTTTTTCTGAGTAGAAAGAAATTGGCTGCGTGCACTCAGATTTGGATACTGCATCATTGTGAAAGGGATGTGAGGTGGAGAATATCTGGGGTATTGGTATGTAAATGAACACTTTAATTATTGCAGTCTGATTGCTGATTTCCCATGTCTGGTGCAGCTGGAGCACCTGGATCCTGTAGGGATGTGGAGTTTATTTGGATCAGGTGAGCAGCTGCTGCTGGCACATCTGGGCAGTGTGTGGAACACAACTAACCTAAGGGTGGGAGATGGAGAAGTGACAGGGGTTTTGGTGCTGTGACATGAGGTTTTTGAAGACCACTCCTAAAAACCGAAGCTGAGGCAGAGCAGGGGTGCCAGGTGCTCCTGGGAGCTCCAGGCTGACCTCCTCCAGGCAGTCCCTGCTTCCCTTGTGCCTCAGGCAAGCCAAATATTGCCTGGAGTGTGGCACAGACGTCCCACACGGCCTCCTGCCCATCCCCTCGCGTCCACCCCCGCTACCCTGCCGGGAGGGGAGAAGCCCCCAGCCCTGCCAGGGCTTTGCCTCCTCATTATCTCATGGATCCCCCCCGTCTGCGCCCTGGGCTTTTCACAGACCCCCATTATTTCCAATCCCCTTCACTTGTCAAAAGTAATTTGGCAACTTAGTGTCGGTCAGACAAAGCAGCTCTGGGCTCAGCCAGCCCTGGCGAGGGGCCCGGCTGCTTCCAGACCTTCATCCCCCTCTCCCATGCAGGCTCCCCTCTCTCCGGGCTGAGCTGCTGAGGGGAGCATTCAGCAGGCTCAGATCCCAGCCCCAATTAGCAGCCCAGGAATTTTAATTAGTCCAGAAGTCAGTTATATCAATGGACACCCTTTGCCCTCTCCCCTGGCTCCCCTCTCTTGCGCCCTGCAGCCCTGCTGTCCAAAGCTCCCGGCCCTGCTCCCTGCCCTTTGGAGGAGCTGCCAGAGGGGCCCAGCTGTCCCCGATCCTGGTGGTGGCCGCTGGATTTGTTCCCTCTGAGGCATGGCATCATCCCTGACCTCCACTTGAACTGGGGCTTTGTGCCCTCCCAGGCCTGCCCTGCTAGTGGCAGTCAGAGCAAGAGGGAAGCAGAGTAGGGAAGAGCTTTGGATTTGGGCTCCACTGTCTCGGTTGGGTCTTGGGGAGAGGAACAGGTTGTGAAGTTTTGGAGAGAGGAGCCTTTCCTTCCCTTTTTATGTGCTTCTTGATGCTGATCTGGAGAACCTGTCAGTTCTCCTCTGAGGCTGGCTCAGAAGCTGGGACACCAGGGGAGCTGCCAGCTTGTTAATACTGTCACTTGCCTATCAATAAGAATCCCTTTGGATCTGCTCTGCTATTTCTATTTTATTTGCTTCCTAAAATTGCCTCCTTTCCCACTCCTGCAGCAGCAGCTGGCAACACTCAGGTTTTTGCTGCATCTCCAGCATAGCTGAAGGGGCACTTCTGCCCACCACTGCTTCCTCACCTTGTTGAGGCATCAAAAACCTGTCCTAAACTTGCTGGCCCTTGCCATTGATTAAAGTCCTTCCTAATTTTGGTGTTTCTTATAGTTTTGTGTCAAGTGTTGCTCTTGTTGCTGTAAGATCAGGCTGCAGTGAGTCTGAAATCTGCACCAAATCACATCCTCAAGGTGCTGGACGTGTTTTACAAGGTGACATAGCTGGTGACAGGACTCTGACCCTTCACAGGCATTCCCAAATTCTGGTCACAGTCCAAAGTGTCTTGTCCCAGTTCTTTTCTGAACAGCAAAGGCCTCTTCCTGGGGTGTGAAGCAGCTTGGTCATCCCTTTCTCCATCCCTCCATCCATCCCTTACCCCGCAGCAGGATCTGACTCTGTTAAAGCCTGGCTGTGTAAAGCTGAGCCGGTGACCTTTGGGCGTGGTGGCAATTGAGTTGTAGCGACACGGGCTGCTTATCTCCCGCAGTAATTACCGAGTGTTTAGCGGCACCTCGCAGGGGGAGCTCCTCTCCCGCCAGGAATTGCGGGCTCTGAAAGCAGGGGCGTGTGCGCAGATGTTCGAGAACACGCAATTACCCCGAGCAGCTCGTTCCCCTCTGACGGGGCCACTGTACATCAGCGAGATGATCAAGATCTGACGATACACGGTGGGGAAGGCATTCGGAAGCCATCTGGCTGTAACGGGTGTGATATGGGGAACATCTGGTGGGCACGTGTAAAAATAGGATTATCAGAAAAAAGAAAAAAAAAGTGACTGTAGAAAGGACGTCTTACCATGCTGCCTTAATCCCCCTCCTCTTCTTCCTCACTGTGACATCAGAGGTTCTCAGGTTGCACTCAGAGTGGTTTTCTCTGTGCATCAAACACAGTTTAATGGCTGTGGGTTTTAATGTGCCTCAAGCACGGGGAAAATAATGGGGTGTGATCTCAATTAAAAGGGGAGGGAAAGGGTTTGGAGGAGAAGCCAAAGACCATGAAGGAAGCAGTGCTTTGCTGTTGGTCATTCACTCACTTACTGGTAAAGAGGAAGGGATGACTCCCATACCATGAAGACGTTTCCTCTCCTGCAAGGTGCTTGGCAAGGGACTGAGAGAACCTCCAGGTTCCAAACCAGCCAGAATGTTAAAATGCTTTGCAGAACCTCAGATGAGATTTCCCACCAGGGAAACACCAAAAGGATGAAGTGAATCAAGCAGAGAGGAGAAGACCGTAGTTAGGCTAGGAGAAAACAGCTGATCCCACGGTTCCCTGACAAGTCTCTCTCTTGCTTTGATTGATCTCTGTGAGGAACAAAGCTTTGCCAGGCTGCCAAGTGTCTTGTGTACCCTGTCAGGCTGGTTTGAGTGCCTCTGTCTATTGTGAATGCGAGATCTGAGAGGAACACATCTTGCTTGAGATTTAACTGTGTTCCCTCTGTTTCCATCCTTTCCAGCTGTAAATATTCCAGGATTAGAGCAAAGCTGGTCGTTCTGTAACTCCTGGGTGAGGCAGAGCAGGACAAGCTTTGCTGGTCACAGTGAACTATCAGTTTTCTCATTAAATTAAGTAGATGTGATTCACAGGGATGTGATACGGGCAGCACATTAACCCCCTCCTTAGAAGGATGGACACTGTTCAAACCACAAAAAAACACCCTCCTTCACCTGGTGCCCTTCCTTTTTTCCCATGCTGTTGGGAACAGACCTTTGGATGTCATGAAATACTTTGATTTCCCCTTTGAAAAAGTGAAGCGAGGGAGCATGGGCACATTCAGCTGCTGGGACTGGTGTTTGCTGCTTTCTGAAGTGCCAGGCAAAGACAGAGAATCTGCTCCTCATGTGGGGGTAAAGGAAAGCCCAGGAGCTCATAAGTGTGGGCAAAATGGCTCCCTCTGTGCCTGGAGAAGGAGGATGGAGGGCATGTGTCTTCTCTGTCCTCATTCCTTCCTTCTTCAGGGCAGAGATTCCTACAAACACCCATAATATGAGATGAGGATCAGCTTTTTTCACAGCAGGTCAGCCTTCACTTAGAACCCTAAATAACAGCCAGGTTCTTTCAGAGAGGCACTGCATCCAGCAGCTCTTAATATTGCTGGACTCACTTGAAACTCCTGGCTGTAATGGCTGCAATTATGAATTAATGGCCCTAAATTCACCACCAGACCTAATGCCTAGTTCTCCTGTCTGGTTCTTGTTTCCATTCTGCCTTCTCATTGCTGTTCCACAGCCACAATTATTTGTCATTAGTCATTAATCTTGAAAGCATCAGCTTTATTTTCTCTTATTTTCCTCCAAGAAACTCTTGCCTGCTCCCAGGTTTTTATTGTTCACTGTTTTCCATCACTCTTTCCCTTGCCTCAATCTAATCAGTTTTGTACTGCTCTAAAAAGTATTTTTTTCCGACGGGGGAATAAAGCACCGGGGCGAACGTGCCCAAGAGATGTGTGTGACACAGCTGATGCTGCCAGCACCTGAGGGATGTTTATGCCCTGCTTACAGCTCAGCCCTCTGGGAAGGGGGCAGCTTTAGAGCATTTTTCCATAGAGCTATACCAATCCTGGATTTTTCTTGTCCCACACTCCTTCTGTGGCAGCAGGAGAACCTCCACGGGGTCCTTCTCCAGGACTGTGGCTGCTGTGGAGCTGTTTCTCCCTGCAGAGCCCAAATCTCATTAAAAGGCTGGCACAGGTGTTTCTGGGCTGAGATCTTGCTGGAAAAGGATGAAATAATCCAAGAGGGGCGAATCTCAGACCTTTGACCAGCACCTGAAGTGAGAACAAATAATCAGGTCGTGTCTCAAAGGGTGTAGAAGAGCTCAAAAACACATGAGGGTGTTTAAATTAACACTTCTCTCTTTCTCTGGGAAAGAGCTGGCAGAGCTGTCGTGCCAGAGGCAGGTCAGGATGGTCCTCACTGGCAGTGCAGGGCAGGATGCTGAGAGATACTGGGACCTGTTCCCTGGCAGGTGGGAGGAGCTGAATGAACCCTCTGCTACCAGAGCATCCAAACATCTCCCAGCACTTACTGCCTGCATGCCTGGACAGTCCTGTGGGAGAGGAGTGCTGTTAGTGAGGAGGGGCCCCTCTGATGGATCACATCTCCTTTGCCTTCAGTCATCCAGTGTCCTGATCCTACACTGGAAAGGTGTTCCTAGAGATTGCTTCCTATTCCAAGATCTGTTTTCTTCCTTCACTCTCCCCGAGACTGACTCCAACAGGGTTTTTTCACCACTCCTCAAGTTCTTGTCTTCTTGCTGTTGCCAGGTTTCCCTGCTTCTTCCATATTTCTCCCCATCCTCCCTTGGATCCTGAGTCTTTCCAAGGAAATGGCAGGGGCTTTGATGCTTCAGCTGCTGCCGGCCCCTCTGGTGCCTTCCAGATGGAGAGGCTCAGCTTTGGTCCAGGTTCTGCTTCCTCCCTGTGCACACAGACTGCAAGACAAGGGAGGGAGGGAGCCGGCAAAGGATGCTCAGGGCAAGAAGTGAGAGATTGTGCATCCATGCCATCAGTGTGGAGGCAAAGCAGGGGCCAAAAGAAGCCACTTAAACCAGGCATGTGTCCCACTCCTGTGTAAGATTTTGGCAAAGGTGACCAACAGTGGCAAAAAATATTAACTCTGATAGCTGAGCATTCTGTGGCTTTAATTACAAAATTCACCAGGGCTCTGGCAGTAAATCCCTGGGCAATAGAGACTGGGAGAGGAAGGTAAAAGAAAAGATCTGGGCAGCAAAAAAATTCTTATTTTATATTTTAAAATCTTTTTCCCCTCAGGGTGGTATTTTTCCCCCCCCAGTGTCCCCCTGCTTGGTGAGACCAAAGGCACATAGAACATTTGTTTCAGGGATACCAAAGTGGGAGAAAACTGGACATTTTGGAGAGAAGTGGGACAAAAAATTATCTCTCAGGAAGACAATAACCAATAACAGCAGAGAGTTGCAGGAAGCAGAGAAATTGTGACATTTAGGGGATAGCCTAAAATTCAGGCAGACGTGTGACCAATGGGGAAAACAATAGCCTTGTGGCATTTGGGGAGCAACTCCATTAAAAATAATGCTGCTGAAATGTGCCAAACCCACTCGTGTGGCCTCCTTCTCTCCTGCTAAATGTGGGGAAATGGTGGCTGGGAGGGAGAGGAGAGAAAAGGCTTATTTTTGTTTAAATGTGTTGGGACTAGAAGGGATCAAAAGCTGCACTGAGTCTTCCCTGAAGCACTAAACATTTCTTCTGCCAACCAAGTGCCCAGGACTTGGCAAGGCTTCACTAACTTGATCGCTATCCAGTAGTCAAATGCTGCTATGGAAATCTTCCAAGGGGCTGATGGCTGATCATTAGTGTTGTTCAAAAGCATGTTCAGCTTTTTGCACTGGGTAAGGAATTGAGGGTGCCTTGCCTTCCAAAGCCGAGCTTAGCGCTTCCCAAGGCATCCTAACTCCCTGCTGCTGTTGCTAAGCGGGGAAGATGAGGGTTGGGCTGTGCTGGCAGAGCTGCTGAGGTTGGTTTTGGCTCAGGACCAAGTCCCCTTGGTGGCAGACCTCTGGCAGCTCTTGCTCCATGTCCCTGCCCCTCATCTTCAGGGATGCAAGTCCGTGGTGGTTGCATCCCCCCGAGTTTGGTTTTGCTTCTTGGGGGGAAATACAGGCCCAATACCTACCTATTACAGAGAATTTGTGGCGGTGACAGGCATTTGAAGGGGACATCCAGCAGACACCTGCTGTGTTTGCTCCTGCCTCCGTGTGTGCCCCAGGGAATGAGGCTGTGGGAAGGATGGATGCCTTTGGCTCACCAGTTTTCCGCCCAGTTACAGCTGAACAGAGAAGGGAGGGTGCAACACCTTTTTGACTCTGTTTCCCATTGGGAGAAGCCTGCAGAGATTTTCCTTGGTGGGTGAGGCGTGCTGGATATGTCTGTCTGCTTCCTTCCTGATCGTCTCCAGCTACTGGCAGTGGAGAGCCATGGGCTGACTGCGGCAGAAACAGATGGGAAGCTCTCAATCCAATAAACTTCCCAAGTTTTCCCTCTGTTTGTCATGGATGTGTTGCCTCCTCTTGGCAGCAAAGGCCTGGAGGCCTCTCAGCCCCAAGGCCAGGCACCATCTCCTGCTGCCACAGCTGCTCCCGGCCAGAGGATCCCCGTGTCCTTCCTGGGTGGTCGGACAGCAGGAGCAAGGTTGCTTTGGGAGAAGCAAAAGCTGCCCCTTTGTGCCAAGAGAAAACCTGGATGTCTCTGAAAACCCTTCTTCCCTTCCCAGCCCTGGCTTCATCAGAGCATCCCTCTAGGGCAGTTGGTTTTAAAGCTTATGGGAGAGCCGTGTTTCACATAAGGCTTAAAAAATGCTCACGTGCTCGCAGCCCTAGAATTACCCAAACATTGTAGCAGGGCTAAGGGGGAAGAGATCAGCCAAACACACTATTTTTCCACCTAAAACTAGCTAAGATGGATTTGGGGAGAGACTATGAGGGGAAAATGACAGGCAAAGTGGCCCTATTAAAGCAAGGTAGCAAAGGCAAGTCCTGAATTTCAGAACACAGTGCCTGCCCTTTCTTGCTGCCTAGCAGAAATCAAAACAAAAAATATGCTACGAAACCTTTTTCAGCTTCATTTTCAAAGCCATCTCTGACCAGGAAATAGCCCTGAAATGAGTGTGAGAAGTTTAGAGCCACACAGGAAGACATAGGAAAGGAGCTGGTGGAGTGGTAGGAAGGTTTGTTTGCAAAATGTATTATTACCTATCTTGGAAAACACAGGATATTATATTGCTTTACATTTGGGGTATTTTTGCTGCAAGGCTCCAAAGTGATTTGTGGTGGTGGGGCTGAGGGAAGATAACAAATGGAAGCTTATGAGGAATGGAATTCCCCCCTCCCCCTTCAGCTATAGTATTAAATAGCTGCTTCTATCACAGCAATTTTTCCCCCTCTCCCCCTCCCCCCCTTTTTTTTGTGGTGTGCCGAGATAAAAAAAAAAACAAAACAAAACCCTTTATTTGCTAATGCCACTTATTTAATTTAATCAGGCTTAAGTACACCTTTAATAAATTTGCCTCCGAAATGAAAAATTATAAAGATGTGGCAGAAGAATATTTTAATGAAAACTGATGATGTAGCAAGTTAGAGCAGAATTATGTCCTCTCCCTGCCCTTTCCTACCACGCGGCAGCTCAAGAGAGCAGCCAAATATCCCTCAGAAAATCACGGGCTGTGCTGTAGAACTCTTTTTTAGTTTTCCTGTCCTGAGATCTACTCTCTTGTGAGGTTGTTTGCTGATTTCTAGACAACCTGCCAAGAAATCCTGGAGTAACAGCACTGAGATAAGGCAGGCAGCAGGGTCAGTCTGCAGGATGTGTGATGCCAGGCTGGAGTGTCCAGGTGTTGGGATATTCGTGGAAGAGGTTGTTCAAGGGCAGGGGATGCATGACAAGGACAATTATTCTTAGATGGATCCTCAACCAGTCCCAAATCCAACCTACTTTCCTTCCAGCAAATATTTATCTGGCCCCAAAGCTGCTTCTCATGCTGGGAGAGCAGCAATGGAAGGATGCAAAAAATCAACATTTCCAAGTGGCTGTAAGGAGGAAGATCTACAGAAATTTAACAAGGCTGACTTCAGCCTCTCCAAATAACAGGGCCCTTGCCCGCAGAAATGCTGGGATTTAGTTTTTTGAGCATTTCCCTTTACTTCTGCGCAGGTATTTTAAGGAAAAAGGCCACGGGGTTATCACCAGGCTAAAGTGCAGCTCCACAACAACCTCAAAGGAGGCCTTTCCTACTCACAGCCCTGTTTCCCTCCAAAGTCTCTCTTTACTCATAAAACTGCTCAGCTGTCATGTGGAGGGATGGAAGTTCTTGGAAACAAAATAAACCCAGGAGGTCAGCAAACCTCCAGGATCAGGAGACACACACCTGCTCTTGGAAGCAGTGTATCCAAACCCATTACATTGGTCAGGTCTCACTTTGGCAACAAATAGAAAAGATAAATCTGGGCTGCCGAGTGTGAATCCTTCCCTGTTTTAGAGTGCTTCCCAGGGGCATTTTGGTGTGAATCATTGCCATTTGTTGGAGGGAAGGTCCTTTGCTTAGCCCTGGAGCCCTTCCTCCTTGTGCTTGGCCTGTCCGTGATGTCGTGGTGATGACAAATTTATGACATCAGAACGCCAGCCCCTGGGAGCCCTTGTGACAGATGAAGTACTGCAGATCCCCTGCAAGCAAAAGGAAAACTCAGCACAAGGAAACTCAGATGAGATTTATGACTCTTCTCCAGGAACCGATGTCACTCCTGGCCGGGGGCCACCACAGCCAACAGGATTTACGCTGCCTGTGCCCCAGGCCTTGCTCCCAGGAGATCAGGAGATTAACACAGCCAAAACCAACACTGTGCCACAGGAGCTGGAGAGAGATCAGCCAGAAGTGGAAGTGCCCCAGGAAAAGTCCAGTGCATGAGCAGCTCCACCTGACGGCCCATTTTTACCTGTTGCCTGGTGAAAAATGCAGAGAATGACGCCAGTTACATTCCTGTAGGACACAAAGCTGATACAAGTCTTTCATTTGTTGTCTCACTCACTGGATGGACCCTGGTGGTTCTTGAGGCCCCTCCACCAGCCATGAGGAGCAAGCCCATGACTTCACTCTCTGCTAACGAAGGTTCAGCAATGAACTCTCTCTCCTGGTGAGCTGGAAAGTTGGCACATCATGTGAAGTACCTCTCTTCCACTTCTCCTTAATTCAGACTGAATTTCAGCCAGTGGCCTCTGGATCCCACAGCTGCTCTCTTGGGTTGGGCAGACCTTTTATGAGCTCCCCTCTCCCAAGCTCCATCAGCTGTAGAACAGAGGTGGCAACCAAAGCTGTCCACAAAACATCCTCTTTCCCAAAGGGTGAGCCGTGTTTTTCCAGGTTTGCCCGTTATGCTTCTACTAGTTTCCATGAAAACAAATTGCCGCTTTCATAAACACAAACTACCATCTGGCCCTGGAACGCTGGTGGGTGTTTTTATCTGCCTTCGACGGGATTTGCAAACTGTTGGGAAAATCCCAGCGAGGTGAAAAGGAGAAGTTTTGGCACAGCTCCAGGGAGCTGCCGCTCCAACCCTGATCGCTCACGCACTCTAAGGCCGGGTTTGCTGCTGCGGGTTCAGTTGCCTTGACTTGGCTGAGAGCTCCAGAGCATCGTCCCAAGGAGGCTTTTCCTCATCCCTTCACCTGAAAAGAACCACCCAACAGCTCTTCCTTTAACGCTGCTCTGGTGCAAGCTGTGCTCAGCGGTGATTCAGTGCCGGGCGCGAGCCGGGCACCATCTGCCCGTAAGCCCATCCCGGAGCACAGCACCAGGACACAACCAGCACAGGATGGGGCTGTGCAGGTGTCCCACCAGCACAAACCCAGCTCAGTCATCCTGACCCAAGGAAAAGCTTCTCATCTGTCCCCAGCTTCACTTACCAAAGCCATTAGCACTCCCACTAAATATTTAGCTTGGTGTGTTATCCTACCTGCCAGCAGGGAAGGGCAAAGGCAGGAGCAGATGGGACAGGGATGATTCAGAGCGTGATGTTACATCCCAGAGTGCGAGCCAGGGAGCTGCTGAAATCAAACCAGGTTCAGTAATGAGAAAGTACATAATTAGATGCTTTAACAACCATGGCTGCCCCGGGTGAGGTTTTGCACCATCTCTATGGGTTGTTTTTTCAGAGCGAGGCGAGATTTGGATGAATTGTCTGTGGAAGGGTTTCGGTGCTGGATCTGGCTGTGGGAGTGGAGGGGGCATCTCCAGGAAGATGGGAATTGAATGAACGGGTTTGTGCTTGTGGCAGAGAAGTAGAAAGGGGAGACCTTACCAAAGATGGGAATTTAGGCAAAGGTGTGCCAGCTTTTTGGGTGCTGGAGAATAGAGGCAGCAAGGGGTCGGCAGAAGTATGGCTGCCTTCAGTTTCTGTGTCCCTTCATCGAAGGAATGGTTTGGGAAAGCCTTTGAATGCCCAGAGGGCTCCAGCAAGAGGATTTGGGTAGGTCTTTTATCTGTGCTGGGGGTTCTGTCTATCCCTGGTATTCCAAGATGAGCTGTAGTGCAGGAAGGGAGGAAGGGGGCTTGGCCAAACACATTTTACGGAGCTTTTTCTGGTAGGAAATGCTTCCTCCAAGGGCATCCATCCGGGATACAGCAGATCATGTTCAAAACCTCTGCCAGAGAGAGAGGGCTGGTATTAATTAAATATGCACAGGGCCAGAGAGGGAATCAGCAGAGCAAACATGGAAATCCTTCATCTTCTCAGGGAATGTTCGTAACCCATGTATTGCATTTCTTAGCCTGGCGTAAGTTCCCTCTCCCTCTCAAAAGAATCAAATTGAATGAATTAAAAGTTCTTGGAAGAGAAATCCCCAGATTTTACAATTCACACACGTTCTTGTTTCCTGGCTAGTTCTCATTCCCAGCACGGGATACAGACATACTCAGGTGAGGGTAATGCTGGGGATCTTTAGGTCTTGGACTCTGGACTGGAACACCGTGTTTGGACATTCAGAAACGGGAACCGATGCATTTCTGCGTGGTCTCATTTTTTCCATCACTCCCATGTTCCTTCATGTGAGCTCTCCCTGTCAGCCACTGTCCTCCTGACTGAACTACAGAGATTCTTAAAATGCTCTTCTTCACCACACCCAGCCTTGGCTGGTCTCTGTGCCCCCCATGCCTGCAGGGATAAGGAGCCAGCACGCCTCATTTCCTGCACAATTCCCATGGGAAGCACCTTCAGCGTGCTCAGCTCAAGGAAGAGACACTTCCATCAGTCACTGGGGTCCCCTTGATCTGAAGTGTGTTGTGCAAATACAAGGCAAGGATAAAGAACTGATCTGGTGCTTGCCAAAAAGGATTTTTATGCAAAAACCATCTCAAATGATTGCAGATGAGAGCAAAAAAGAGAAGTATCAATATGAGCACCTCCTTGGACACTGCTGCTCTGAGCTGCTGTTTCCTTTTCAGTTCTTTCCCTGAATCTCTGAGACAAACCAGGAGCACTCTTGTATTTAATAATAGGGGAAATTCAAGTGATTTCTACCAATCAGCCTTACCTGGGGTCCCTGGAGGACTGCAGCTCCAGCTCTTCTCCCCTTCCCTGTTACACTCCAAAACTACTCAAGAAGATCACATTTGCAGGTTGGCAATTAATAAAGCCATCCCATCATTGAGAAAAATAGGGAAATTGTCTTTAAGTCAGACCGTGGGCTCAGCTGCTTAACAGCAAGAAATGTGTGCCAGGCTGGATTTTAATCTACTTTGCATTTTTTAAACAAAGCATT
The DNA here is from genome assembly GCA_017589585.1 of Phylloscopus whistleri. Lineage (NCBI taxonomy): Eukaryota > Metazoa > Chordata > Aves > Passeriformes > Phylloscopidae > Phylloscopus > Phylloscopus whistleri. Next base: position 2,099,883 of record JADMLD010001066.1, on the reverse strand, counting down.
GTCCATCTACTTCAACTCATCAGGGCTCAAAAGAGAGAAACAAACATTTTTCCTGGGGCCAGCCTAAAAAAGCTCTTCATCCTTGCTCTGAAAAGAAGGAGCTGAGGATCTGATTGTGCCTAAAGGGATCAATTTTTCCCTCCCCTAGGAAGTCCATCAAGCTCTCATCTATTGAAATCTGTTTAAGCAGCCTCCACATCTCTGGTGGCCTCTTCGTGGTGGTAACCCCGGATATTGGGGAAGAAGAAATAAGGTGCAACAGGGAGCTGGTGCAGGGGTTTGAAGAATAGAGAAAATGAGAACACCAAATCTCTTCCACACTTTGCTCAACATGCAAGGAAAAAAAACACCTCTTCCCTTTAGTGAGAGCCATTAAAGAGAAAGAGGGAAGGAGAAAGGAAGGAAGAGGAGAGTCATTACAAGGCTTTGAATCTGGAGGCCTTTTCAATCTGCTACTGAATGTAGGTTGTCAGCAAAGAAGAAAAGCAGCCACTCTGCTGATAAGGCAGGTACCAGTAAAACCTGCTGTGCCTCTAATGAATCCTGACAAAGCACTTTGGGAGGGGAGGGAAAGAAAAAAACCCATTGGCTTGTTGGAGTTTGCCCTGTGGTGTGGCCTTCCTTTGTCTGAACCAAGGAGGGACCCAGCAGTTTGTCCTGGGCTGGCAGGACTGTCCCTGGGTAACAGCCCTGATGGGCTCCAGGAGCACTTTGGCATGGAATGTCTGCAGGAGACAGCTCCCTTCTTCTTGCACCTGATTTAACTCCAGCACTGGGGCTTGGGAGGAGGTGGCCCTGCTCCTGCATGGGTTTAGGAGGAACCTCCTGAACTCCCAGAGCAGGTCTTTCGAGGTTTCAGCATTCCCCAAGGCTTTCCATGGAGCCTTTCCCAACACAGCCTCGATGCGGCTGCGAGTTGCTGGTTTAGCAGCCGGGGCCAGGTGAAGCTGCTGTTGTGGGATCATCCCTAAAGCTTTAGGCTCAGGATCTCTGTCCATGATTGCACCTCTTCTTGGAGACCAAGTGGTGACTTCATTGTGACAAAGAATTTCCAACCCGGGTGTGAGCTCTTCTACCACCAACCCGCGCCACGGAGCAAGGAGAGAGTGTGCACCTCCCCTGCTGCCTCCCACTCCAGCTGGGAGCAGATGTGTTTCCTTTACGTGTTTCCATCCTTTATGGATGGTCCCGTAGAGCCTGTCTCCCTGCAGCCAGCTGGGAAAGCAAATACTCTTGTTCAGGGCCCAACTGCTTCTACCAATGCTGCCTTCTGCAAAGGCAACTTTTCCTTTTGTGGAAAGAGGGAAGAAAGAGTAAAGATGGACGAGCAGGGATGACAACAGTGTGAATTAGCAGTCCACACAGCCCAGAGATGTGTGTAGTAACCTCTTTTATGTCTTATTCTCGCCCAGGGATACCTTTATCTTCAGCAGCACGGAAGGATTTTTAATCTTCTTCACAAAGACAATCTTTGCAGGAGGAGGAAACAATCAGCTTTTATGGGACTGTTCACTCTTTTATTTATTTGCAAATTCTCAGCAACAGTCAAACTTGAGCAAAGGATAAAACAAAAAGGAAACAAAAAAATAGAAACAATCCAGCAAAGGTGAATGGAAAGATGGGTATTTTTCCTCTTACTGTATCCCACAGAATAAGAAATGAATGTCTTACATGTCTATAAATAATAGCCATCTATAAGTTACCAGCATTGAGATGTAAATGAGGTAACAGTGGGAATTTCATCTCGTTCAGCATGAAAAATGAGTCTCCTGTTCCAGAGAGCTTCAGGACATGCCTTTGAAGCTGGAGACAGACCCTTTGCTGGAGCAGGGAGCAGCAAGGCAGGCAGGTGACCTCCAGCTGAGCCCCCTCTGCCAGGTGAGTGTCCCCTCCTGCCAAGCCTCCAGCATGGACGGGCTTCCCACTGCTAAAAAACTGGAGTGGGAAGAGGAAGGGGCCCTGTGCTGCCATTACTCTGCTTGAAGCCTTGAGGGAAGAGGTCAGTCTGGATCTCCTTCCCTCTGAACTGTCCATGTGGCAGATGTGGGGAGAGGTGAGGGGACCCTGGGCTCTTCAGGTGCCGAGATGTTTTTCATCTTGATGCGACGAGTGTCTGGCAGCACTTGGTATCCATCCTTGTCTCCAATTTTCCATCAAAAAGTTAGCATACAAAGGGCTCTTGGCACATCTCCTCGTTCTCCATGAGTGTTTCCAGCCCTGGCATACCAATTTCCCAAGCTCCTTATTAACAATTCCAAAGGGGTTCCTATTAAACTGGTGCTGTCAAGTTGGGTAGGACCAGCATCTCTTCATCTGTCAAGGAGTCTCCTCTTGATTCTAACTGCCTTAAAAACACAATGAGACAAAAAAAAAAAAAAAAAAAAAAAAAAAAAAAAAAAAAAAAAAAAAGACAAACTGCTCCTTAAATTCGTGGTGCTGGGAAAACACAGATTTTGGTCATTGTTACCTAATTTTATGGAAGCTGCTGTTCATGCAAGGTTAAACCACATAGTTCAGAACTAAGAAATCGGGATCACAAAGGTGAAGATCGATCATAGTGTGGCTCCCTCTGAGACCTCTTGTCAGGAGATGGAGGAAAAAACTTACAAAAAACTTACAATAGATTGAGATTCCCCCAGTGCTGTCATATCCCTCTTTTTTGCAAGAGGTTTTTGTTCACAACACTATGACTGGAAACATCTTTTTCTGGAAAAATTCATGTTACACTATTGGAAAGATGCTATTTCTGAAGAGCTCTGTGGTCTCCACTCCTGATTTTTTATGTACATATAAATGGTCTTTCACAGATTCTTGGAATGATTTGGGTTGGAAGGGACCCTAAAGATAATTTTGTTCCAACCCCCTGCCAGGGGCAGGCCCACTTTCTTTCATTTATTAAAACACAGAAAAGCAATTAGATCTTACAGCTCAGACTGTGATTAATCATCCTGCAAACAGCATATGGACACAGAGAAAAGGAATAGTTCCTGAATCATGTGGGATGCGTTCAACTAGTGAACGAACTGGGGTAATCTGGGAAAACATCTGTTGGCTTCTGCATGCTCTCCTGGAGGTGCCATGTGCATTCTTAGCCCTAAAACCTGGCCTTGTCCATAAACCTTAGGTTTATGGATAGAGGAATGCCCTGATCTTGATGTTTTGTGAACATGGTGCGTGGAGATTCATCCCTCTGTTCTTCAGCAGTGGAAAAGAGAATAACAGCATTTCTTTCCCATTGCTGCTCTCCCAGCCTTGCCTTCCCAAGCTGCTGACCTTTCCATGGAGAAGTCCTTCTCTGATACACATGGTTTGCTCACCATCCAGGCTACTGACTTTTTTCTTTTCCTATCCAATATCTAAGTGCTGCTGTAGTAAATGGTCATTATAAAGCTATAAATAGTTGATAGCACTCCAATTAGGAAGCTGCACTTAATTGCATGGGGAAGAAAAAGGCAGAGGAAAAAATTAGCTGCTGCTCCAGTCCTTGATGAGGAGACCCTTGAACTCAGCAGAAGGCATTCTCAGGTCACTCCAGGGGCTGGAGAGAGTGGGATTAGATGGGGGGGGGGTTTGTTCCTACTGGGTCAAGGGTGCGAGTAGAGAGGGAGGGACCTCTCAGAAGACAGAAGCAGATGGTTATGTTGGGAGAGTGGGAGACAGAGTCGAGCGCTTTTGGAGCTCTGATGGCCGAGCCTGATGTCAGAGGTGTCATTTGGGCTGTGGGTGAGCAGCTTCACCCCTTCTTCCTTGCTGTTGGCATCGCTCTGAGTGAACGAAGCATGGCCCATGGCTCACCTTTCCCTCCAGCTATTTCACACCTGAGTCATCCGAGAGCTCTGCAGCTTCCTGGGGGCCTGGGGAGAAACCACAGGGTGAACTTGGTGGAGGAAGTGATGGCAGAGCAGCCCCTGCTTTCTCTCAGAGCTTTGCTGCAGTCATTGATACTGCCGGGATCTACTAAAGAACGCAGGAATCCATACGGGATTACAGCCCGGAGTGGAGCAGCAACCTGGGGAGCTTTATCTGCCAACTTCTGCAAAAGTGTCCCAAAAAGCAGAGTACAAAAAATTGCATCGGGAAGAGTACTTGAGAGTGTCCTTTTCACATTGCTGGGCTGCCGGTGGCCTTCCTTTCTAACGCCTTTGGAGCAATTTGCATGGCATTACCCACAATGCCTGCAGCTGTAATGCTATTACAGCTTGGCAGCCTCTCTAACCTAATGATGACAAACACTGCAGCCTTCCTTATTTGCTCTTTGCCAAAAAAACCCAATAATTATTTGGGGGAGAGAAAAAAAAAAAAAGTGATTTGTCTGCTCTTTTTTTCCATGCTCTTTTCCATGCATTTTTTTCTTACCTTAAAAAGGCTCGAGGAGGAGGAAGGGATGGGGAGAATGGGAAGTTTAGGAGAGGGCTGGCCTTGATGCCAGCTACAAGGTAGAGACTACATTGTTAAAGCACAGCCGATGTCCTACACCTTCCCCAGCCCTTCTCCTGCCTCCTACTTCTGCCTTTTCCTTTGATTCATTTATTACAAAGTACATAGCCTTTCATCCACTTTCATCTCAGCTTCAGGGCAGGGACCCGTGTTTGGCAGAAATGCTTCTGGGTGATGTTTTCAGTGCTGTCCTCTTCTTAGTCTGTGCTGCTCTCTGGGCTTCATGCTCATCTTTTGATAGGAAATACATATCTGAGTGATAAAATGGGATATTCTGTGCCTCAACATAATTTATGCTTTTCTGGCAATGCCACATTGCTGTTTGAATCTAAGATTTTGCCCAGCAGCTGTATATTCCCTGGAAAAACACCTGCAACAGGGTAGTTGCAGACGTGAATTTTGCAATGTCGCGTTTGGCTGGTGCCTGCCTCCAGCAGAGCCGCAGGATCTGTTCCTGGAGAGGGCCAAAAGGACACCCTCTGGAAAGCCAGGGAGACAGCATGTCGGCGGGGTGGCAACGTGGCATTTTGTTGTTGTTCCCTGGCACACACCCAGCTTTTCATTATCTTGTTAAAGCAAACAGAGCTGGGACAATAAGGTCTGTTTGCCCGCAGAGCAGAATTGGCTCCCGGCACGTGGCCGCTGCTTCTCCAGCCCAGGTGATGGGTGACCCCAGGTGACAGGGATGTCCCAGGGGGTAAAAGAGCTGAGTGAAGGGCTTCATGATGAGCCTGGCATGTGGCTTTTCCAGCCTGGGAAGTTTTCTCCCAGGGAAGCTGGGGTTGGCACGGGCAGTGTGCCAAGCTGGCCCATCAGCTGCGTCTCTCCAGACAGAAAATGGAAGAGTAAAGCTCGTAAAACACCCGTAATAGCTCTGGGCTGGGCTCCTGCAGAAAGCCCTGCTACTTTCCTCTCTTCAGCTCACTTCCTTTTCAGACATCCCGTGGGCTCCTGAGGGACAGCAGGGAACACAGGCCTGGGATGGGCTTTGCAGTGGCCAAGCATCCACACCCCAGTCCTTTATTTTGGGCTCCGTGAGTCGAGGCAGAGCAAGAGTTTAGGAATCATTCAGAAAATAAACTCACAGCAGCACATTGGGAGCTCACTGAGGTGTAGGAGAGGTATCCAGGTTCCCTTGTGAAGCTGCCCCTCCCTCCTCCTCCCACTCTCTGGCTTATTAATTAACCTCTGTTAATTAAGGCTCAGCTCTCATTGCTAGAAGGTATCGGCGTGTCCGGGAGCTTAGCAGGATTAAATATTATTAGATGTTCTTGGATAATAGAAATGCCTCTGTGCTTGGAGCTTGATTTTGGGTGGCTGGCCTGTAAACTGGAGCTAGAAAACTGAGAGAAAGTGTTTTTGCTTGGGGTGTTTTTTTTTTTTTTTTTTTTTGTTTGTTTGTTTGTTTTTGGTTTTTTTGTTTTGTTTTCGTTTTTTTCTTGGTTTTTTTTGTTTGTTTGTTTGGGTTTTTTTGGTTTTTTGGGGTTTTTTTGTGTAGTCATCCCCAAAGTAATGAGTTTGGAGAGAGAGAGAAAAAAATCTGTTTTCGCTAGCAAAAGCTCTCCCTAACCTCACTGTGAGCTGCCTCTGGAAAGCAGGGAGCAGCAGGTGAGACAGGAGATGTGACAGACCATACGCAGGTGCTTTGTTTGGCTGAGATCAGCTGGAGTTTGCCTGGTTTATGACCCCTTTCCTACATGTGCTCCGTGCTGAGCCCCATGGTGCCACCCCGCGCCCTGGGAAAGCCCCTGGCCCGCAGCATGGGATGGTTTCTGCCTCTTTCCATGAGGATCCTCCAGCAATCCTAGAGAGCAGCCAGGGCAGCGGGAGCGTGCTGCCTCACAAAGAGAGCAAACATAATATTTACATCAGCAAGACTGCCCGTGTTTGACCAGAAGCTAAACAATTTAAAGGGAAGATTGATTTGTTACGTTAAAGGGTAAACGGGGTCAGGGTTATGAAAAGAAGCTTTAAATACCATTCACAAAAGCAACATCCCAAATCCCTGCACTGCTCTTTCAGAGCTGGAAATGTCACAAAGAGATGATTCAGGCAGTGCCACATGAAAGTGGCTGGGATGATGTGCACTTCGTCCAGTTCAATACAGCTGGATTGGGAGCTGGGATTGGAATATTCAGGCTGTTTCCAGGTTGTTGGCTGATTTATTATTTATTTTAACTCAGGGGCAGAGAGCTGAGAATTTCCCATAAAATAAGGAGTCGGATTCAGAGAGGCAGCTTGCTTAGATAACAGTGCAGCAACCTAAAATTGTTACAAAGAGCTTATAAAAGTAAACAAAGCGAGCGTGAGAGAAATTCAAATGGTTCCCTTCCCCCACCCCAGTCAAACTTTTAATTGCCGGGGATTCAAAGCAGCTGCAATTTCTGCTGGAAAAGTGCTCCGTTGCATTTTTGTGGCAGCTCCTTTTAACTGCAGGAGCCTCGGGAGCAGGATGGGGCCTTGTTCCGTGGGTCAGATGGGCTGTGTGTGGAGCAGGCAATTTCGGGGAGGTGGGTGGGGGAAAGCCAAAAGGGCTCTGGCTGGCTATTAGGCAGCTCATAATATTTCATGGCAGAAAAAAAATGAGGGTTATTTGGCCCTGAGTCATGCAATGAATGGCCTTCAGCATGTTTCACCCATTTTCCCATGAGCAGGCTGTGACTTTTTCCTCCCCAAATGAACCATGACAAGCCCCTATCCAAACAGTAATAATAGTAGTAATAACAGTAATTATCCCAGCAGCAATATTAATCATAAAACCCTCTTTTTTTTTTTTTTTTTTTTCTTTTTAATTCACTGCTCTCAAGAGCACTGAGCCACTGATTGCTGCTGCCTGGGCTGCTGTGCAGGGATCCTGCTTGCTCCACGACCTTCTTGGCCAGGATCTTGATGACCCAGAGCTTGCTTGGGGTGCCCTGAGACCTGTGGCGCAGAATTTGGGGCTCCAAGCTGGTGGAGCTCCATATGCTTGGTCCTTTTTGCTTTCAGGGTTGCCCAGTGGGTCTGGCTCTGCCCTCTCCTGCTCACCAAACCCCAGCAGCCTTGCCAAGAGGGAATGAAATCATCCTGTGATGCCACTGACGTCATCCCTAGCCCCAGGTGCTGCTCTGAGGCGCTGCCCTGTGTGTCCCCAAAGCTCTCTGGGTGCAGGGACCGGTGGAGACACTCATGGCAGGACCATGAAGCTCATCCAAGGGGAAAGGGCAGCTGGATTGAAAAAGCAGCATCCTGGATTGATATGTTGCTGACTGGGAGCTTTTCCCCCTCTATTCTCTTTTTCCCCTTTGCTCTCCCAGAAGCAGTCTGTCTGGAATCAAAGTCTTGAGAGGCCTAAATGCCAGCAGATTTGGGCAGCTATGTCAGGGCTGCAGCAGGAGGTGATGCTGATCCACGGAGGGGTTCCTAACCAAGCCAAGAAGTGCAGTCCCCATCCCAACGCTGCTCTGGTGCTTAACACCGCAGCAATTCATCACTTTGTAAATATCTTCTGGTTTATTACATAAGCAATAAGCACTTTGTCGGAAATTGCATAACTTATAATCCAATTAAACAATAATTACATTGTAATGGCTTTGTAACTATGGCATTAATTAACTTTTATTGGCCCGTGAATTAGGCCTGGTATTGATATGGAATTGGGAGCAGACAGCTGGCTCTGGTGGTGGCAGGAGAGGGACAGGGAGCCCCAAAAGCTGTTGGTGAGATCATCAAGATCTCATTAGGCACATAGCTGGCCTTAGCAAGAGGGAGCTTTCTCCAAACTTTGAGCATCCTGTTCCTCCTGGGGAGGCCTCCTTTCCCGTGGGAGTGAAGGGCCCTGCCAGCCAGGAGTTTCTGGGGACCAGATTTGTGGCATTGACACAGGGCTGGTGACTCGTGGAGGAGTGGGAAGCTGGTTGCATGTGGGGAGAGCTGCTGCACACCCACACATTGGTGTTCATCCACACCCAGCACCCAACTCACCCACGGTTTGCAGGTGCTCAGGGGGTGGGAGCTGTGGCCAAGGCCCTCCTGAGGTGCTCTGATCCCCATCATCCCTTCTCAGGGCAGGATCTGCGGCTTACCACTAAGAGATCTGCCTCCTGGAGAGGGTTCCGTAGCTGAAGATGGTGCTTCAGGTGCAGCAGGGAGGCAAATCCTGCCTGAGCTCCTCACTTACGGCCGGGGGTTGGGTGACTGGAGGTGCGTGAGGGCACTGGTGCTTCCTGGGACAAGGAATGCTTTAGATGGGATGAGAGGCTTTTCCTGAGCTCAATTAGGGATCCAGCAAGTTGAGTCCTTGGTAGCCAAACTGAGGTGCCAAACTCTGACCAAATATAGCTGCTTCATTCCTGGTGGAATTCTGTGCACCTGCATTGGTGCTCCTTGATACCTTGGAGGTGTCAAGGGTAACATTTGCAGCCTAAACCTTCTAGATTTTGGAAACTAAATCTCCAGGTCTCACGGGGTTTGCCTCTCTGGCTCCTGAGCACACAGCAGGCAGGTCTGATGAAAGGTTGGAATTTATTGCTGAGGCTTTAGAAACGTGTTCCTTAAACCAGGCATGCTTGGAAACTCGGGAATCAGCCCGGCCTCTCGGCTGCTCACAGAACTGGTGGAGTGATGCAGATAGGGAAATGTAACAAAAATAATTATCCTTTTGATCTGGCCTAATCTCTAAATCTCCTCTCCACCTTCTGAACCTTGTTGAACAACCTCTCTGCTCCCTCCTGGGTTTCTGCCTCGCCGGCATCCTCCTGCTTTGCCACGTGTCTGCTCTGAACTCCGCAATTCACCCAGGATGCACAAGGAGCCAGGATCTGGCTCTGCCTCGCCCTAGTTTTTTGGTTTTATTTGTGCTGCTTTCTTTAAAATTTAGGCAGGCGTATTCATTTTACAAAAATCACAGTTTACATGTGCAAAAGAACCATCTTATTCGCGAAAAACAGCTCGCTGGGACTCGGCTCCCCTCTAGGCAGAGCAGACAAGCCGCGGCTGCTGCCGGTGGGCTTCCGATCGGGATAAAACAATTATGGAGACCTGCCACCTTGTGGGAGCTGGGAGATGTGGCAGGACCCCCCTCCAGCCCCTCACCTTCTGAGCAGGCTGGAGTTGGGGGCATCTTCAGGCGGGATTTTGGGACGTGCACCTCTGTGGAGGCAAAGCACAGGGTGGAGGGTGGGGATGGGCAGTGCTCTGCTTGGCCTTGAGCTAGACTGGGTCCCTCCGGATGTCTCTGTACCCAAAAAAGGGGCAGAATAGCTTTAGCCACAAAAAAAACCCACCCAAAAATCCCCACCCCCCCAAACCACCCCCTCCCTCCCAAAAAAAACCCCCCCCAAAAAAAACCAAACCACAAAAACCAACCCACCCTTCCTTAGAAAAGCAAAGGACGAGGAGAAAGAAATAAATGAAGAGAGATGGTAGGAGGTGAGCTGTGGGGATGGGTGATGGGAATGCCATCCTTCATGTTCACTTTCTCCCGATGGGAATTTCCACTGCCCCTCTCCAGCCAGCGTTCCAGCTCTGTGATTGTCTCAGTGAGAGCCTCCCCAGTGCCCCACCCCCTCGTCGTGGGTCAATGGTCCATCTTCTCCTGCTCTGCCCTGCTCCCCAGGGCTGTCAGGGGGAAGGTGAAGAGTGTTAGTAGGAGTCAAAGCTGGTGTTTGTGGCAGCTTGGTTTTTCTCCTAGAGAGTTTGTGATCCTGGAAAGAGGTGGATGTGGTGAGGCATGGAAAGCACTCTCTGGTATTGCGCAGAGGCTTCCCTACTTCTGCTCCCCTCTCCTTTATTGAATTTCCATTTTCTTTTGAGTTGGGGTGGTTTGTTTTTCTCTCACCTGGATGTCCATCCTCCCATGCCCAGCCAGCCTGTGCTCTCACAGCATCCCACTTTCCTGCAGTGATGGGATAGGATGTTGTTATAGGCACCTCTGACTCAGGTGGGCACCAGGCAGCAGGAGGAGCATTTTCCTCTGCCAGAATGATCCGGTGTGTGAGCAGCTCCAGTGAGCAAGCAGAGAAAAAAAGGAGATGCAGGGAAAAAAAAAAAAATAGAATGAATTGAGTGATTTCCATAAATAGCTTTGAGCTGGTAAATGAAATACTTTTCATGGCTGGTTGTGAAACATCTGCGGGGTTTGTTTAATGCCTGGGTTTTTCCGTCTGTCCAGCTCTGCTGGCAGATGTATCCCGTCGTTTTGGTTCCCCTCATCTCATCCTGGTGGTCAAAGGCTGTGCCCGTGGCAGTCTGGGGAGAGGGGAAGGTGTTTGTTGTCCAGCAGAACTGTGCCTGCAGATATGCATTCCTGCCTGGATGCCAGGGCAGAAGGGAAGTGGCAGCCTGGGGGTGCCTCCTCATGGAACATTTTGGTGCCAGGAGCAGCCTGAGAGCACCCAGTGCTGCCCTGCTCCTCATTGGAGCTGAGAGGGGTGAGGAAAGAGAGAGGAGCAAGGGGACACATGGGGAAAGCAGGGTGATGGCTCTTCCTGGGTAAGTCCTAGGGTACCACAGTGGGGTGGCAGCCCCTCACCTCACAAAGGGGTACCTGGGCTCGATGCCACCCCAGGGCTGTGACTCAGGCAGTGTGGGCATGCAGGGCATTATTGGGAGGAATAAAATGAAGCCTCTTCCTGAGTGGGAGGAGGGGGTAAGAGAGGAAATCCTCAAGGAAATTTCCTTTTCTAAAAGGAAATATGCTATTTCCCAAATGGCTGCAGGAGGAAAACTCCAGACAGGGCAGGCTGGACCCAGCCACAGGCACTGGCTGTCCCAGTGTCCCTGTGGAAGTGGTGTCCATCTGGAAGGACCCAGGGAATGTGGTTATTAGCAATTATTGAAACGTTTTAAACCAGCCAGACAGAACTTGAACCTCATCCCAGTGAAAAGTTGAGTCACACAAATTCGCTGGTTAACTGGGAATTCATGGGGCATCAAATCCCTGAAGTTCTTTGAGTGTTTTTTTGGATTAGATTGCTGACACCTCCCGGCTCCCCTGAGGCTGAGCAGGCACTTCCAGCAAACCCGAGCATCCAGATTCACCCTGTGCCAGCTAAAACATTCTGGGATGCCCTGGGTCACACCAAAACTTTTTCCTGGGCTGTGGCACACGTGCTTGTACTTCTGACAGGGAAGGGGAGGCAGGAGGAAGGAAGAATAATTAATCATCAAAGATACTTTGCTCATTTATTTTAACAACTGGAGTTTAGCTTGAATTATTTATGCTGAAGCTTCATAATGCACTAGGAAATGCACTGCAACATATGTCATCCCAAGAATGAAGCCTGGGAAATGTGAAACCACGCTCCAGCCCTATTAAACCTGAGTTTAAGTGGCAAGAGGAGGACCTTTTTTTTTTTTTTTTCCCTTTCCAGCAAATTAATAATGTGTGCTGATTAGCACAAAAGAGATTAGCAAGGTTCCTCTCCATGTGCTTTGTTTCATCAATAGAAAGTTAATTAACAGCCCTCTGCCTTCTGATACCAAGTTATAGGACAACACTCTGGACCTTAATCTTAGATTATGAGCTTGTTCGTTTCCTTTAATTTTAGGTACGAGCTGGCCAGGAGGTGTTCTCAAAGTTTGGATTTATTCATACTTTCCATCTTTCAGGGTGATGCTGCATGGGGTAGAGCACTGGGGCTCTCTCTTCCAGCATGAAATTATGACCTGTTTTACCCCAAAAATGTTATTAAAATGGTATGTGGAAAATTTGGGACATGCCACAGAGAAGCAGGTGTGATAAAGACCAAAAAATACAGCATGGCTTGTGAGACAGAGAAGCTCTAAAGCATTTTTAATAACAGGATAAAGCTTTGCAAAATAAGGACCTCACCCTGTTAGAGCCCCATGGACCCAAAGAGATACAGAGACTCCAGCCCTAAGGTGCAAATCCCTGGAGCAAGGTAAGGGTTTTCTGTCCAGTCCTTTAGTATTGTGGTGCTAGATCCAAATTAAAAATTAAAAGAAGGCTAAATGTCTCAGAAGCTTTGGCACTTCTGAATAAGACAGACACACTGTTTAGAGTGCTGGAAAAAAATGACATTATACCATGGTCCTTTCTCATGGTACCTTCAGCCAAGGCCTCTCTTTCTCAAATCCCTCAGTGGTTTGTTTTCCCACATTTGCCTTTACTTTCCCATAATTAGCACTCTCTCTCCATTAAAGCCCTGTCAGAGCTGCAGGCCCCTTCCACATCAAACCTGCTCCTGTCCCCTTCCCCGAGGGGAAAGTCTGGGCCGTCGGGTTTTACACCCGGGCATCGGCAAACCTGCCCCAGGTGCCACCCAAATTCCTCCTCGCCTTCTTCCCTGAAGGAGACAAGCCAAAATGCTTCTCCCAGCTCCCCCTCCCGGGCTTCAGCCCTCCCTTTGCAGTCCAGCGTTCTCCATCGGTGGAGAAACCGCAAAGAAGAGAGGCTTTTTGCCCAAAGACGCTGCCCAAATTGAGGATGAGCCGGGAGCTCCCGGCCTTTGATCTTGCGTGCGGGGAAAATAACTCATCTGGCTGACAGCAGCTTTGCCCTCCCCTCACTTAATTAAAGGGAACAAAGAAAAAGTTGCTAATTAAAAGGAACAGGGGAAGGAGAGCACGTGGGAGGGAGAGAAGGGGCGGCAGAGCAGTGTGTCGGGCGATACCGGGACACTGGGATGGGGAAGGAGCCGAAAGCAAAACTTTGGTGCTCGTGTTACAGGTGAAGGCTGACCTGTGCTGTTGGATATGGGAAGAGGGCTGCTACTGAAGCACCCCAGACCTCCAGGGGATTAAATCCAGGGGCAAGAGACAACCAAAGGAGCCGTCTCGGCTCGCATTGCAGGACCCGCTGTGTCGTGATGCTGTTTAATCACAAAGCCGCCTTCTCCCCACCCTCCAGCTGCTCTTTCCAGGATGCAGGAAAACCTGGCCCGTGATTTTGGCTGGGTGCCCACAGGGCATGGCTCTGGTGCCTGTCTCCCTGTTTGTGGCAGTCCGTAAAGTGGGGGTGGTTGTGAAAGAGGGCCTGTGAAGCGCAGTTACAGAGTCAGTTTGGAGGCACATGAGTGGCGGCACTAATGCGTGAAATATTTGGATCTGGAAAGGTCTTCTGTGACTTTCAGAGAGGAGAAAAAAAATATAGCCTGTAAGTCCAACCCCCCCTTCTAGCTGTAGTAACCTCTCCTGGCTTTAGGTCATATGCTTGCTCCCAGTGACTTTGCAGAGTCTCTTCCTTCCCGAGGAAGAATGACCTGACAGCAAGGATCCCAGGCGTGGTCACGTGCAGGACAGTCATTCCTGCAAAGCTTCAGGCTTATCCCTGCTGCCTGGGGAGGCTGGCTCTCCTGTGGAAGGCGTGCTGATTTGGGAAGCAGGCAGGCCAAAAGAGCACCTCACCTGGGAGTGTGTCTCCAGCCGAGGTCAAGGGAGGATGCTCAGGGAGAAGGTAGGAGGCAAAGGATGGGTTTAGATCTGCTCATACATAACCTGCCAGCAACTTGCAGTCCCCAGCAGAGGTCCGTGGGCATCCTCCCATCCTATCCTTGCTCCACGTGTTCCCATGAAGAGCATGTCCTGTGCAGGGCCAGGAACTGGACTCGATGATCCTTGTGTATCCCTTCCAACTCAGGATATTCACAATTCTGTGTTCCCCTTCCAGCTGACGCTGGAGGGCCCTTTCAGAAGCACAAATCAAAGCTGTTTCCATCCTTACCTCCAAGCTGTCCCTGTGCCTGGTTTTGTGCATAATTCATGTCTTCAGGCAGATGTGCCCTGCCCCTCCATAGATAATGCCCAACTCCCACTGAAGTTGTTCCTATCTCTGCTGCCATGTGTCTGAATCCTACCATCTTGCAGGCCAGGGGCATTTTTGGAGGGAGACCCTTGAGCAATTCTGCATCCTCTCTGGGAAAGTCTCAACTCTTTGGGGGGATTTTTGTGTTTTTGTTATGATGGTGATGGTTTTACTCCTTGTTATCTTCCCTGTGAGTCATCCTTCATCTGCTGGCAACCTGATGTTGTGCTGACAGACAATCTGACCTGACATCAGTGGGGTTGAAAAAATGTTAAAAAAATCACCAAAACAACTAAACTTGAAGTTTAACAATGAAATAAACAGCCAGGGCTGGCAGAAGGAGAGGAGAGAATCAGAAGGGTTGCTCAGGGAGCTGAGCAGCTGCCAGCAAGCAGAGGGGTGGAAAAGCAACACAGGATGGCAAGAGGGCAAAAATCTTGTGGAAGCCAAGGAGAAGAGGAGGACACAGGGAGTTGTAGGGAAGCAGGAAGAGTTTGCGAGGGTGTTAAGGCAGATTTCCTCAGCATGGAAATTTCCTCAGATTTCACTCCTGGCACACTCCCTCTATGTATGCCAGGAGGGCAGGGGTCCTGCTGAAGCTCAGCACTACCCAAACCATCCTGGGCTCCAGGGGAAAAACCGCTTGCACCTATTGTTTGGAAAAGGCACCCTGTCCCACCTGTCCTGCCATTACAAATAGAGGAGTGACAGGAGACAAGGGAAACATCAACTTCCATCCAGGAGCCATGGAGGAGAATGGCAGGAAGGGTGGGGGGACAGCCCATCTCCCTGCCTCCTTATCTGTCATTAAGCCTGGTGCTAATGAAGTGCAACCAGACAGCTTCCTTCACCTGATGGAAAGCTCACAAGGAGCACCACTGGCTAATGAGGACATTAGAGGCTGATCTCTCTCTTGTCATCCTCCTATCGTTTTAATATCAGGCTAATTTCACTATAATGTAGATTAATTGGCACAGCTTTCTGCCTGCAAATTCCTCTGACAGTCAAAAATATTTTTGTTTTTCTGAAATTGTATTTCCCACTCAGACAAAGCAGTTTCCTTGGATTTGGAAGAGAGGTAGAGAAAAGGGGGGTATCTGTGCTGGAAACCAGAAACAAGACCCAGACAGAGGCTGAGCAGGAGGAAAATACCCATTTCATTATCCAGTGAGCAAATTTGTCTCTTCCATTCCCTCACTGGACAAGTGCCGTTCCCTCTTTGCACAGTGTGATGGCAAGGCAGGACGAAAGGAGGCTAAATATGGCAAATAATGTGAGGAAAAGGCAGGGGCAAGCGTCATCGAGTGTCTGGCCCCGCAGACTAAAGGAGCCAAAAGCCCTTCTCTTTGTATGAATGTCTTTGCTCCTTTTCCTCCTGGGGTGAATTTGGCAATCTCTTTGTTTCCATGTGGTGAGCAGCCACAGTCCAAGCCCTTGCTGTCCCACTGTTGGGCTACAAGGCTGGAAAAGGGAAGGGTAATTGCACAGATCCAGACACTGGCTGTGTCCAACTGAGGCAAAAGTTGTGGTGACGTGGAAAGGAGATGTGAGGGAAACCTCCAGCTCCTCTTTAGAAGGTTGTCAGAGCAAGGCTGGGTGGAAAATCCAACACAGGAAGCCAACACAGTCCCCTGAAAGCTGCCTAGAAGCAGGACAGCAAATCTGGCACAATGGTTGATCCATCACTGCTGTGAGGCAGGAAGGGTGATTCAGAAAGGGAAGCAACATTGGAGGAGTTTTGCAAATATCCCTCAGATTTTGTGGACCAGGCTTCTGGGGAGCCCAGCTGGGATTGTGTGGAGTGTGGGCTGAACAGTCCAAGGCAAAGCTGTTCTCTTGGTGCATCCACGTGTCTGTAGGACGTGTGGGTGGGGGAAGCCCTGAGGAGCAAGGACTGGCTTGGCCGTGGATCTCATTCTGTAGGCAATATGGACACACCTGACATCAGTGGGCTGAACTCCAGTGCAGCTGGTGACAGTCGTGACAGCTCAGGCAGGACTTTGGGATCAATGGTTTTATGCTGTGAGGAATATTTTCCATTCCCGAGCATGCAATTCTGAGGTAATGCTTCCCATTAATAAGAGGGAAAAGCAGGTTTCTGCAACCTTGGATGCTCTTTGTATTTCTCATTACTGGTGCCCTAATCATGTCCCCAGAAAGAAAAAGCAAGATTCTTTTACACCTGACTAATTCTGCTGCTGCTATTCAGTGCTGCTTTCACACCACTTCCCAAGCCTGCCAAGACACCCTTGAACCCGTTTAGAAAAGGTTAGGTTGCTAATTAAGAAAAGCTATTCCCCCCACCCCAAACCTGAGGGAGAGATGTAAAAAGCTGGGGTTGGATCTATTATTGCTCTTTCTCCTTTTCCCGTGTTATGAGACGTGTGTCCCACTTTTCCCTGGGGGAATCCGCTGCTCCTGCGGGCCTCGTGTGCCAGCATGGATATGGGACAAGAGGTTAATTTGCAGCCCTGTGATGCACGAGCTTTCCCTTTGCACAAATATTGATCCAAGGCTGTTCAAATATCCATCCTGGCTGGAATAGCAGCAGTGTGATATTGCTGCTGGAGATGCACAAGGACATCGGAGGGGAAGGGAGCAGGGAAAGAAAGGAGAGCTGGGTAGAGCTGCAGGTTGGGCATCCGTGTTCTCGCCTTCTCCCCTCCCTTCCCAACTTAAATTTCTTTTTATTGACATTTGTCTCACTGGGCCAAGCAATCTTTCAAAGGAGAGGGAAGCAGCAGCGTTGTTCCACCCTGGGCATTCATTAGATGATATTGTTTCAGCACTTGAGTTGTCTGAGCTGCCCGGGCAGCATTTAGGAGAAGGTTAAATAGAGCTGTTGAGTCCTGGGCAAATAAATCTCCCTTTGCCAGCTGGAAACAGAGAAGAACTTCTGCCCTCCTGCCTCTTGCCCAGAAGAAGAGCGGTCAGAGCAGCTTCTGCACTGAAGGAGCATGAGCAGGGCTGGTTCTGTCCCTCAGCAGCACAAAACCAGCCAGGCTGAGGAGACGCCGAGGCTTTAACCCACCCCAGTGGGTTTTGAGCATGCCCTGCTCTAGGCGAAACGCCCGATCCCTCCGCCCAGTGGGCTCCATCTCGCTCCAGGCCAAGGGCTCTCCAGAATTCCTTCTCCATGAATAATAATGAGAAACCTTTGTAAATTAGCTGATTAGTCAGCTCCCCTAATTATCTAATTACCCCGCTCTGCTTTCACTGGCGCTCTCCCGCTCTCCCGTTGTTTCCCCAACCTCAGGTTGAAGGAATGAGTGTGCACGTGGCTGCGCCGAGATCTTATCCTGCTTTGAAGGCTTTAAACTTTCATGATTCAGCCGTGTAGGGCTGACACGTGGCCGACCTTACACAACTTCTCCCTTTCAACCCTTTTGTATGGAGTGCTGTACCTGCCTCCTGTGCCAGGGACCGGGAGTCTCCAGTGCTGGCTTATGCAACCGTTCCCTCCTCCGTCCCCGCTGCCAGCAGCTATTCCCGTTAAACTCCCATCCATCTCCTTGCTCTGTGTGACATCTTGCCGTTGCCCACGGATCCGGCAGGTTTCCCCCAAAGCTGGAGGAGAGGGGATGTGTTGTCTGGAGCTAGCGAGGTGTGAAGGCACGACAGCAGTCGTGTGGGGTCAGAGCAGGCGTCCCCCAAACACAAGATCCTGTCTCTGATTCTGGCAACAGCATGTTCCTGGAAGCCTGTGTAAGTGCAGGGTCACCAGCAGTGGGGATTCTCTGGAATATTTCTCCAGCCTCCTGTGGTTTGTAGATGAGGGACCTCTTCACCCACAAGCGATGTGTTTGTACGTAACAGCTTCCGCACACAAGCTCTCGGCTAGAAAAATCCAGATTTTTTTTATGAACTCTGCTGAGCTCCAGGCAGGCACCGTTCCTCTGTTGAGGAGTCCCATGGCACAGAGACAGGCTGGGTACAAAAATAGCTCACTTCGTTTGTTCTGAACTGGTGAGTTTCCTCTCATGCCCCCAGTCCTTGCTCCAGGAGAGATGGAAACAGCTTTTCTTGTGATTCTCAGATCTCTGTTGTATCCCTTTCCGAGGAGCCCATATCCAGCTAACATTCCCTGTTCCTTTGATCATCTCATTGCTAGCCTCTGAAGCTGCTGCTCCCTGAATCTGTGCTAGTTACCCTATAACCTTCGGATGGGGAGGAGGGGGACACAACTTCATGGAGAACTCAAGGCTGGGACAGTGCTTTCTGCATTGTCTTTTGCTCTTTCTCCTCTGCAAGTCTTCTCCTTGATCCTCTGTGGAAATTTATGAGCATGACAGACACCTGAGAGGGTCAAGGAGAGGAGGCTGTCTTGGTCAGGGGGGCCCAGGAAAAGAGACTTCAGGGGGAAAGTTAATGGATTGTGAAAGAGAGAGAGAAGTGTTAATGGGAGAGAGAAAAAAACAATGGAAGTGCCAGGAAAAAAAAAAAAAAAAGAAGCTCTGATAATCTTCAGGTGAACATTTTTATGTGGCTTTGGCTGTCGTCTGTGTGGTACATCTGTCCCTTCTGCAGGGAAGGTGTGGGAGATGAGGAGGCACTGCAGGTCACACCATAGTAGAGGCCTTTCCCTCATCAGGAGCTGCACAGGGAAAGCTGGAGCCTCTTCTGACGTATTTTGGGGTGACTACAAGTGTAGGTGACACACAGGGGTTGTTAAGCAAAGACCTCCCTCACCCCACACTTGGTGTTGGCTTTGAGGGCGCTGTTAGGTTGACTTTACCCTTTTGTTGCTGTCACATCATCCTCGTGAAGGGCTCAGTGATGATCCCATCTGCAATCAGGGCCAGGATTCCCCCCCTCCCTGCTCCTGCCCTGCCTTTCCCATTTACAGATAAAAATGAAGTCTGTGGTACAGACCCTTAAGCTGGTTAGACACTTGAGGCTTGGAAGTCCTTAAGCATATTAGCAGCTGGAGGTCCATTATTATTCATTGAATCTCTCCGGGGCCGATTGGAATCCTCCTTTTAATTGTGTGCATTTCCCTCCGTCCTTTTATCACGGAAAAAAAGAAAAAGGGCGAGAGACACAGCAATTGTGTTATCTCATTACCCATCCTGGCCCTGGGATGGAACACAGGCTGGAGTCTGCTCTTCCCCTCCAGCAAAAGGAGGGAGAGGTGCCCATTTTACATATTAATGGCAAAATGTCATCCCCCAGCTTCTATCTCCCTTAGCACGCCACAGTTAATAATTCACATTTCATTAACACGTCTGCCCGGCCTCGCGGTGTTTCCCTCCTGTCAATGAAGAGATATTGGGAAAGCTTAGAGGAGCGGGAATTGGGGCAGGACCAGCTGAAGCAGCTGCTTCAGGCTGGACTTGAAGCACACGAGCTTTCAGAGCAGGGGAGTTTTGGGCTCTCCTCTGTGTGTTTATGTATCAGAGGTGCTGGGGTCACAGCTCCTCACCAGTTCCTAGGGAAGCAGAGAAGGTCCCTCCAGCCTGACAACATCCCCTTGGCCAAGCAGGAATAGGGCAGGAGAAGTGTTGTGGACTGTCACAATCTGGCCTGGCTGCAGTGACAGAGGGGAGGGAGCTGGGGACACCAAAGCAGGGCCACCCCACACTTTTAGGTCAAGCCCTGAGCTAACCAGGCTCTCAGAGCACAAAGCCAGGGGCAGGAATGCTTTTGGAGGGGGTTAAACAAAACACACCCTCGGAGAAGTTGGCCATACAAGTCCTGCTGCCAGCTTAAAGAATTTTACATGAGGAAACTTGTCTCTTGAGCTTGGTTTTCCACACACTGAAACATTAATCAACTTTTGAACCATGTACTGTATGAAATATTCATCTTTTCTCCTTGCAAAAAAACAAACCAGAAACCCCAGCTATCTTCAAAGCTGTCTCGTGGCATTCCATGCTCTGATCCTTTAGGAATTTCTGTGTCGTTTTCACCTAAGTCTATTCCGTGATTGCTTAGGAGCGAGCGAGCAAGCTAAAAGTCTCTTCAGGTGGGACTTTACTGGTGTGTCTGGGTTTGAGAAAAAAGTGGGTTTTGGCTTCGAATTTGCTGGCCAGACCCAGGCTGGTTTCATTTCCCTGAAGGAGAAGAAAGGGGTTTAATGCCATTTTCAAACCCTAATTTCATGGGGAGCAAATTCATGCTGTGATCCATTGGCAGGTGATTTCTTGATTAAAATGTTGGAAGAGAAAGCAGCTTAGATCAGCCACCCTTGAAAGAGGAAAATTCTGTCCTGCTGGTCCTTTGAGCTGGTGGAAAACCCTTCCCCAGCAGGCATTGATGTCTTTCAGGAAAGTCAAGAGTCCTGAGTCTTGAAGAGATGATCTTTCCCTTCACAGAGATGGGTAAATATCTCCTCAGCAAGGCTGCTCCTTTCAAACTTACTAAACTATATCCGCTTGGAAAGGAGCCCTCATAAATAACTGTAAAACAAAAGAAAATAGAAGAGCAGATATAAAATGTCCCTTCCATTAGCAGACCTTAAGGCACTTTTAGAAACATTGGATGAATGAAGTCTCTTCCTTGCCCTGTCTGGGGTAAACAAATCCATCCTGTCCTTCAGCTCGATCTTGCAGTAATGTCATAATCCCACCTTTATTACATCACTGTTGTCATGGAAATAACTGTGATTTCATAAAGTCTCCGTAATGACTTTACCACAAGATCCATTAGGATGGGAAGATGGATTGTGAAGGCTAGAAAAATGCTTTCTTTAAGCAAATGCATACTGGATAATTAGCAAATGCGGCAAAGGAAAGGAATGGAAATTGGATGGGAAAAAATAAATGGATCCATCTTTAACACGGGCTATTTATGAACATTTTCTTTGATTTGGTTTCAAATGGCACAAAGGCACTATTATAATACTCCAAATCAGTCTAGAAGTCCCATACTTCGGGGCATAGTCAGCACATGTTGAACAAAAAGCTGAGTCTTGCCCTAACCTTTTCCCTCTGAGATTCCCTTAGGCTTTGAAATAAAGGTTTTGGGCTTTCCCTGGTGGCCCAAGAGCCTCCTGCTTTACTTTTGCCAGGCTGAATGGCAGAGCAGGTTGGACACATGCTGAGGAGGAAGATCCTGGGAGCTGTCCTGGCCAGGAAGCCTTTTACATCTCCAAGGTCTTTGGATTTGCCTGGGCCAGGGAGCCTGGAGCATGCAGCTCCTCCAGGGCTGGAGAGGTGCTGGGATCCTGGATATCTGGAGGGGGCGGATGGTGGGATTAAACCTTGGATGAGTGGGAACTGGGCTACAAAGTGGCAAAGAAACTGCTTTGGCTTGAGTCTGGTTAAAGGTGTTGAAGGAAGGCTGTATGTAAGCACCCTGTGAGTGCTCAGACGTGCGGTGCTGGATGCTGTTCCTGGCTGGAATGCCTGCATGTGCCCCTTGCATTGCTCCCTCAGAATACAAGCAGGTGGCTGCTGCCCATTTCCCTGAAAGGAGACACAGGCAGGTGATTAAAGGCTTGATGGAACATCAGAGCTTCCTGAACGAGAGTCCTGCATCTCTCAGCACTCCACGCATCAAAGTGACCTTGCACTAACGGTGAGTGCATGGAGGGATTCCCACTCTGGCTTCTTCTCCCCAAGAACCTCCTGATGCAGATGGCTTTTTCCTTATTTCTGCTTTCCTGAGGAGCATCTCAATCCCTTGTTGAGATGTATTTCTTTTTAATTTCTGGAGAATAATAGCGTGTTTGTGATGGTGAGGCACACGTTGCTTGCCGAACAGCCTGGCCTAAGGTGATGGAGGAGGCTGCAAAGTGCTGGCAGTGGATTCCTGCTCTGACCTGTGCAACCTCTTTCCTCCTGTCCCAGTGCCCTTGTGGCACAGCTGGCAGCACCACGTGTCCCTGGGGACACTCAGGGAACAAGGAAGAGCAGGGCACCGGGGTTCAGGGAGGAGGTGTGGGCACACCGCACTTGGGAAATGCGCAGGCACCGCACGGAAATGCTCGACTGAGGGCTGCTAGTTCAGGACTGAAACACCTCTGGCTGAGCAGGGGCTGCTTGTGCTGCCCTTGCCTTCAGAGTTCATCTCTCCAGCTCCTCTTTGCCAGCTCTTTGCCTGGTGTGGGAGCAGAGATGCAGAAAAGCACGCATGAGCTAATTGAAGTGGTCACATCCTCGCCAGCAGCGTTTCCCACATTAGCCAAATTTGATCTAAAACTAATCTCCTAGTCAAGACAAATCTCTTCTCTGCAATCCTCTTATTATATTTACATATTGGAATCCAGGGATGATTAGTGAACTGGGCCATGGTGACACTTGTGGGGATGGCTCCTGAAGTCCCTGGCACTGCTGGCTGGAGTGGGCACCAGGCACTAGTGACTCCTGCATTCCCTAAATCCCTGTCTGGCCTGAAGGGGTCTGAGGAGTGGTGTCACTGGAGCCCAGTTCAGCTGTTTAAAGCAGGCTTGAGCTGATGATCCCTGTTCCTCCTGGTAGGTGAAAAATACCAGCTAAGGGAAAAAAAGCCCTGTGGTTGGACTTGACACAGATACATGATGATCAGTGAACATTATCTTGTTAATCAGATCTTGCCTAACTTTAATTGCCAGCGCTGTTACTGACTGCTGTCAAACCCGTGATGGAGACAGAACACAACTTGGCTTTGAAAAGTAACAACTTTTGGTGATTAATTATTGCTGCTGGTCACATGCAGTTGTTAACAGTCTCCTGGGATGTCTGGCTGGAACGGGAGGAGACAGTAGGAGCCCCTTGTCGTGGCTGGGCTCCAGCTTTGGCTGTGCAGCTTGGCCAGACAAAACTCCCGCTGCACTGTCAGCCACCCATCGTGGAGCGCCAGCCTCAGCTTGTGCCAGGGGAGGTTTAGGCTGGATATTGGGAAAAATTTCTTTGTGGAGAGGGTTGTCAAGCCCTGGAACAGGCTGTTCAGGTAGAGTCACCATCCCTGGAGGGATTTAAAAGCAGCGTAGGTGTGGCTTTTGGGGACACGGTGAGTGGTGGGTTTGGCAGTGCTGGGGGAATGGTTGTACATGAGGATCTGAGAGGGTTTCTCAAACTAAACAACTCCATGTTCCTTCTTTCTGGCAGGGGCAGGGCAGGGTAGTGTGTTGTCTGAAATATCTGTTACAGTTCATAAAAGCAGCGTGTTAAGGGGAGGGAATTATTCTGTCTGCCACAAGTGGTGCGAAGCAGATGACCATCAATGCTGACAGGGGAGGGAAGAGATTGGCACGGCCAAAATGGGAATTACCTCACCCCTTCCCATGGGAATACCTCAGCCCCACCTATAAACCAGCTCTTGGACACATCCCAAGTTGCCTTCAGGTGGTCTGCTGGAAAGCAGTGATATCCCAGTGCTGACTCATGGACTGGGGATTGGGAATGCTGCATCCTGGCACTCAAACTCCAGCCCTGCTTCCACTTTTTATTCCTTCTGACATCACTTTGGGGCTCACCGCCCTAGGCCATGGAGCTTCAGCACAGAAAGGTGGTCAAGAGGGTTTTTTTCCCCAGGCTTTGTATCTGAGTTTGGAAATAGGGCATCAGTGAAGGAAGCAAATAGTGTCTTCATTTATTCTGCTAAAAAAATTATTTGAAAAACCCCAGGTAAATCAACTGAAATCAGAACCAAACCTCTGTATTGAGGGTAAAACGAAGCATTTTGATTCACCTTGAAATTAATTTGTTGACATCCAGAGCACTGTTTTTGGGGTGTGATTTTTTACACTGCTAATGATCTTTTACCTCTGCTAATGAGGTCCTGGGGTCTGAAGAATTGGTATTGTATTGACACCTCACTCCCTTCCTGTGTCTGATCCAAGCTCTGCGGAAGTCAGTGGAAAAGAATGCCTTTAACAGGAGTCAGACCAAGCCTCTAATCCAAGTTTTGTTTGGGCCTGGCAGAGGGATGTGGGGATCCTTTAGGATGCATTATGAACGGAGTCCATCTCCTTATCTCCCTGAAGTCTCTTCCTTGGCAGCTCTCAAACAGCACTGATTTATTCAGATGGGCTGCTCAGAGCTGCAAGTTCTGCCTATTTATTACCAGGCGTTTTTTTTCTTTTTAAACAGGCTCTGCTTCTGATGAGGTCTGTAAGGAATGCTGCCAGTGTGCTGATGTCTCACGGAGTAGCCAAGGAGCAGCAGGACAGGACTTATCCTGTCTCCTTTGCTGCCTGTTCCATCCAGGAGAAGAAATCCTTCCGCTGGGAGAGGTGTCCCTGCACCACCAGGCACGTCTGCTACTTGTTTATGCACTCACTTATCTTATTAGCAGTAAGAAATGACCCTTTTGGCAAATCACCAGAGACTGAAGAACTGCTCCCTGCCAGGGCTGAGGCTGAAAAATGTTTTAAACCTATTCCTGATCTTGAACTTACTCTGCTGTGCTCACTTTGGAGCAGCTTGTGAGACAAACACCTTATTCACCACCTGCAGATGAGTTGCAGAGGCACCCCTTTGGATATCTCCAAGGAGGGATCAGGCAGGTCCTGGCTTTCTCCCTGTGTTTAAATGGACTTGGATCATGCAGTTTGCAGAAAACCCCTTTGAAAGCAGTGACACATTACTGGCACAGGGAGCAATCAGGTGTCCGAGTGTGTTGGTCTCAGGTACAGTCACCTTCACACTCCTCAGTGTATCCATAAAGGACACCCTGGCTCTCAGAGAGTGGGATGGAGAAGGGAGAACATGGACAACTTCTTTCTTTTTTTTTAATAGGGTGAAGTTCAGGAAGATCTGACTTGTCTTTTTTTCCTGACTAAAAGCATCCAGCTGCTGTCATGATTTTGCTATCAGAGCCTCTGTTCTAGGCAAGGGAAACAACCAATGCCCCTGCAACTCCCTTCCTCCTCCCTAAGTTGTAGCTGTCCCATCCTTGGAAGTGTTCAAGGCCAGGCTAGATGAGGCTTTGAGGAACGTGGTGTAGTGGGAGGTGGAATTAGATGATTTTTGGAATTCAAGTCGTTCTAAGACACCTGGCTCAGGGTTATGCTTCGCCTGCTGAAGATGTGCTACATCTGTGAATGCACTTGCGTATCAGCCTTTCAGGATGATGGGGCTAATTTGCCATGATGCTGTACTCGTGTTTTCCCCATCCTTTGGTTTCCCAAGGAGCTCCTGCCAGGCTGGAGTCCCACATTCGCTGTGAGTGGCTGCAATCTCCTGTCTCACCCAGGAGAAGGGAAGGAGCAGATCACAGACATTCCGAGCGCAGCTCCCAGCATGTGAAGCAAACACACGAGGCAGGGGACCTCCCCTCACGGACCTGAACAGCCACTCCTGACCTAAACCTCAGGCCGGGCTGCAAAACCAGCTGAGACTTGTTCCTGCAGCACTGTAGGCTTGGAAAACAAAGCTGAGCTCCAGGGAGAACCCGGGCAGCGTTCAGAGAGTCGGGAGGAGCGGGTGGGTCTGATTAGCCTGACACGCCGGCGGGGGAAAGCGTGGGATCCCCCATCCCTTACCATTCCCCTCTCCAGCCCTGGCTCTAATCACAGCTGCCTTGATTTGTGCCGGGAGAAGGGCGAGGAGGAAGGGATGGGCTGGATTTCCCCCCTGCCGCCTCTCTGCAGAGGGGCCACTGCAGGTCTGAGGGATCAAGAGCTTTCCCCAGAGCAGGGCTTTGGAGGCATCCCAGCCCCGAGCAGTGCAATCCTTTCCTGCTTTGCTTTTCTATTTTCATTTCATCACCATGTTCAGGACTGAGTGGTAACGAGCAAGTCCCCAGATAACCTGATCTTCAGCAGCAGACTCACTTTTCCACTGTGAGGAAAACCTGTTTCTGGAATAGTTTGTCCCTGTGTGTGTCCTGCATGACCCCACAGGAGCTGTGGGCTCTTTGTAGGGGCCTGGGACAAGACCCAGAGCAAAGCAAACCTGTCTGAATTCACCCCATGCAGTTCACAGCCCCACAAACCAGAAGGCTGAAAAATGCCTGGCTTGGAGCCCCGAGTACGGTGCAAAGCCTTGGGAATACACAGCCAATGATTTGTGTGAGGGAGGATTTCGCTGAGCAATAAGGATTCAGACAAACTTGCAGAAGTGGAAGCATAGCTTAACGGCAGAGCTGGGTTCATTTGTCAAGCCCCGTCCTCGCTTCTGTACTTAGGAGAGTGAAACAATAATTGGGAGCAAAGCTTAGGTTAATCTACGCTGAGAACATGATATTCAGTAGCTATATTAAAAGGGGTGGGGAAGGGGGAGGCACGGGGCTGCTTTGGCTCATTTTAATTTTCAGCTTCATCTTTGGTGCTCATGAGTGTTGGAAAATAACCCCGTGCTCCACTGATTGTGGAAGAAGGAATCTCAGCTGGAGAGGATGGAGCAGTTGCTCCCTTTCAGAGCAGCCTGCTGATTGTGAAAGTGCCATTAGACAGCTTGTGGAAGAAGGCTCTTAGGTGTGAAAACTGCTTTTCCCCGTGCAGGCTGAAAAGGCCAACGTGGCATTTGCAAAGCCCTGGTGAGCGTCATTGGTGTGAAACCTCCCTCTGTCCCCTTTCCAAATCCAGCTCCCTGCCAAGCTGTCCCTGAGCATCGTCACTTTCCTTCCCACTGCAAGCCAGGAGAAACCTGGCTTCTCCCTCCTGCTTGCTCTCACAGCTGGCTGCTTGTTCCAACATGGATCCTTCCTGAATCTCTTGGTGTCTTTTCCATAGGTTTGATCCATATGATCCAGGAGGCTTTGCCAGGTCAGTGTTCACCCAAGAGGAGGAATAAATGCCTAAGTAACAAATAATATTAATAAATCAATAATAATCAATAATAATAAAAAATTAAATTAAGTAATTAATAAATAATGCTTGAATAATAAAAAGTGTCTTCCAAGTCAGGTTGTTTGAAATAGAAGTGGGAGGGAATGTATCAGAAGGGTGAGGGAGGCGGTCAGGGAGAGGACATCCCCATCCCCTTCCCTTCCACGCAAGTCTGGTCAGGCTGCCCTTGCACCAAGCTGATAAAGGTCTTTTCAGGTGTTGGGTTGTCCCTGGGATCCCTCAGAGGAATTACAGGACCATCATTCACAGCTGCTGTGGTGGGAATCTCCATATCTAGGAGCACCTGTCAGGCATTTATCCCTTACATATTTTTACAGAGCCTCTATAATAGGGAGAGAAAAATTCCAGCTGCCTCTAGTGACCTTTTAATCACCAAGGGATGCCTTCAGCTAAAAGCCCTGCACTCGAGGTGACCAAGCACCAGCCTGTTGCTTGAAGCCACTTGGCTTGATGGGAGCTGCAGGACTCTCTCTTGTGGAAGGAAGACACAGCTCTGCATCCTCTATGCCAGCAAAGAAATCAGTTCTGGAATGCAGCAACTGTGCCAATGTCTTTCCTGAGTCAGGAAAAGCATGGCATGGAGTTATTTTTCATCTGAAGGCCCTCAGGTGGGTGCTTGGGTACCATGTTTGCCCATTGGTGTGAGGGCAGGGCGTGCAGGAAGGCAGGCTGTCTGCAGTCATGCTGGGGGATCAGTTTTCCCTGCTGCACACCTTGGGAGAATCCTTTTGGTTTTATTGGTACCAAAGGAAGGGACAAGGGGCAGTCCACTGAGGATGGATGGTTGTGTTCCAGCAGTGCTGGTTCCCAGTGTGGATAGTGGGAAGGGATAAGCTTCTTTGCAGGCTCTCAGAGAAGCCCTTGCAGGTCTGCAATACCAAGTTCTGCTCCAGGAGATGCCCAGACTGCAGGGATCTGTCTCCCTAAATAAATCCTGGTATCAGTCAAAACAAGAGAGTTACAGCAGTTTGCTCCAGATAAGTGGCTTAAGAGCCTAAACTTTTGTTCTCAGGGAAATGCAGGTCTCCTTACCAGGTTGGCTGGAAGTGTAGAGAACAGAAGTAGGAAGGAGATAAGCAAAGAGCTTGGTGCTCTAAAAGCCAAATCATTATCTCAGAGTCTCAACAACTGGAAGATGATGTATGAGCATGTGGAGAGATAAGGGCATGGGAGGTCCTGAGATGGTCTCATGCTATTTTGAAGGAGGAAAAAAGAAAAAAAAAACAAAACTGTTTGCTGGAGTCCCACACACACTGTAAGAAAAATCGCTCGGGTGTTTTGGAGCTCTCTTCTCAGCTTCCCACTTGCTGAAGGAAGACAGGGGCTTTGTGTTAGTGCAAGAGCTGGGCTTCATGTCACCAAGTGAAATCACCTTAGTAAAGGCCTCCTTCTTGCCCAAAAGGGGCATTCCCATGTGGATTTTATTCCCCATTTTAATGGGATATAGAGAAGAAATGGGATTAAATTTCCACTTACCAGCATTGCTGCTCCTCACCTGGGTTTACCACTCACATATTTTAGAACCTAAAACAAGCACTGCCCTGCAGATAATGGGGTTGGAGTGCCAAACAGCTTTGTGCAGGATCTTCTGGAATTCCAGATTGTTGGTGGGCTCCAGCAGTGATGAGACAATGTGAAGAAAGGGTCCAGCATGGGATTTTAAACAGCAGCTAAAAGCCAGCATCTGGCTTGGAGTTTGGGAAGAGCAAGCTGCTGGGAGGGTATGTTGGGTTTGCTCTATTTTATTCCCTTTCACAATATTTCTGCTGAGAGCACAGCCTGGGCAGGAGATGGGTTGGATGGACTTTGGGTGTGGCACCAAGCAGCCACACTGATGTCCCTTAAGGCGTGCACACCTGGTGACAGTGTCAGCACCACGCTGACAGCAGAGTCCTGCACTGGCCCTTTTCCCTAACACCCCTAGGAAATCCAGGCAGCTTTCTCTTGTAAAGCCTCCTCCAGGTTTTTGTTCCTCCACCAGACACAGCCATAGCTCCTGGGAGCTTCCCACTACTCGGCTAGGAGCCGGGTTAAATTCAGTGCTCCCAGGAAATGTCTCTTGATATATTTTACAGTTTAATATTTGTCCTCTGTGAAGCATCTTCCTTTCATGCTAAATGTGCACCTATTATATGCATGGCTTGTTTTCAAATTCCTAGAGGAGGCTGGAGGCTCAGGCTGTCTGCAGCACAGAGTAGTGCATCCCTCCAGCAGGAAGGCTCCCAACTTTACAGAACTCTCAGCCCTGGGAGCGGGATTTTCCCTGTGCCTCCTGGATTCTTGACTAGAGGCTCCATGTGCAGGCTTTTCTTAGGTACAGGCTGTGAGCATTAGCCAGAAAAAAACCCACAACATTCTGGAAGGGCAAGGTGGTATTTTGTTCCACCTGCTGGGGAAAGCCTTTATCTCTGGATTTGGAGCCGTGACCACCTGCAGTCCCTCTGTGGATTTAGGAATCTTATCCCACTGACAGTGATTTTTTTTAACCAACTTGCCAGAGCTTGATTTTTCCACTCTTAACGCTTGGCTTATTTGTCATCAGCTCTAGGGTCCTGCTAAAAGAAAAACAAAACCTGAAAAAACAGCAAGTCCTAAATTTTTACTTTGCTGATAAGAGTTTGGGATTGATTTAGGATTGTAGGTTGTAGGTGCCCCATCCCTGGAAGTGTTCCACACCAGGCTGGATGGAGCCCTGAGCAACTTGACCTAATGAGTGGCATCTCTGCCCATGTCAGGAGGTTGGAACTGGATGATCCTTAAGGCCCCTTCCAACCCAAATTATAGGTTGGAATAAACTCCTTGATTTTATTCAAAAATCTCCAGTGCTCCTGAATTTGAGTGCAAGCTGGATTCTCACCTCCTTTGAGAACATCAATCCCTGTTTCCACGCTCCCATTTTTCTCTTGACGAGAATCTGACCGTGCAGGAGATCGATCTCTTCTTCCCCTGTGGGAAATGGACAGCCCAGAGAAAATTTTCAGGAGAAGCAACAGGTACAAAGTCATGGTGGGAAGCTCTTCCTGCCCTGGGCTGCTCCAGGGTGGAGATCAGGGCATGGGTCTGGCTTCCAGGTGGTCCCACCAGGAGCATTCCCAGTGCAGAGCAGCTCCGACCATGATCGGCTCGTGGGAAGGTCGCCTTCCCTCGCTGCTCATTCGGGGCTTGCAGGACAAATGTCGGATTTGAATGACTACACTGTGGGCAGCCAGTGCAGAAAATCAATTAAAATACCAAGCAGCTTAGAAACAGGAGCTTTAATTACTCACAGACAGGTCTGTAAAGGGGAACAAAACCATCAGCCCAGAGTCAGGCCTCCTCTGCCCTTGGGCTCTCTATTCCAGAGGTCTCAGGATGTCTCCATGGAGTGTTTTCTAAGCACCCAGAGTAGGCGGCTGGCTCTCTGTGCTGCTTGTTTGGCGGTGTGTGAGCTCTGTCAGCCCGGGACACGGGCGGGGAGGGGGCTCCCTGCAGGCTGTGGGGGTGGCCAGGTGTTGGCAGCTGGGTTTGCAGCAAGGGATGAAGCTGCCTGGCAGGGTGTCCCCACCTCTGGGACTGGGATTTAGGCTTCCCATCCACACTGAAGGCAGCCCAGCGAACATTTTGTGTCCCAGTGGTTTGGGTCTGTGAGCCCAGGAGACAAATGATGCCCCAGCACACACAGACTTGCTGACAAAGTGATAGGCATTAGAGGGAAAGACAACAATAACAACAACAAATCAACAAAAACATTAAAAAAAAAAAAATCAAAAAACCACTTTTCTCAGGGAGCACCAGGCTGCAGAGCCTGTTTGTCCTGTCTGCCTGTTTATTTGCTTTCTGCTGACTTACTGCAATGCATCCAACGTGGGCCTTCGGGAGCCGCGGGGATTTCAGTGGCTCTTCGGTGGCCCAGCTCCTCCTCCCCCTTCAAAGCAGCCCAGCGCCGTTTGTGGGGCTGTTGCACAACCAGAGCAGCGTGGTAATAACACCCCGAGCGTGGAAAGCACAGAACAAAACAAAGCACTGATGAAACTCTTGCAGGCTTTCCAGATGCCTGTCCACATCAATGTCCTGCTGGGAAGCACACAGAGTGAAATAAAGCTCAGTGGGAGCCAGCCAGGGAATGGGCTGAGCTCTGCTCCTCTCCTTTCCCAGCCCAGTGGAAGAGTCTCAGGACACAAGGTTGCTCTGCAGGATGTGCTGCTGGCTGCCAAAAAGAAGGAGGGAGCCTGGGTTTATTTTTATGTAACTTCGGGAAGGAAAGGCAAGACAAGCTTTGCTTTGTGCTCTGAATCAGAAGTTTGGACACACAAAGTTCCAGCCCTTCTTCCTGACTGCCTGCCACAAGCAATTCTGAGTCTTCCTGGGGGCTGCCCCGTGACTGTCAGTCCCCCTCCCTAAAAGGAGACAGGGTGATTTAAACTCCTCATCTAGAGGAAAAATAACAATAATAATAAAAAAGGAATCTGCCTGGGAAGAACAGAGGAGGCTTCTGCCTGCCTGCAGGGAGGAAGACATTTAAAAATATTCCCTGTTGACAGAGAGATGAGTTATTGCAGCCCCTGAGCAGCTGGGGTGGGGCAGAGCTGAGAAGCTGCACTGGGCAGTGGGGGGGCTATCGGAGGGGTCTGCAAAAAGGGATTCCCACCAGTGACTGCTGCTTTTTGGTGCTCCTGGCCTGGATTGCTGCAGAACTTGTCGTGGATGGCTCAGTGTGTTTCCAGGGAATGATGGAGCCAGACTGGGGAAGCTGGAAGGGGCATGCACACTGACACTGTGCTATTCTTGCGAGTGCTGTAGCTCTCTCCTGCTCTGTGATGTTCTCTGCTTTTGCTTCTCCCTTCCAAAGAAACCTCCCAGGCTTGAGGGTGCAAAGAACATTCTGAAGGCAAGGAGCTGAGCTCACCCTGTGGCTTAGGAACAGCAGTGGGGCTCCATCACTTCAAATCTCTTCCTCCTGCTGCAGGGGAAAAGACTGCATCTGTGGGATGGGAAAGGATCCATCTGTGCCTGATGGATCACTGGGGTGGAGCTGGTGCTGCTCTGGGATAAATGGGGTGTGACTGTTGGAGTGAGTCTGGAGGAGAGGGCCATGAAGGTGATTAGAGGGATGGAGCCTCTAATGAGGAGAGGTCCTCTCCTGTGAGGAAAAGCTGAAAGAATTGGGGCTGCTCAGCCTGGAGAAGAGAAAGCTCTAGAGCAACCTAATTGGGGCCTTTTAGAGTCTTTTAGTACTTAAAGGGGCTACAGAGGAGCTGGAGAGGGCCTTTGGACAAGGGGGAATGGCTTTGTGCAGACAGAGGGCAGGGTTAAATGGGATATTGGGAAGAAATTGTTCGCTGTGAGGATGGTGAAGCCGCAGAGAAGCTGTGGCTGCCCCTGGATCCCTGGAAGTGTTCCAGGCCAGGTTGAAAAGGGCTTGGAGAAACCTGGGATAGTGAAGGTGTCCCTGCCCATGGCAGGGGGAGTGAAACTGGATGATCTTTAAGGTCCTTCCAACCCAAACCATTCTAGGATGGTTTTATGACAGGATTCCCTCTGGAGTCTCTTCCATGTCCACATCAGGGACTTGGGCTGTACAATATCCAGCACCACCCCTCACTCCCAGTTGCTGTGCCCAGCTGTCCCACAGCTCAGGCCTTTAGAAGGTGTCATTTGGGCACAGAGCTGTGTGCCACAGCCTTGTCCCCATGCAGGGCCACAGCACTGGGTGTTCCCAGTGCCTCAGGAGTGCCCAGGACACGCAGCCCCATCGGAGCTATGTGCTCTCAACACCAGCTGAGGAAGCTTCCCACGTGCTGGAGCCAAGAGATGACATTGCAGAAACAGTCTAGGTCAAAATAAATTGCTTTCTGGCATTCTGAGATTATCTAAACCCTTCTTTTTCCCAGGATGAAAGGGAACAAAGGCTCTTGCCTGCTCAGGAAAGAGCCTGGAATACCATTTTCTGCGAGCCACAGGAGCTTCTTAGGGGCAAGGGTAAACAATGAGATTTGGGGTTAATTTACCCAGGATGGGGAGGGGGGAAGCAGAAGCTGCTGGAGTTTGAAGCCTGCCATTCTCTGTCAATAGCAGCAGGTTGCTGGTGTGGCTGTCACAGGCTGCAGTGTCTTTGCAGGGTATTGACTGGCAGCCCTGGGTGCTTTCTCTAATGGTGCATTGATCTTCCCTGGATGCCCCCCAGCTCCGCGGCTGCCCGGGGATCAAAGCGGTGGCAGCGCTGCCCTGTCACTCCTGACGGGGCTGGAGGGGGCTCTGACTCAGCCCTGGATGCTGGGAGGGATTTTTTTTTATTTTTTTTTCCAGCATGGGGAGTCCTGTGGCCTTTTCCCCACTGCCAGTGTTGCTGTGTTCCCCAGCTGACATTCCCAAGGCTCATTCCTCTGCTCCTGACAGCAGGTGCTGGAGCACCTTTGGAGCCTCTGGATGTTTTCAGAGCTGGCAGGCTCTGAATCCACCAGCAACTCCCCATCCTGGGTGGATACAGCTGTTGGTGGCACACAGCAGCTGTGCCAGGGCTTCACCACCCTCACAGGGAAGAATTCCTTCCCAATATCCCATTTAACTCTGTCCCCTGTCTGCACAGAGCCATTCCCCCTTGCCCAAAGTCCCTCTCCAGCTCCTCTGTAGCCCCTTTAAGTACAAAAAGGCTTCTGATGGTGGCACTGGTGTTTCCCTTCTCTCCGCTGAGGTACAAAACCATGCAGAAAAAGCAACTTGCCAACCCGTATGTGGATTAAAAATCATTTCAAATTTTAAAGGGAATGACTCCTCTGGGACAAGTGGCAAAGTAAAGCCTTTTCCAGAGCGGTGTGCTGAGCCTCCACAGCTGGGGATTTTCTCTGGAGTTTCATAAAAGCCTCATTTTTTTTCATAGAGTCACAGAATGGTTTGGGTTGAGAAGGGACCCTAAAAATCATCTCATCCCAACCCCCATGCCTCGTGCATTCACGACTCTGGCTGCTGCAGCCAGGTGATAGAGAAGATTCCTAGGCCTTGGTATAGCACAGGGAAGTTTGTTCTACTGGGTTTGGAAACTGGAGGGAGATATGGAGAGAAAATCAGAACTTTTTTAAAACTCGTAAGGGTTTGGAGTGCTGACAATTAGCCACAGTGGAAGCTTGTTTTCTTCAAAAGCTCCATGTTTCTGCACTCCATGGAGAGCCATGGCATAAAGGGAGAATTCCTTATCCTTTGCTTTGAGCTCCCAAGCTGTGAACTGAATAAAATCCCTCCTTCCTCTTTCCTGGGATTTTTTTTTTCTTTTTTTCCCTTGTGTTTCTTCCTGTTTGGTTTTTTCCCTATTTCTCCACTACTTCTACTTTTTCCTTTTTTTTTTTTTTTTTCCCAAGTTCACTTTAGCAAGTGCTTTTCTCCTGCTTGGGAATTGAAGGAGAAGGAGCTGTAGCTTAAAGACAAATCTTTAGGTTCCCCACATCTCCTGCAGAGAGGGCTGCAAGAGCAGCTTGAAGGGTGTTTGTACCCACCAGAGCAAGGCTGACCCGCCTTTCCCCCTTGGAAGGAAACTTTTGACTTCCAGAGGAAATTTGATGCAAAACTGAGAGAGCTTTGATGTATCCGTGGAAATACTTCGTTTTAGCAAACAAAAAATTGAAAAACTTTCATTTTCTCCCCCCACTGCCCTTGGCTTGTAATAGCACAGCAGATCTGCCTACTGCTCCAGCTTCTTCCAGCTGCCTGTGGAATTCCTGGGGAGGAAAGGCCACGCTTCCCACCTCTTCTGTGGAGCTGTGCACACCTGTGTGTGTTGGTTCAGCAGCAAACATCTGCAGCTCCCCCTGCTCGGCGGCACAGCCACATCCTGCCTGGCAGGAGCAGCACGGAGCAGGAGGATGGGCGGCCTGGGCCCTTGCCAGGTGGGTTGGCAGCAACCTGCACATCACTCCTTGAAATTCTCCATGGGGTTTGATGGATGCAGAACGCTTTGGGTCTGTTTAATTGGCAGGTTTTGGCCAAGCAGCCGCCTGGGCAGGAGGCTCTCACCTCTCCCTAGGGAACTCCCAGGGCTGGCAGGAGCTCTGGGGGAACAATCCCTCGAGTTCTTTTATTTCTGGATTTTGTCTTTGGAGCAAACGTTTCCACGTGGGCTGAATTTTAAAAGGGTCATGCTTGGTTATCCTCATCCAACAGCAGAAGTTGAAACTTGGCTTTTCCCACCTCCACCTTGGGCAGATGATGCTGTGTTAGAAATGACCCCTTAATTTCATCCCTCAGTACGTGAAAACAAAAGTTTTCCTGATGGAAAACCACTCTCAATTTCCCATCAGATTTCCTCAGAGGTCAAAAGTTTCCTTCCAAGGGGGAAAGGCGGGTCAGCCTTGCTCTGGTGGGTACAAACACCCTTCAAGCTGCTCTTGCAGGCCCCAGCAGGAGTTGTGGGGAACCTAAAGATTAGTCTTTAAGCTACAGCCCCTTCTCCTTCAATTCCCAAGCAGAAGAAAAGCACTTGCTAAAGTGAACTCAGGAAAAAAAACCTGCTGGGGGACTGAAGCTGAAAGTCACCTTTTTGGGAGGACTTGGAGCTTCCAGAGAGAATCCCAGTTCTCATCCAAGACTAATAGAGAGAAAATTTCCCTAGGAAATAGCGACATGGGCCTGAGAGCATTAAACTGGAACTTCAAGCCAATTAATAGCCAGGTAATTACAACCCATCCCCTCCTACTTGCTGCTGACTTCCCTGTGTAATTTTCTTTTAATTTTTGCTTAATAGGCACACAGGAAAGATGAGTTACTCAGTGTGCTGCTTGCATCTGATACATGGTAGACTCAGCAGCAGGGAGGACTGATGCCCTCCATCCATCCTGGATCAATCCTTGATCAATCTCTGGGTGCAAGGAGAGTGCTGGAGGGACTGATGGCACTTCTCAGCTTGCCAAGGGATGGAGAAACTTAAGGAAAATGGAGGGGGAAAAAAGTCAGGGCTGGACAGAAAAGGCAAAATGGTGAGCAGAGCCGCGTGCTGCTTCAATGGAATCACAGATTTTCCTCCCTCCTCCCCCTGGCCCTTATTCTGCTCTGGGTCTGTTGTAGCAGCCAGAACCCTCTGGTCTTGCTCATTTTCACAGCTGAAAGTGCAAAAGTGGCATCTTCTCCACCCATAAGGGCAGCCCTCTCCCTTGCAGTGGGAGGAGTGATTGGCCCTGGCACAGGGTGCCCATAGCAGCTGTGGCTGCCCCTGGATCCCTGGCAGTGCCCAAGGTCAGGCTGGACAGGGCTTGGCACAGCCTGGGACAGTGGAAGGTGTCCCTGCCCATGGCAGGGGGTGGCACTGGATGGTCTTAGAAGTCCCTTCCCACCCAAACCATCCTGTGATTTTATGATTCCCTGCCAGCCCTGACATGAAAGGCAGAGAAACTTCCACCAGCCACGCTCTGCCATACCAATTCCAAGGAGGGAAAAAGAAAAAGAAGAAAGCAGAATTGCAGACTTTCATGAGCATTAAATTAAAACAGTGCACAGGGTCTGTTTTGGTTCCCAGGCACAAACACAAAAGTCTCAACTCTCCCCCTGACTGCTCTCTGATAAGAGTGGTACCCATAGGCTAAGGCTCAGCCTGGGGGTGATATGCAAAAGAGGGAAAGAAATAGAAAGCACCAGCCTTGTGTAGCCTGGCAAATGTAATTTCGGGTGTCTTGGTCTCTTTCGTTACTCCTGTTCCCTGGCTCCCAAGAAATGAATTCTGCAGAAGGAAAAACCCCCAAAGCTCTGAGTCACATTATCCTGGAAGTGGTGGGAGCTGCTCAGCAAACTCACCTGTGTTAGACAGTGGGTGCTGCCCAGGGAGCAGGGATTTCACGGAGTCATGGAACGGCCTGGGTTGACTCTTTAAAGCTCACCGTGTTCCAAACCTCCTGCCATGGGCAGGGGCATGGCTGCTCCAAGCCCTATCCAAGGGATGAGGCAGTCACAGCTTATTCTGCACAACCTGTGCCAGGGCCTCACCACCCTCACAGGGAAGAATGCCTTCCCAATATCCCATCCAACTCTGCCCTCTGGCAGTGGGGAGCCATTCCCCCTTGTCCTGACACTCCAGGCCCTTGTCCAAAGTCCCTCTCGACATCTCTTGGAGCCCTTCAGGCACTGGAAGGGGCTCTAAGTTCTCCCTGAAGCTTCTCATCTCCAGGCTGAACAATCCCAGTTCTCTCAGCCTTTCCCTATAGGCTACGTGCTCCTTCCCTCTAATCATCTTCATGGCTCACCCTGGATTTGCTCCAGAAGTCCTGCCCTGTCCCTTATCCCAGGGCAGGTCATTTCCCTGCTGCTCCACAGGGTTTGATGCCTCTCCCCGATGCACTTGTTAAGGTAATGAGATAACTGCTGCCAAGTTCGTTTAATAAGTATGCTAATTGGTATTGACCAATGTGTGGCAGGCACTTTGTCACGTGCCAACCAGGAGTGCCTAAGAGCTGCTCCAGAGCCTGGGGATCCAAGGAAATGCCCAGGCAGGGGTGGAGTGAGCAGAAGGGTGTGTCAGGCCCCGACAATCAGCCCTGTAATCATCCAGGGCTTGCCTGTGACGGATTAGGGCGATCGGTGTCAGACACACAGGGTGGTGTTGGTGGTGCTACCAGGGGTGTGGGAGGTGGGATAAAACAGCTGGATGTGATGCCTTGGGAAGGCTGACCTGAAACAGAGACTGGACAGAGATAGAGAATAAAGTAGGTATTTATTGAAAGGCCTTTAGGGTACACTTTGGGCAGGACAGGGCCTGGGCAGGGCTACACCAAAGGTGGACCCAAAATAGTCACAAAACGGACCACGGGTCATGAGATCTCACACTTTTATAAGTTTGGGTCCATTTGCATATTGGGTTTAATTGTCCAGTTACAGCTTCAGGCTGTGAGGTCCCATCCTTCTTGTTCCTCCCTTCAGCCACCCTTGTTTGTGCTTTTGGGCCTGAAAGTTGTCCTTGGTCTCCAGCAGGAAAAGGATGTGTTTTGTCTCCCTACTCTGTGAAGAGAGCTTACTTAATATGAGGCTCAGAACAACACCCCTAGGCAGCACAGAATCTGAAAATATGAAAGCTAAAACTTAAGGCATCATTTCCCCCCTGCACGAGGCAGAGTCCGGGCAGACCAGACAGGATCGTGGCTGTGGAGGAGAGTCCTTGGAGTCCAACTGCACCTGGCGGCAGAGCTTTTGCTGAGCACAGAAAAGGGACAAATGGCCAGCCACAGCTGCTGTTGTTCCCCTGTGGAAAAGCCCTGTGCTGGCCCATCCTGCTCCTGCAGCCCCCTTTTCACCCAGTGTATCCAAAAAAAGTGTGAGCCCTTCCCCATTTACCCCTCAGAAATGTACTGCAAAACGTTCTCCTTTCCTGATTTTTCTCTTCCGTTGTGCCGGCAGCTGCTTGGATGCTCTCGTTTGTCTGGGATGGTTTATTTATTGCCACCATTCATTAATTTCGTTGAGGTAGGAAGGACACATCCTCTGGGATTGTCTGTGTGCTGCAGACCATTACTGCATTGGTGTCACAAAAGTCCCTGGCTGCTCCTGGCCTGGCACAATTAATCAAGTGGTGCCACTCAGGCCCACGTTTAACGAGGCTGGCCCTGGGATCTTTTCCCGAGAAGGAGCCCAGGCATTGCATGGAAAAGGCCACCTCCTTCTCCAGGTGGGACTCTGGAGTTCCTACCTCCTTCCCACCCCAAAATGGGAGCTCCTGCTCCTGCCTTCTGCTGTGGGATGGGCTGAGAGCTGAGCTAAAAAGTCAGAGCAGAAGTTGTGATGGTCCCTCTTGACTTGGCCCAAATTCATCCTTTGTTGAAAGAGAACAGCCCTCTCCCTCTCCAGGCTGTGCCACTGTTTTGGCACACCTAGCCGGTCCTGGAGCACCACAGGAAGTGGGGGGTTTGGGTTTATGAGCTATCAGGAGCACATTTCTCAGAAATACAGTGACCTAATGTCACTCCTATTGATTTTGAGCTATATTTGTACACACATGGGGACAGAGCAGCACTGCTGAAAATACAAAATCCTGTACCCCTGGAAGGGCAAAAATTGTTTCCTCCAGGTTTGTTTTCAAGCCTAAGGAAACAAAGGAGCAGGCAGAGAGCCTGACCCAGTTTCTGGTGGGTCTGTGAGACAGACCATTCCCAGCCCCTGCCAGCGCTCAGGAGTATGGTCCAGGCTGTATTTTAAGGAGGTGCTCCTTCCCAATCCCAAAGGTATCCAGCTGCTTTCTGTTATTACTGCCTCCCTCCCTGGAATATGCAAAGTGGGAAGAGAAAAAGTCCCAGAAAATTAGACAGAGCAGTTTATCTGACAGGCCAGCACTCTCCCAGATAAAGGAACAAACAGAGTTTGTCTCCTGGTCAGGGTGACACTTTGCCACAAAAGAAGAGCAGGGAGAAGTTAATTAAACTCTGAAGAAGCCATTTATTAGGAAAGGGAAGTAAGACATGGCTTTTCTTCAATACTGGAGCAAGGTTCATTATAGAGGAAACGCATCCTTTAGCAGTTAATAAACTATTTTCTCCCACCTGGCTTTGAGGGATGGCTAACAGAGGGCCCATGGCTCATTTTAATGGGCACTTTTCCAAGGTGTCCATGGCCCATTGGCTAAAAGGGTTTAGAAAACAGCTGTTTCTGAAAACCAAGGAACCAGAGAGCTTGGCAGGGCTGTAAACAAAGGCAGAGCCTTTTGTGGAGCATTTTCCATTTGCCATTTCCTTTTCCAGTGCTTCCATGCTCTCTTCTGCTGGACATGCCGGTGGCACGTTCTGTCACTGGGAAAGAAGGGATTTTTTTTCTCTGCTCATCCCTCCAGTGAGAGAACAGGAGCCTTCATCAGGGACAGCCTTTTCCAGCTGAGGCCTGACACTTTAAGAAATCCATTGCTACAGGATATACATTTCAAAACAAAAAAACCCCTCAACCAAACCTGATTTTACATGATGAGGCCCAGCAGCTGTAAAGTCCCAGAACCTCCATGCTGGGAAACCCTTTAAATCCTGAGCCTCTGTTTGCTCCCTGCTGCCCTCGATTTACTCTGGTAACTCCCAGACTAAATTTACTTTGGTAACTCCCAGAGTTTCCCCTGGGGTGGGAAACTAAAACCTCTAGCTCTCCCCAGGCTCTGAGATCACCCACTTTCACAGAGTTGCTGTTAGAATTCCAGAGGAGAATTCACAAGGAATTTGGAAAGACCACTTGTTTCAGAGAGTCTTTTTCTCATTTCAGCTCGTGTTAGCGATGCTAAAATTCAACAACCTTATTGTCTATAAAGCCCCTGTGCATGGTGGTAGGTTGTGACTTTGTCACCTGAATCCTCTCCCCTGTGGAGCCTTGAGAAGGTGCTTTTGCACTTAGTGACAATTCAGTATTGTCAGGCCTTTTCTTGTGCATCAGTCCCCTGAATTTGGGGAGTCCAGGTGAGTCTGGGAGAAAATAAAAAAAGAAGTAAGAACAGTTGATTAAAACACAGCCAACCTCCAAGAATGGGAAAAGGACCTTATGATATTTAGTGAGCAGATAATAAAACGGCAGATGAAGTTCAAGGCTGCTAAATGAAGAACAATGCACAGGGGGGAAATCATTGGGCTCTGAACTGGCTGTTACTGCTTGGGAAGGAGATCTGAGAGCTGTGCTGGAAATATCTGTCAAAATGACACTGCTGGTCCATAGTAGTCCAAAAAAAAAAAACCAGGGAGGTAAGAGAGGCTGAAATGGGAATGTTATTGTGCTGCTTAATGAATGTCTTATATCTCCTGCCTTGAGTAATTTGTGAGTAGCCCACAAAAAATGGATGGGAAGAAGCCTAGAAAATTATCCACAGAAGGCAAGGATTGATAAAGGAAGGGCCAGACATGAAATCGTCTGTGTTGCAAAGCTGAAAAATTAATCAGCAATGAAGGCTTAGTTCAAGAAACCCTTGGAATCAGGAGTATCACAGAACCCCAGAATGGTTTGGGATGGAAGGGACCTTGGAGATTATCCAGTCCCAACCCCTTGCCACAGGCAGAGGCACCTTCCATTGTCTCAGGCAGGTCCAAGCCCTGTCCAACCTGGCCTGGGACCCTTGCTGAACCTCATGAGATTCACAGAGTCCCACCTCTCCACTTGTCCCTCTGGATGCCATCCCTTCTGTTCTAGACACAGGGAAGATCTCGAGAAGTTCCAGGCAGTGAAGGCAAACTCTTTACCCAGTATCCCATTAAAAAGTAGGACTCATTGCCACAGGAAATTTTAGGTACTGGAGGCTTACACAGACTTGGGAAGTGGCTAGGTATTTTCACAAAGGGGAAAAAAGGGATGAAATGGTTGTTTCTCCCCATCCTGTTCCAGAGCAGTTGGTGTGAGAAACCAAAGGAGCCTTGCTAGAGGCTCACTAGGATATGCCTTGTGTCCCATGCAGCTGGCATCTTGGACTCTGCCTTTTCCACCTCCATCCAGACCTGCTGAGCTGCTTCCTGAGGATTCTGAGTGGACAGGAACAACCTCTGGAACAGCCTTGCTAGCCAAGCAGGGAATTCAATGGTTAGTTTTGCTGTGAGTATTTAAACCATGTGCTGAAGGCGCTCATGGTGTTTTCCCTCTGCTGCAAATCCATCAGGAGCAGCCCCTCAGCCTGCCTGGCTGCCCAGCTGCCCTCTCCCCAGGGGATCTCTGGGGTCTGGGCTTGGTTCCCTGCTGCAGAGGGGCTCAGGCAGGGTTTGCAGGCACAGCATCCTCTGGGAGGAGGGAGGTGATGCTTCATTCCTCACAGAGGCTGGCTGCCGGATACAATCTGCCCCGTGGTCCCCTTTATGGCCGAGCAGACAGGCTGAAATTCACAGCCACCACTTACCAAAGAATAATGAAACATTTCCTGAGATGGCAGTAAATATCCCCTGCCATGACAATGCTCACCAGAGCCTCTTCGATCCAGGAAAATGGTTTAAAACTCATCAAAGTGGGATTTTTTGTTTTGTTTTGTTCTAATGCCTCCATACTTGCTGGTTGCAGCTGCGCCGGCTGTTCCCAGTCAGGGTGAGGGGAGTGTGGATGGGGTTTGTGGTTCCCTGGGGAGCTCCAACACTGGCCCAAGTGGCCCTGTAAGGCAGAGGATGACTCTGAGGAAAACTCCTGGTGGAAAGGGACAGTTTTGCAGCTGCTGTCCCCTTCCAAGGGGTTTGTTCTGGTCCAGAGCAGCTCTTTCCCACCATGAGGAGGTGATGACCACAGTGTGCTTTTTACTCAGTGTGCTTTCCAAGCCAAAGCTTGCCTCCTTTGCCCCAGGACAGTTTTCTAGCAGTGGGGGTGGTCAGCATGGCCTCTTGCTTGTTGGGCTGACGCAGATTGCAAAGAAAAGCCATCAACTGGGACAAAAATTCTCTCTGAGGGTCTCTGGGCCCGGCCAAATGTAGTCAAGTCCACTTCAGGCAGCAGCAGGTCTGACTGCACTGGATGCAGACCAGTCTGTGCTGGTTTCCCCAGCAGGCTGGGTTTCCCTCACCCCACAAAACCACAGTTGCCACAGCCAGGAGAACTCTCCATGCCAGGGACTCATCCCGCCTCTCCTACTCTGAGGAAAGCTGGCCTGGAGCCCAGGCACGGTGGCTGAAGCCGATGCCTCGTGCACAGGCTGAAGGCAGGAGGAGGTGGGGATGTGGCAGCACCAGGCTGGGGGGGTTTGCTGCCTCTGATCTGGGTCAGAGCCTAAGAACAGCCACCCCAGGAAGAAATGTTCTCAGCAGCCCTGGCCACAGAGGGAAAAGGAGGTGTTGGATAGCAGGAGAAAAGCTGAGGGTGGGAACAGTGCAGGGAAGCGATGGATTTTTCAAACCCAGCCTCACTTTAAAATGGATCAGCAAAAATAAAGTGGGTTTAGAACTACAGTGGGAACAGGCAGCACAGAGCAAGGGGAAGCAAAGGGAGACATCAGATGGCAACAACCAGCAGAGAAGATTGACTTAATGGGATCAGCCCTCATTTTGTTCTTATTATCAGCACCTTGGGAGTGCAGCTTCTCTTAATTAATTCCTTTGGTCTCTCAGACATGCAGCTGAGGCCTGTGTCCCATCAGTGGCTGCTTGGGCTGGTGCCTGTGGGCCAGGACAGGCAGGGAAGCACCCAGGTCCCTGTGCAGTCAGTCAGTGCCAGAATCCCAGAATGGTTTGGGTCGGAAGGGACCTTAAAGCTCATCTCATTCCAACCCCCTGCCATGGCAGGGACACCTCCCACTGGACCAGGTTGCTCAGAAGAGGTCTTAGTCCTGGTTGGGAAAGAGTGGATTTTCCCACATGACACTAGTGGAAGATTCCAAAATCAGCATCTATTTTAAATGCGTTCAGTTGTAGTGCAGAATTCTCTTGCTGGCTGCATATCTGGGCTGAAACACAGCCAGACCCGGCCCTCCCTTCTCCTGCCATGGTGTGGCCACCAATTCACTGCTTGGTGGGGAAAGTGCTTCCCTCAGTCGCCCTTCAGTGGTTCACAGGGTTTTTAATGTGGAGAAGAAAGAAAGACAGAAAGACAGAAAGACAAAGAAAGAAAGAAAGAAAGAAAGAAAAGAGCGAGCTCAATTTATGCTCTTGGTATCACTCAGCATTTTCTACGCCTATGGTTAAGTTGTGATTGCTATCAAGGCTATCGAAATCTCCAGAGGCTGAAAATCAAGGTGAAAGCTTGCTTTCATGGATTATTTCCAGTCACTTTTCTTCTGGCTTGGCTAAAAATAACACAGGAATAGCTTTCTTCGAACATTCCTATTCCCTCCTGGCTGGAACAGAGAAGGTCAGGAGGATGAAAGTGAACAGCAGTGGGGGGGAGGAGTCACAGAACACTCTTTGCTTGTGTGGGTTTGGATGAGATTTGTTTGCTGGTTCGTTTGGGTTTCTCACTTTGATCTCAACCTGATTAACTTTCTTTCTGCATTTCTTCCCTTTAGCCCGTGGTAGGGAAAGCTGGGTGTTTCGGTCCTACTGAAGCAAAAAATGTGCTGGTTTTAACCATTTCTGTTTAAAAATCCATGAGAAACATCCCCAAATCTGGGTGGGGATGACAGTACTGCCTCCAGTATTTCAAGATCTTTATCCAAGACCCTGGGATGATGCTGTGCTGTGTAGCTTGTGTCAGGATACCAGACCTGCTTTCCCTTGCAATGGTTATGGATTTTCTTAATTGCTGGTTTGGTCCCCAGATCTTCTGCATCTTTTTAGTCTGGAGTGTTTCCTAGGATCTGACAGGAGATAATGGTACCCCAGGAGACAGCCAAGGTGTTAGGGTGGGCATCCAGGAGAGGAGAACTCCTGGAGGCCACTCTAAGAAGGAGATCCCACTGCAAGACAGCTGGAGCAGGAATTTCTGCTGTGGCTGGAGAGCCTGGCTGCAGTGCCTGGATGGCCCTTGGGTTAATTAGGGGTGGGAACTTGCAGATGAAATGAGTTTCCTGCTGCTTTGCTGCTCACCCTGAGCTGGCACAGCAGCAAGAGGGAACTCTCAAGAGGTGCCAGTCTCCTTTCCCCAAAATTCCTGCTTCTGGGCCACCCCAAGCACACCCAAAGAGCTGAATCCCACACGGAGGAG
The DNA here is from genome assembly GCA_017589585.1 of Phylloscopus whistleri. Lineage (NCBI taxonomy): Eukaryota > Metazoa > Chordata > Aves > Passeriformes > Phylloscopidae > Phylloscopus > Phylloscopus whistleri. The sequence continues at coordinate 2,055,478 of JADMLD010001066.1, read as the reverse complement.
ATTTTCCCCACAAGAAATTTGCATCAGGGTGGCCCCTGTGGAGCCAGGAGAGCCCTGCTGGTCCCGCAGGAAGGCTGGTATGGGCATTTCCTTGGGTTTGTGCCAATTGCAAGTACCAAGTTTCTTTGATCCTGGGTGATTGATACAAGCACAGGAGTTTCTGCCTTGTGTTGTCCCAACCTTTTCACGGATGGCTGGCCAGAAGCATGGCCCAGGATGCAAGTGGTGGGAGGATAACCTTGGAAAACCAGAAGGAGAAAAGTGTGTTTCTCCAAGGGTTGTGATACGAACCCTGACTCGGGCAGGGCTTCCTGGAGGAGACATTACAGGCTTTTTTTCAGCTTTCCAAGGGGAGCAAAGCCAGAGTTTTCCCTGTTCCAGGAGAAAGGTTTGGGTTTTGAAGCAGTGTGAGCAGATGTGTAAGACAGGGGTCTTTGAGGGTGTTAGAGATGGTCCAGGGGGAACTAGAAGGAAGCAACAGCCAAATCCTGAGGCAGCAATAATCCCTTCAGCCCTGGAAGGCACCAGGACATAACCCAGGGCAGAGGTAGCCCCATGGGGGAGGATCCCAGGGCAGCTGGGAGCATCAGGTGGAATACCAAGAGCTCAGGCAGACTTTAAAAAGGATTTTCAAAAAAAGCAACATGTGGAAGCGTTTGGCAAAATTCCTGCCGAAAGGAGGAAATGCATATTTATATTTATGTGTATAGATATAATCCAGCAGCTCTGCCAAAACTGTGGTCCCCTCGTTCTCCAAAGGGGAAGAAAGCCTACAGCACACCTGACAGGTAAATAAGGCAAATGCTATGCTGTTATTTTAGGGGCATGGCCATCGTGAAGAGTTAAGCTGGAGCTGCCAGCTGGAATATGCTCCCAAAGATGAGGACCAGACAGGCTTGGAATCCTAGAGCAGTTTGGGTTGGAAGGGACCTTAAAAAGACCATCCCATTCCAACCAACAGGGACACTTTTCACTGGACTAGATCACTCTAGACAGTTGGATCCAAAAGTCTGCAGTAAAATTAAATACCATTGTCTTGTGATGTAGTTCTCTACCTCATTCTCAGACCAGGAAACTCCCTCTTCATAATAACTTTTTCTGTCATTCTAGGGCGCAGGAGGCTTCTTTTATATTTATCAATTTTCTCCTCATCTCCTGAGTGAGGTGCTGGCAGGCAGAGGAAGGAACTCGGCCCCAATCCGGAGGCTCACGCTCGCATCCCGAGTGCATAAATTATCCAAGCACTGATGGGATGGCCAAGGCTTGGCATTCAGGATGGCCTTGAGATGCTGCTCAGTGGGCACCAAGCCAGCATCAGCCCATGGATCATCTGCAGTGGTCACTCCAGCTGTTTGTTATTCCTTCTTGGGGTGTGTGACTGATCACCGGCGTTACCCGCTCCGGCTTCTGCGCTCTGATTAGATTCCTGCCATTTGGGGAGTAGGGGGATAATAAATAACAAATCCTGAGGAGTGAATAACAAGAGCCTCTGCTTGTGCCAAGGGGTCCTTCTTTGCATGCCAAAATGAGGACTTACCTGCTCTTGCTCTCCTCTGCCCATGACTTTTTGTTGGTTCTGATGGCTTTGGGGGTGTTGTCCCACTGGAACTGACAGCAAAGAGCTGTTTGGATGTGCATTAGCCAGGAGAGCTGGCAGCATTTTGGACAGGTTGCCCAGGGAAGTTGTGGGTGACCCATCCTGGAAGTGTTCAAGTGTTCAGCAGTGGAAAGGCAGGGGGTAGAACAAGATGAACTTTAAGGTCCCTTCCAATCCAAACCATCCCGGGATTCAGCCAACTCAGAATCCACTGTAGAGCCTCCAGGCAAAGGAAAACAATATGTAATAAACCTTGGGAGAGGGGAGGAACTCTACCCTAAAGCTTTTTATTCTACCAGTTAAAGAAAGAACCAAATATGATCAGCCAGGTAGCAAAATGAAATTAAGATGAGGGTTTGCTCAGTGCTGCTGCTTTTTTGGCTGGGTTTTTCTCCCTGTGCACACAGAATGACACTGCTGACATAGCTCTGGCCGTGTCAGCAAAGGCTGGGAAGGTGCTGGGTTGTTTTTTCCTCTGGTGCTCTCTGCCTGCTGCTTTCAGCTGCTGGGGTGGAGTCACCTCCTGCGTCACCCCTGCTCTGATGTCCTTTGAAAGCCAGCCGTGTCACCTTTTCAAAAGCCAGTGTAAAGCTGGAACTCTTCTACAGCTTTGCTGGAATGCTGGGGGAAAGTGGCAGGAAGGGTATAGGATAAATTGCCTTTTCCTGCTCAACAAAACAAAACAAAAAACAAAACAAAACAAAACAAAAATCTAATCCCCATGATGCCAGCTAGCTGTGTTGGGGACGTGCTACCACACTGGAGTTTTTGGGGTGGCTGCAACCATGCTTGCCTTTTTTTTAAGGCTGTTCTGCATGCTGAGCATTTGCAAGGGCGATGCTGGAGGTACCAGTGATGCTTGTGAGGCAGCTCCCTGGCAGTCCAAACCATTCCCAGCCCCTTCCCTGCCAGCAGGGAGTTAAAGCACTTGCAAACCCCAGTGTCTTCCTGTGGGCTCTGTGCACGGTGACAGCATTGCAGGCTCCTTCTCCCTCCCATTTGATTTTCCCCCCCTCTTCTTATTTTCCCTAAGGACTTTTGAAATATTCCGTTGATTTTTTTTTGATCCCCTCTACTTTTGAAAAGGCCACCAGGAAGAAGGTCTTGTCAGCAATTTAATGGGGAGATAAAAGAAGATGGGAAAGGGGGATTGTGAGCAGAGGGAGAGCGCCTGACATCTGGCCGGGGCTAACGTGTGATAAGACAGGAGGGTTGTGGGAAATCTGCCGTGCTTGATCTCTCGCCAAGGCAGGGCTTGGGCCCGATGACTTTAAAGCCAGGTCTGTGTGGATGGAGCCTGGCTTGCCCAAATCCCTGGCCATGCCTGCGGATCAGGTAGATGGAGGCCTGGGGTCCCGCTCGCTCAAGTTAAAAGTCTTTTCTGATTGACTTCAAAGGGCTGTAAACCCAGATTATCTGCACTGTCCGTTTTGACTGGGGGAGATAAAGAATGAAATAAATAAAAAGGAGGATGCTGCTGCTCTTCCAAGTCCCCAGAAGATGGAAATGCCTGCAGGACCAGCCAGGGGCTTGGGGGTGCCGATGTCCTTGCAGAAAGCTCTGTGATCCACCCAAACCTGCACATGGAGGTGGTCAGAGCAGGCACTAGGAAGAGCAATTGCTGCCTTTTTAGGTTGTTGAGCTAGTTAATTATTTGGTTTATCTCAGTGTTTTGCCATTCCTCTCAGGACTCAGGGCTGGAGCAGCTGGTTTTCAGTAAAAGCCAGGCAACCAAACAGGAATATGTTTGGATGCTGCTTTGGAGCCTCAAACACCCTTTGGCTGCTGTGGTGTTGAGTGCCAGTGCTTCAACTGATTGGGTTTGTAGCAGGTCTCTCACCTCATCCTGGGGGACAGCTCCAAATCCAGGCTCAGTGTTGTCACTTAGGCCCCATTTTGGGTTTCTTCTGGACTCCTCCTGCAAAGTTTTGCTCTGTGCCAGAGAAAAACCCGATGACAAAAGCTCAGCATTTGGGGAAGGAGTTTTCCCGTGCGTACAGAAGTTTGTGTGCAAGAAGAGCAAAGAAATTGTAGTCGTATGCACAATATCCCTTTTTTTTCTGTCCAAGATAGGATTTTCTAGCTTTTTTTTTTTTTTTTTTTTTTTTTTTTAAAGGATAAAGAAGGCAACGATTAGGCATGGAAATAATTTGGGCTACTGCCTGTGTTTGAGATAACTCTCCATAAGAGATGCTGGCTCGGATGTTTCTTTCTCTCCATCCACAGGTGAGAATAACTTCAAAACTCAAATCCAATACAGAAAGGCAAAGAGGGAAAGGTTTAATTGTCCCGACTCTGCTGCAGGCTGATAAGCTCCCATTGATTTTCTGTAGCCAAGTCTCCAGAGTGAATGTGGGTGATGTTCGTGCAAGTGAGTGCATGAAAGTTTCTCACTCCTTAGGTATTCCTAATTCTCTACTTCTCACGGAGAGAGCTTGATGCTTCCTGCAGAATATGACCATTTGCAGCACAAATTTTTTAGAGTTTGGGGGTTTTTTTACACCTCCTTTTCACCCTTTCTATTGGCTTCCTATGAACTTCCCACCAGAGTGGGGAAGGAGAGGAAAAAATGCCCTTTCCCCAATGTGTATCCCTCAACCTGAAGCTCAAAGCAGCTTCATATTCACCCTGTCCTTTAACACCATCTGTTCCGGTGGTCTAATCCCTGCCTGTTTCTGCCTGCAAACTCAGACAGAGGGAATAACACAAAAAAAGGGCGTACCCAACCAGGGATTTCCCAATAACTTGAACTATTTGGTCCTGGAGAACACAAAAAGATCCAGCTGACTCTTTATTTATTTTGAGGGTTTGTTGGAAAGAAAAATAAATGAACACAGGGAGAAAGGATGGTCCAGCAAGTTTTTTGTTCATTTCAGAAGCCTACAAGCTCCAAAAAGTTTGAATGTCTAGCTGGAACCTGGCTGCTTATCTCACCTTAGACCCCAAACCCACTGAGATTTTTTTTTCGTCATGGCTAATTATAAAAGATTTGTTTGCATTGATGGAGAAATGTCCAAAGGAGCCAGAAAGGAGAAAAGCAGCATTCAGGTGGGGGGCATAGGAAGAAGAGAAAGCACCAACCTCCCTGGAGATGTAATAGGCTTAGTGGTCCTGCTTGACACATCGGATAAAATAAAAAACCCCCACAACAATGTTTATAAGAAGATTAACTCAAACACGGTGTAATTTCTCCAGGGACTGGCCACGTTTGAAGCTCAAACCACCAACTCCCCGAGCCTTATCAGAGTAATAATGAATTTCCACCACTTTGGGCCATTAAAAATCCTGACTCTGGCTCCTTTCCCCACCCGAAGCCCCTGTCTCTGGGGCAGATCAGCTGGGGCGGGCTGGGTTTGTGCCGTGCCCCTTCTCGGCGGCCGGAGGTGCGGCGTTGGGAGTTAACTCGCTGGAAATAACCGGATGTGACTGTCTAATTTGTGGCTGCCATCCCTCGGGGAAAAAAATCCCTGTCTCTGGGCAGCAGATTATCCTCAGGCTCATTACAACATTGTTCCCAAACAAATCCCCCAGGCTTCTGCCTGTAATCACTTTTACATACGTGTGGGCAAATATCCCTCCGTCCCTGCCTGTGGGTGGGGATGGAGCCGGAGCCACCTGAGAAATGGGAGAAGGGATGCGGCCACAACCCCTTGGCCAGTGGCTGGGAACCACCAGCACTGAGCACTGGTCAAATTTCAGCCAAAACCAGGTTGGAAGCAGGTTTGGTTTCCCTGAAAGCCATCAGAGGTAGGGTTTGTTGGCCTTTTTCTTGGCTCGCTGAGTTTGGGGTTTTTGTAAGAAAAGCAACTAAACAGCGAAAGTGAAGCAACCAGCTTTCAATAATTCAGCTGAAATTCTCAGCAGGTCTGGGGGAGAGTAGAGGTTATCCTGTGCTTCCTGTGGCTGCTTTAGCATGATCCAGCAGGACCCTGGAGCTGCTCCAGTGCTTGGTCCCTGCAAGCATTGCCTGGGGCTAGGTTCCTTCTGCTCACTTTTTCCAGGAGTGGTCCTGTGTTAAAATCCACAATTCTCATGGTTTTAACCCATAGATTTTGGTGTATCAGAGCCAAGAGCAAGCAGCCAAATGGCTCTGTGATATCTTCTCATTAACAGCAGGGATGTGCTGGTGACAGTGCCAGCCCCAAAAGCAGGAGGGTCACCTGTAGCCAGTCCTTAGAACCTGTTTGGGGACCTCTTTCATGATATTTTGAGGACAGCCTCTGGGGGAATATCTCAGGGGATCGATGGTGTTGAGGTATTTTTAAGATGTGTAGCGATGGTGATGACGTTTGTGGGGTGAGGAGTGTGTTGGATCTGGGATGTCTGTGGGGTGTGGAGGGCAGGCTTGTGGTACTCAGGGAATTCGGATGGGATTTGTGATACTTGTGCATTCTAGTTTGGAAGGTCTGAAAGAGCTGGTGGCATTTTGGAAATGCCCAAATCCACACTGGAGCAGCTGGTGGGGGAAGATGCTTGTATCCCACGTACCCATCCCTGGACACCTCCTTCCCTGGGATGACAGGGGATGAAGCAGGCGTGGAAACACAGCCACCCTCACTTGGCAGGAGCAGAGGTGAGGAATCCCTTCATCCTTCTTCCCACCTTACCCCCTGCTCTCCTGGTTATCCACAGGGATGTATTTCCTGCTGGCCCTGCAGATGCCTATGGGAAGAGCCATGCAAAGGGGCTTGGAAGTCGTCCTTGCTTTAAAAATTGGTTTTGCAGGAATTCTCAACGGCCAAAGTGCCTTGGCTAGAGCAGATACTTGGTTTGGGTGGTGCTCCATGAGAAACTCCCTGAGAGACCTCTGCCTTTACCTCCTTGCCATGACTTATGATCCTCCTCCTGTCATCCCCTCCCGCCGCTCCACACAGTGAGGAAATTATTTATTTAGGAAGGGAGGGGCTGTTAAGGGAGATGGATTATACATTTGTGGTTTAAATACAGGGAAAAGGGAGAAAATGCTCTCCTTCCTTCTTCCCCCACCCCGCTCCACCTCCCCTGGTGGGCTTGGGCCTACAGCCCCTATTTTTCATCCAAATGGAACGGTTTATTTTTATCTCTCTAGAAAAATAAATGTTAAAAGTTCCAAGATGGATCACCCCCGTGCAGGTCTTCCAGGGCTGCCGGGGGAGGAGGCTGTGGGGAATACTGCGGCTGAGAGGAAGCCGAAGGAATAAGTCAGGAATATGTGTGGAACTGAAGGGTGGCTGGACCATTCATTCCCATTAGGGAGAGGTGCAGTGCCATTAATAATCATTTTAACAAGAGCTGGCCTGAGCCAGCAGGGCCGGGCTGCATTTCTGGAGAGGGAATTTTTGTTTAATAAAAGAAATAATGCCGTGCATGCAAACGAGAAGGGGCGGCGGGGCTCACTTCTCCTACCTGGTATTTATTATTGCTCCACCTGCCTGGAAATAGGAGCATTTCTTTCGCTAACACATGTTAAGAGGGCCGTGCCTGCCGTGTTTCCTTTCCCTCCCCAGGACCCTGGGGCTCAAAGCTCCCAAAGTGCTGGTTTCTGAGCACCTGTAACTCTTCCAGGGAGGAAAGGGCCATCTCACCCCACTGAAAGCATCCCACCAGCAGAAATACCATGTTTTCAGGGGGCTTTTACACACCTCCAAATCCTGCACAGTGAGGCAGGAGTTGGCCATAACTTCTCGTTTTGCTCAGGTGTGCTTTTGGAGCTCATTTTTTCCTGGAAAAATTTTTCCGGAGGTTTTACCCACAACCCCAAAATCTGCATATTTTACCCACAAACCCAAACGGTTTAAAATAGATAAGGCATTCCTTTTTAAAGGAATAAAGGACTAGAAACCTTTTGGGTCTTTTATGAAGCAGCCATCAGGAAGAAAGCTTTTAATCTTGGCGATTTAACAGGACTGGGGAATTGGCTTTTAACCAGTCACTCCTTGCCTACTCTATTTTTTAAGGGAAAAAGTAGCAAGGCAAAGAGCCAAACCTGAGATGGGATTGGGAGCTGAATGAACTGCTGCAATCCCTGCTCCAGCTGTCTTCACAAGGTGCTGGGATGTGGGAACGGGAAGGGACAGGAACCTCTCTCAGTTAGGAAAACCCTGGAGGAGGACTATCCCAGGGAACTTCTCCTGCCGTGGTGGTGCCAGAGCCGTCCTCTTCTCCTGGGACCTGGTTCAGTGCCACCTCTGTGGGCAGGCTCTTCTCAAAGACAGACCTCTAGCTCCATCAAGGTACTTGGATTTGGGTACAGTTTGCCTGATGCTGCTGGCACTTTGATTCCAAAGAATTGAACCAGTTTATCCTCAGGGAAGTGCGGGGTTTTAATTAATGCAGAGGAAAAAAAAAAGTGAGAACACAACATCAGCTGGACTCCTGCTACGTCTGGCACCTTCATCTTCCCCTCCTGGGGAAGCTCTTGGCCAGGCTGTCTAGGGAATGTGTTTGATGTTTCCTTCTCTAGAAGGGCAGGGATAACTGAGGATGGTCTCTTGCTGAGTGCAGGGAACCACCCCTGAGGTGACAGACCTGCAGGGACACCCACCCTGGGACCAGTACTGACAGCAAACCCCTTATTCCAGGTAAAAACTGGATCCAAGGAGATACCTTCTCCTCATTTATCTGAGCCACTCCAACCCTCTTTCCAGAAAGATCCTGTCCCTTGGGACTTCCTTTGTTTTGCCGTTAGCAGGGACACCCACAGGAACAGCCTCAAATTCAGGGAATCAGAACCATGGGATGGTTTGGCTTGGAAGGGACATAAAAGATCATCTTGTTCCAACCCCCTGACAGGGCTGGGACACCCTCCACTAGACCAGGTCACTCAGGGCTCTGTCCAGCCTGGCCTTGAGCTGTGCCAGGGATGAGGCATCCACAGTTTCTCCAGGCAGTCTGTTCCACCTCTTCTGGGGATTTGTTGTTTTGAGGGCCGTGGCCACTCTGCAGATTTCCTTTAAAAGAAAACAGAATGAAAAGCCAATAGCAGGGGCCAGGCAGACAGGAGGGGGATCCCACGTGCCCTTTCTCCTTAGGAAATGAGAAAAAAAGTAAATTACTGAGATTTAGGTTTCCTCTCTGATGATCCACAGCCTCCCGCCTCACCCAGTGCCCCCAGCTCTTATCTCATACCTGCTCCTTCCATCTCGGAGAGTTTGGAAATTCGGCTCCATCTGGTTCTTTCTGATGGAAAGATAGTGTATCACAGGCAAGGCAGGCAGGGCTCTGTTAATTAATGGTAATCCCTTAATCCCGGGGAGATGTGAGAGACTGAGCTGCCCACTGAGTGCACAGAGGTGCCAGACCCGGACCAGGAAAACTGCCCATCCAACACGGCACCAGAGAGGTTTTTTCCCCTCCGATTATCTAGATTTCTATTTTCTATAGTTCAATAATTAGGTATTATCACAAGAGTTTGGGGGTTTTTTTTCCCGCACAGTTGGTTGTCATAATCTGGTGAAACCACTTTTTGCCACCACAAAGAGAAGGAAAATTATTTCTTTTGCAGTTTTAAGGGGAATTAGAGGTGAAGTTTGCTAGGACAGCTTTACTTCCCAACTGCCTTTCCTCCTGGCATCAACATTTTTATTTAGAGAAGAGCCTTGATGCCAAAAAGCACTGTTTCACTTGGACAATTTACCACGTTTAATCTGGAACATTCCTCAGTGCTTTCATCCAGTCAATCAAAACTGTTCAGCTCTCAGCTTTGCAACATAAAAATACCCCTTTCCTCTCTTTTAAAAAATTTTGTGCATGTCAGTCCTTCAACACCAAAAACAAGTAAAAGCAGAAAACATCCAGATTGTGTAATTCCCATGGAAAATTGCAATTGAATGAATTTTTTTCTCCCTAGAATGTTAGTTTTTATTAAAGAATAATTAATTTTCTTTTTTTTTTTTTTTTAGTCTAGTTCTGCTTGTGTTGGTGCCTGTGTCTCCTTCTCCAGCAGGAATGCACCACATCCCAGTGCATGCCAGGAGGCACAATTGGGCTGTGGGATTAAGGCCACAGTGACACATCCTACATCCTTTACCTCTCCTGTTTCCCACTGGCACACTTTGAGCCTTCAAAGTCACTGGCCCAGCAGGAAACAGCAGGGCAGTGTTTTGATGGCCTAAATTTCTTCTGAGTCACCTTTCTCCTCTTTAATTTGCTCTGGATTTGCTGTGTTTTCTGTTTCTGGTGTTTCCCATTGTCCCTCAGCCTTGGGTTGAGGCCAGCATCAAGGCTCCAAAGGAGTTTGCTGGGTCTGGCACAGGGGTGAGTTTTACCCCTGGATTGTGCTGACCCGGAATTTAAAAGGCTTTGAGATCTCCCCAGCTGGGGAGTGGTGGAGCTGTGCCCAGGCTGGATGCTCACACCAGCTCTGTGGGCTGGGATGAGGTCAAGCAAAGCAGAGCATGAAAAGGAGGGGGATGTTCTGCTAAAATTTGTCACCTCATGATGTGGAGCTCCTCGGAGTGGCTCACACCCTCTCCAAGGATTCTTGAGGGATCTTCTTCACCAGGGTGCCAGCATTCCCCATCCCTCCCTGTGCTCCTCAGGAGAGGAGGATCCACCCTGGATTTCCCACAGCATAAGATTTAGGAGCTTTTACTTTTTTCCTCAGTATTAGCAGGGTTGTAGGAAAACTAAAACCTGGCCTTCAAATTAAAAATTAAGACCAACACCATCCCTGGTACATGCCTTTAAAAAACTGCTGGGTGAAAGAGGTACTGCACAATTCCACCCACCCAGGAGTGCTATTCCAGTCTAATGAAACCTTTCCCTCCGACACAGGGAAGTCTGGCTGCTTCCCCAAAGCACTCTCCTGTGTGAGAGACAACCAGTCTCTGCTGTAAATTCCGGTTGTCTTTGAGGGTCTCTGACCTTCCTTTGCTGCTCAGCTCCAGGGAGATGGAATGGGATGGGACAACAGGTGAGGCACAATCCCTGCTAAGGCTGTTTTGTTGAGTGGACCCCGCTGCTGGGGGATAAAAAGGGACAACCTGAGCAGCTCTGGGTTAGCTGGGAGCTGCTGGCACAGCAGGAGCTCCTCTTTGGTGGGTGTCTGCAGGAAGAGCTCCAGGTCTGTAATTAAGACCAGCATTTATACTGATTTCTCCCTTACTTTAAGAGCCAAAGGACTTCCTGGCTTTCTGCAGCTTTTCTTTCATGGTGTAGGAGAAGATTTTTGGGAAAGCAGAGCTCATCTTTTCATCAGTTGTTAGGAGAGTCAAAAGCACCAGCTTTTCTTCTCTCTTTGGGAAGAGAATTCCCTTCTCTTGTGGCGCTTGCAGCAGCCTTTTTAGTTTGTGAAAGCTGCACATGGGAATGGCTGGGAAGCCACAGAAGGTGCCTGACAGGGAGCCAGGAAAGATGCCTGCTGAAAAGCATCTTGGCCTGGGTGTGGGGACAGCAGCAATCCTTGATATGGGAAGGAAAAAATAGCCCTGGTGCTGTGAGCTGTGCTGATGCTCTGTGTGTGCAATCGCTGGGACGTGGATAAAACCCCAGCTGTGTTTAGCTTTAGCTTTATATTGTTGTGGATGGCTGAACCGGAAAAGGAAAGAAATGAAAAAAGAGCTGCACATGCATGAAAGATAGAGATGGATAAGACCTAGGTCATCTACTCAACGCCTTCCTGCCACCAGATGATTGTTCCTGGACTCAAATCTCTACTCTGAGTTGTGGCTGGGAATACATTAACCTTTAAAACAATAGTATTAGAATTTTATATATTTTCTTTAACCAAAATGCTGGAAACCCGGTAAACGTGAAGGGCAGGTCACAGTGAGCAAGTGGTCCTCGAGGAAATTGGATTTTGGGGGTGTTATTTGTGAAGCAGCACTCAGCCTGTTGGAATTCCCTTGGTTGGAGGTGGTGCTGACCTGGAGCCCAAGTGGCCAGGCCCTGACCTGGGGGACTGGGCTCTGTCCTTCCAGGGCTTTGTGGCCACCAGGGAAGCCCAGGCAAAGCCAACGGGGCCCTGTGGCAGCAGTGCTGTGGTTGCACGGTCCTGCTGTCTGGTGTGTCCATGGGAATCCCAGCTGGAGCTGCAGGAACAGCTCATGACAGTACAGGGAGTGGAGAAAGTGTTGCCTTAAGGCGTGTGGTGGTTTCTTAACCTCTCATGTAGAGTAATGAAAGGGGAGCTGTGGAGCTCCTGTGTGATTTCCACTCCTGTTTCTGTGGCTGTTTCCTGGAACTGGATGGCAGGGAAATCATGGAATGGTTTGGGTTGGAAGAGACCTGAAAGAGCAACCAATTCCACCCCCCTGCCATGGGCAGGGACACTTCCCACTGTCCCAGGCTGCTCCAAACCCCAGTGTCCAGCCTGAGCTTGGACACTGCCAGGGATCCAGGGGCAGCCACAGCTGCTCTGGGCACCCTGTGCCAGGGCCTCCCCACCCTCAGGGAGGAATTCCATCCCAATCTCCCATCCAGCCCTGCCCTCTGGCAGTGGGAAGCCATTCCCTGTGCCCTGTCCCTCCATCCCTTGTCCCCAGTCCCTCTCCAGCTCTCCTGGAGCCCCTGCAGGCCCTGGAAAGGGCTCTAAGTTCTCCCCCAGATCTTTCTCTTCTGCAGGTGAGCACCCCCAGCTCTCCCAGCCTGGCTCCAGCCCTTGGACCATCTCCATGGCCTCCTCTGGACTCACTCCAGCAGCTCCATATCCTTATGTTACCCTTCTTCCTCTCCCCTCATTTCACAGCAGCATGGAAACCAGCAAGGAATGTGTCCCCTTGAGTTTTGTTAGTGCCTGGGAAGTGACTTCAGTAGGAATGATTTGCCTGTGGCTTTCAGAGCGGTGCCCTTAAATTTCCATCACTGCTTTTGCTTGTGCTTCACAGGCAAGACAACCAGGACACTAGATTAGAGGAACTCTGTCTGGTGCCTCTTCCTCTGAGCATTTCTTCCCATCCTGAGCCTCTGCTACTGAATTCTTGTGTGCTGAGATGGTGCTGCAGTTCTAAGTGGCTGGAAACTTTTTCCAAAGGAAGAGCAGGTCCAGTTTGGAAACAACATCTTTTTTAATCTTCTCTCTTGACTGTTGTCTGCTGCTTTTCTGAGTTATTCAGCAACTTGCAACACAAAGACACAAAGAGAGATGAACTGTTATTATTGGAGGTTGTTGTTCCTAAGTCTTTATTGATTTTTATGAAAGAAATAATAACAATGTGCATGAGGTATCCAGCTAACAAAAGAAGTCCTGCAGTACTCATCTCGAATTAAATATAGAGAAGCAGAATCCAACTGGGATATTGACAGGGAAATACAAAGCTTTGTGTTCCAGGGTAGTGCTGGAGTGAAAGCAGCACTCTGCCTTGCCACAGCCCACCTTGATGAGGAGACAGCCAGCATTGTTCTTCTCTACAGCTCCTCAACAAACATGTCCAAAACACCTCCTGAGGCCAGAGAGAAGGATGTTATCGCTGGGAGGGAGCTGCTCCCTGAGATTGGACTTTGGAGGAAGTCCAGGAACACCTGGGGGAAACTGGGGTGTCTCCAGGATGGTCTGTGACCCCATCCCCTGGCAGTGCCCCCAGGTGACTCGCTCAGACTCCAGTGCACAGACATTTCTGTGGAGGGTTCCTGCTTTGTCTGAGTTCCTGGTGTACCTCAAAGCTGGGCTGGAGGGGCCTTGGAGAAACCTGGGGTAGTGGGAGGTGTTCCCTGCCTGTAGCAGGGGCTTGGAGATGGGTGATCTTAGAGGTCCTTTCCAACCCAAACCATTCCACAGTTCCATGATGAGCTCAGGGCATCCGTTCAGCAATGAGAGGGAAAGCAAAGAGGAAATCTGCTCCTTGTGGCTGGTCTGACTTTCTTCCTGCTGGATCAGCTTGCCAGTTCTGAGTCAAGGGTTGATGCATCCCAAGCAGGGAAGGGTGTGAGGGACCAGCTCTGACATTGCTGCTGATCTGAACTCCATCCTCTTTATCCAGCCCTAACAGAGGGCTTGGAAAAGATCTCCCCTTCTCCTCCCTTCTCCCTTCTCCTCCTTTCTCCCTTCTTCCTTCTTCTCCCTCCTTCTCCCTTCTACTTTCTCCCTTCTTCTCCCTTTCCCCCCTCCTTTCCCTTCTCCCTTTCCTTTCTTCTGCATGTTCTCACATGAGTCAAGATGTAACTTACACGAGAGGGGTGGTGCTGCTGCTGCTCCACCTGAGAACAAGAGCTACCAGTCACCACATAAAAAAAGTGTCACTGTCTTTGTTGCTGGAATACTCCAGAAATACCCTGATAAGTTCAACGAGGCTCAGGTAATGTCAAAATTTGTCTCTCCCTTGGCTTTACAAGGAATTCCTGAACACGATATCGAATCACAACCATATTGAATCACAACCGTATCTCTGCTCTTAAATCATTTCCTCCAGCAAAACATCACCCCACAGAGGAAGTCCTTTCAGTGAAGACAGAAATGAAAGTGTTTATTGGTTTGAAAAGATCCCTCTGTGTGCCAGGATCAGTGTGAGAGAGAATGGAAGTGTGAGTGCCTCTGGCAATCCTTTCGCAGGGCAGTTTGTCATCCCAGCACGGGAAGGAGCTGAGCAAACACAAATATTAAACTAATATTTTTGGCTCTCAGTGAATTTTGATTGTCAGCTCGCGGTGCCCGAGGCAGCAAGCAGGAATGAGATGCAGCATCCTTAAGCTTTGTATTCACGGCTGAATTGATGCTCCTTTGCTATTTATTTACAAGTGTGTGTGACTCTGGGTATTGCTATTTATCTGTTGTGTGAGGGAGAGATGCTAATGAGGGCCCGGCCGAGGCTGCCAAGCCAGGAGGTAAAACAGCAAAACAAACCGGGTTTGGTCCTCAGAACACCTAAATCTACACCAAATCGGTGATGTGGCAGTTTTCTGCTCAAATGAGCATTGGAGAGAGGGCCAAGGATGTGCAGGATGACTGGAACAGACTCCACATTTTCCAGATCTCTGCGCTTTAGTGTCAGAGTCCTTCATCCTACTATAATGTTATGAATAAACAGGGTAGGAGATGATTATTAACTCCTTAAATGCCTTTATTAAAAGGGGAAAGCTTGAGGGATTGTCTATGCAACGGCTGTTCCCTTGAGCACCACCAAGGAAGAGACCCACATCAGCTCTACTGCTTATCCTGCAGAGCCAGGAGCTGGTCCTCACAGAAGTTCCAAGAAAACCATTTGACTCAGTTTAGTCCAGGGGTGTCTTTCTTTCCGAGTGCCTTCAGTTATGGTGAGGAGGTGAAAAGCCTCCACAGGTAGCTTGATGTCCTGCCAGCCAGGTGGCGGCCTTTGTGGGTTTGGATTTTGTACTGACTCGTTGTTGCTGGGGGTTTTTGGTGTTAATTGTACTTAATTGTACTAAATGTTCTGGCAAGGCTTCATGGGGGTCTCTGAGATTTCCATAATGGGCGTCGGTTTCAGCTTGACGGGCAGACAGGGGTCGGCAGGGAGCAGGAAGGGGGGCAGACAGAGAAGTGGGCAGGGAGCAGCAGAAACCTGACAAGAGGTAAGGGCGTACAAAACTGGGACTTGGGTTACAAACTGGGTGCAAACCATTCAAGATAACAATATGCATAACCGTCAAAGGAACATCCGATGTATGATTAGGAGTCTTTAACACTCTTAAAGCAACCATCTACAGAACATTCAACATTCAACTAGGAGTCCTGGAGTTCCACCCACATCAAAGATGTGGGGCAAAAAAAGGGAAAGCTGAGGACTGCTTGGTCACCAGAAGGTCAAGGCTAATTCTGAGGCTTTTGCACAGCTGTAGGATGGAAACCTATCCTTCCTCCTTCCAAGCTGTGCCCCAAGCTGGTGCTGCCAGGCTTGGCTTTGAGGAGTTGGGATGGTGTTTTTCGGTTGGTTTGTTCTCCTTTCTTGGACAGGCACTGAGGAAAATAAACAAGGTTGTCAAGCCGTGACCCTTCCGAAAAGACAGGGCCACCTTTCGAGCTCCAAATTGTCCTGCTGTTGGTTGAGAGGCACTTTGTGGAGGCTGTGCCAATTATGTGGGATTTTTCAGAGTGTGGGAGCTGTTATTTTCTTGAGTGAGCAAGGAAGAGGCTGAGAGGTGATAGACAGCTTTGCAAGGGAACTGCAGTTAACCTGGAGTTAAATTGAACTCCCTGGGAACATGGGGAGCCAAAGACAAGCTCTGTGTGTTGCAGCACGTGGGGAGGAGCACTTCCCAGCTCACTGCATGTGGCTTCACAGAGAGAGCTTGTCGAGCACCAGGTTTGTTCATCTCCCAGCTCGTCCTTATGGGAAAAAGCAAGAACCAAGCTCCTTCCCTATGGGGAGATTCAAGAAAATTCCTCCTTACTCAAAGCTGGGTAAAAAAACGAGCTGAAAGAGGAAGAGAAAAAGGACAAGAGGTTGTCTCTCTGTTTCTCTTCTCAGCTGTCTTTGAGGGTGATTCACCCTCCCCAAATTCCTGGCAATTTCTCCCAGTGACCAGCAGCTCTATCTTGTGTTTCTGACTCATAAACTGCTGGAAGCTGCTTTGGCAGAGTTCAGAGTGACAAAAATGTGAGCACTGCGTTTGATCCTGCATGAAGTTCTTTTGTAGAGGGCGAGGGGCAAACCAAGAGAGGAAAAAGCAGAAGATGTAGTGAGGAAGAAGTAATGATGAAGGAACAAGGGGTAAAACTCCCAAAAGGAAAACCTGTATTTGGATTTTGAGCAATGGAGAAAAAAAAAATCATCTGTTCCAAGGCCGAACAAATGAACAAAATGATGAAGGGTGCAAAACTCTGAGCTGTTGTTGGTTTCCTATTGTGGCAGTGATATTAGTAATAAAATCAATACCAATACTTAGCTAGGCCTAATAACTACACAGATCAGATTGGATTAGATGGATATTACTTCTCCTAATAACTTGCTTTTGTTACCATTGCACTCTAGGATCCATAGGTATCGTGTCTTTTAATTAAAGCAGCGGCTTCAGCACTTTGATTCACTTGTAGTCACAACTGGGAATGGCTGGTCCATACCCCAGCAATTAAACCTGTCCTGAAGGCTCTTACAAAATGAAAATAAAGGCAGATTCCATGGAGAATCCTCTGCCTGACAGCCTTGTCGCTGTGGCACATGTGACAACCCAGTGCATGGCATTGAGAATCAAGGGAACTAAAACCAGGCTTGCCCTGAGCTTTGGACCACTAAACCCCTCCCAAAACGGGCTTTGCAGTGATTCTCTGGAGGCTCTGACGTTAGCTGCCAAGGCTCCAGTTGGTGTTGGAGCACCACCAAAGCCCTCTGGAGGTCTGTTGAAGAAGAAGGCTGTGTTGAAATGTCTGCTCCCAGGTGAGGCCACCAGGATGTCACCACCTCTCCCAGCTCAGGGTGGCCACCGTGCCCCACGTCTCATCTTGGAAATCTTGCTGCCAAACTCCCAGCCTCAACCTATGCTCCTCCACACCAGCTTAGAGAAAACAGCATGTTTAAAAGCAAAAGGCACGCTGGAGTTTACTGAGCCTGTTCCAACAGTTCTACCTTCAATCACCAGGAATTGTCCCTCTGCTGGCAACAATATCTTTTACTAATGAGTGCATGGAATAGCTGGGCTTGTGTTTCACAAGTTCTTTGCTCTGACTCTGTGTTGGGGCTCCTCCATCCTATTTTGGAGTGGGTTCGGGCTGCTTTGTGTCAGTGAAATCATCAGCAAAGGGAGGGGAAGGAAAAAAGAAGGGGCAAGGTCACTTCAGGTCTGAAATGAGAAAGGTGTTCACCTCAAATCCGGGCCCTCTGAGCTGGAGAAAGGGACTTTGGGTTAAACAATAAATAATAACAATAATAAATTTTAAAATAAAAAAGACAGATTGTCCACTTCAGCTGTAATTACCAGCTGAAAAGAACTGGTGGGGAGCAGGAGGGCTGGAGGATGTAGAAGGGAGGACAGAGAGAGGAAAGGGGAGAAGAAGAAAGAAACAAAGAAATGCATTGCAGGGCGGGGTCTCTATCCATCATCCAGGTTGCTGCCTGTGGTCCCTGTGAGGGATCCCACACCAGGCAGGCTGGGCCTGGGACTTCCCTGGGGTGCAGGGGAAGGTCTTCTGTCCTGAATCATCCATCTGCCCCAAATTATTCATCCACCCCATTCCTGCATTTCCCAGCAAGCAGAGATGGCTGGGGCTGCTTACCCGAGCCCCGGGGCTCCTCTTCAGGCAGCGTGGAGCTCTGTGGTGTCCTTGCCTGGTCTTCCATCAGCCCTGGCCTGTGGAAAATGCACATGGAAGAGGGAACTTCCTGTTGTCAGGAACCAGGACTGAAATACACAGGACTGCTGGATCCATGAGAATTTTTTTTAATTTTTTGGTGGGGCGGTGGGGTGGTTCTTTTGCCTCCCTCATAATCCCATATGTGTCCCAATCACTCATGTCTCCATTTTCCTGCAGTCTTTAAATATCAACCTCCCCACCAGCCAGGTCCTATTTGTGGAGCTGTGGTCTGGATTATATTTATTTTCTTTTTATGTCTTTAAGTGTGTCTGTCTCACTGCTTGCAGGAGCTGATGATCTTAGACTGGGCTGATGAGGAGGAAAGTCCCAGTGGTGCCACCATCCCTTCCCCTTGCTCCAGCCCTGGGGAATGAGGATATGATGGACGGACTGGGAAAACAGGAACAGCTCAAGTGACTTTTCCAGAGTCACTGACACCTCCTGGCACTGCAGCAAGGGGTGGGCAGCAGGGTCCTAGGGCGACCAGGGCATCAGCAAGGGGAAGGCAGGGATGTGTGGGCAGGGAGGTTTTGGGGATGCCAAATGTGCCCATTCCTGTACTTCCAGCTTTTGTAGAGAGAGGGTGGTTTTAAGTAGTTTGTTGCACTGTTTAACTTTTTTGGTAGTTGGTGTGTGATAAGGGATATGATGTATTTGTTTAATACTGTGTTTTTTGGTTTAGGTGTAGATAAGGCTGTTTTTGAAATGAGTCTTATTGTTTGACTTGAATTTTTTAGGGGTGTTATGTCTTTACAGGACTTGCTTTTTAAGGCTTGGGATGGTGTTTTGACTAGTAGTGTGAGGTACAGGGTAGGTTTCTAACTATTTAGTGGTGGTTTTTACTATGGTTAGTATATAGTGCTTGCTTTGGTGGGTTTGGGGAAGAGTGATGTATCTCCATGAGCCAGGAATGTGCCCTGGGGCAATCCCCTTGCCAGGCTTTGGCTTCCCACCTCCTCCAGCACCCAGGAAGGCTGGACAGCCCGTGCAGAAGCTGCTGGGATCTCAGGGAAGCGCCAGCCAGAGCAGCAGATGGAGAGCACAGCCCACCCCAGGCCCAAGGCTCTGGCTGTGCCGGGGGCTCTCCTTTAAATTCCAGCGATGTCTTCTCGTTGTCAGCTAATGCCCTCTAATGGGTCCATTAAACAGCTCTGTCTTTGCCTTGGCTCCTAATTCCTCCCTCCCCTCCTCATAATCAGGCAGCATTACCTGCTCCAGAAGATACGATTACACTCCCTAAATCTGTCTAAATGACAGCACTGAGCCAGCAGCAGAGACATGCTCACCCTTCCTTGGCCAAGCCTGGAAGATCCATCTCTGGCACCCAGCATTCCCTGCAGGAGCCTGGCTGTCCCCGAGGGCACCTGCCTGGAATTGGAGCAGATTTACAGCAAATAGTTCCTCCATCCCCTTCCTCTCCACTTAAAGCAAGCCTTGCCAACCTGCTCTCGACCTTGAGCTTTTCTGCTCTTCCAAACACTCCAGCCCAAATCTTTGCTCACTGCCTGGGCAAAATCTCCCACGAAACCCAGCAGGACAGACACCCATCCCTGGTCCCTGTTTGCCTCTGCATGGAAGCATCTCTTCAAAAACCAGAGGAACGGGGACTGGAATGACTCAAAATCGACTCCTTTGTGCTCGGTGCTTGGCTGGCTTTTCTCTGGAGTTGGGGGAAATTTTTAATAGCATTGACTATTGATAATCTGTCACTGGGAATTTGCTCAGCGCTTGGCGGCACCAGTGCTAAAAATACAAGGTCCTGCTCCCCAGAGTGCCTGGAAACATCGAGGGAAAGCAAATTTGGGGAAGTGGTAAGGTCATGGAGAGATGTGGAGTTCCAGGGGCACAGCTAGCTGAGAAGGCTGCCTGGGACAGGACCAAGCAAGGCTTGGGGGGGACTTGGAGGAGAAAAGGGAGAGAAACGTGGGTCTGTTGGAAGCTCACTGCCTGTGCTGAAGGAGCATCGTGATTTTGGGGTCCGCCACATGACCTCCAGTCACGTCATTTGCTTTTCTCTTCTCCCCTTTCCCTGAAGATGGGGGAAATGGGGCTCTGGGAGCTCTTTGCAGTCCACAGGTAGAACCACAGTGATGCCAGTTCTGGTTATCAGGAGGAAGGCCAAAGGAGGATACAGGTAAGAGGAGCCCCAGAGCGGAGAGCGATGGAGAAGGGCAAGCACAGCTCCGTGTCCCCTGGCAGACGGGTGTCTGTAGCAGAAGGCAAGGACAGAAATAGCCTTTCAGACAACCTTGCTGCAAACTTAAAGTGAGTTTAACTCTGCTTTAGTGTCGGTTTTATTCCTGATGACCTCGGATCCAGCAGGCAGGCCCTCGTTTGCTGCGGTCCGTGCCGGGCTGCGCGCTCCCGGGTCTGTTTCTCCCCCTTCCCGTGTTGCTCCGTGATAATGTCAGGCTGAGCTGCTAAAGCCAGCTGCAGTTTTGACAGATGATGTACCAGTTCCCTCCGCTTCAGATTTGACATTTCCACGAGCGCTAAACACACATGCTTACAAATTTTAACAGGGAAAAGAAGCCCCACCGCCGCTCTCCTGGTTCAGTTTGTTGCGGGTGGGTTTTTTTTGTGTGTGTGTCATTTTGGAGCTGTTGAAAAATGCTGGATGAACGGATCTTGGAATGGAGACCTGTGTAGGGGCGGTGGAAGCCGCTGTGTGTGATGCTCCTCATCCTGGTGGCAGTGCCATCGTGGATGGCACCTTCATGCCATGACTTTCCCCCCCATCATCCATGCCATGAGGCTGTCTCCCACTACTCCATGGCTCTGGATTTAGCACACAAAGCTCTAAATATTTTAGGGCCATGCTGTGAGACACAGCAGCTCCTTCCTCCTTTGCAGTGGAACACAATGGTTTGGGAAAGATGATCCTCTGGAAGACGGGAGGGAGGGCTAACCCCAGAAGGGAGCCTGTACTTGAAGGTTGGTCTCCTGGCAGAGAAAGAACAGGGGGAAAAGGTGGGAAAAACTTTAAAACCATCAGCTGATACTCTCTGAGCTTTCACGCTTTCAGCAGAAGAAGGCGAGGGGAAGTTTTCCTTCCGTGTGGATGGAAGCAGGATCGGGCTATTTATCTTTGATGAAATGCCAAGAAATGGTTGATTGTGTTTAGAAGCAGCAAAAAGATATAATAAATAGTGCTTCCTGCTCTGAGAAATGAGCAAGGAGCCCAGATCTGATAACTGCCTGCAGGCATCCTTTCTTTTGTGCTGTGGGTGATGGGACTCAGCACCCACAGAGGATCCTGGGTTGAACACACCGAGGTCTGACACTTGTGCCACATGAAGAGCTGACTGAGCTTGCATTGGAATGTTACAAAAGGAGCTGCAGAGGCCCCATTTCCACATGGCAGCTCTGGACAGTGCAGAGGAGGGTGCTGCGGGTCAGTCACTGCAGAGAGGAAAAGCAGCCCCATTTCTGGGGCTCAGCTCACTTTGGGAAGTCAGCTGATGAAAATCACCTTCAAACTCCAGCCAGGGTGGAGGAGAGCTCCAGGCTGCTATTCCTTGTGGGAAAGCACACTGAAGAGAAGGCAGTGAGGGTTTGCTGTGGAATCAAGGGCAACAGAAGGAGGAAGGAGAAGGATCTCAATGCCTGTAAAGAGAATCCATCTGAATTCACAGTCAGCACCACCCCAATTCCTGTCTGACTGAGTGCTGCTCCTGTTGCTGTGCGAGCTGAAGCAATGTGAGATTTAAGAGGCTGGTGAAGACACTGTGTTGAGCTCCTTGATGCCCCCTCAGGCAGTGAACAAAGCCACTGCCCTCCCCTGCATATTTCCCATTGAAAATTGGAAGTGCTGCATCAATCCAAAATCCCATTATTGGCTTTTTTATTATTATTTCTTTTGTAACAGAGCCAGGGCACCCTGCCCATTTTCCAGCATCCTGGATTTCCCTGTGTGGGAAACACCAGCCCATGGCACTGCACAAGTAGTCAAGTAGTATTTCCCTTCACTCATCACAGAAATGAATGCTGGCTCGGGCATAAAAGAGGAACAAAGCCAAAGGATTTGATCTTCCTTGCCCCAGCAGTGGCATTCACCTCCACCTTTTGGCAGCTGGGCATCACCTCCATGTCTCTTTTCCTGCCTGGAATGTGTTTGAACATCAGCCCTGGGGATGCCAGGGAAAGGCTGGAGGTGGCAGCCCCACCCCAAGCGAAGGGACAGGGAGGTGACAGCTGCTCAGGTGACACCTCCTTGTTTTTCGGCGCGATCCGGGGGAAATGCGTTTGTTTGGAGCTTTGAACAGAAGTGGCAACAGATGCACTGTGCAATAAAAACACGAGAACCACTACTATGGAAGGGAACAGAGTGGGGGAAAAACTGCAGGCACTGGAGACAAACCCAGGCAGAATTATGGAAATGCAATATTTAATAGTTCACCAGTCACATTTGCAAGGTGTGTTACACCTAGAGCTGGATTAAATGTTGATCTTTTTTGTTTGTTTGTTTAAAAAAGAAAAAAAATAAGGCACAAACCCAAGCATCTCCCACCACCAAAAATTTAAATGTTGGCTGCTGCCCCTCCTGTTTCTCACACCTGAACGAGTGCATCCCCTCCTCCTTTTTAGGCTGCCTGGGTCAGTTCTTGTTTGGCAGCCCCTGGCAGCCCCTTCCCATTGGCTCTGCCCAGGGTTTGATCACCCCACTGCTTCCTGGGGCTGTGCTGAGAGCTCAGCAAGGGAAATTGGGAGCCTTTTTTGGAGCCTTTTCATCAGGGGTGTGTTTTACCATTCACACCTGATGTTTTTTACTAGCACAACTGCAAATCTAGAGAAACTCATGCAACTGAGGGAGGATGGAAGGGTGCAGCGGACAAAGGGCACTTCTGGGAGCTTCTATACCAACTTCACCTCTAAAAGCTGTAACGGGGCCTTTTGACACTGCATTAATACCACAAATAAAAATAACCACCCCTGAGTGGTCTAGCTCTTTTGAGGAGGTTTCAGCTTTGATAATTTTAAAATTTGTGTAAGGCAGCTTGGAATTACCTTGAAAGGGCTCTCTATGAAGCCAGATTGTACTGCATTTAATACATATACTTTTAGCCCTTTCTCCCCTGATTTCCTTGGACTTTGATTGATATTTCTGTGGAGGACTTTATTTTTTTTCTCTTTTTAAGTGCCTGTGCTGGCTCACAAGTGACTCAGTACTTGACCAATACTGCTGGTGGCCATTGGTGCAGCCACTGATGGGAAGCTGGAGGAGAATTATTCCGGTGAAAGCCTCCGAGAAAAATCAGTCCGAGAAGGCTGGTGAGTTTGCTTGGCTTAAATCTTCAGTGTTTTCAGAAATGGGGAAGGGAAACAGCCAGAAAACAGGTTTTGGAGAAGGCCAGAGGTATCTAAATACTCAGTGGAGGGAGTTTATAGTGACAAATCACATTACCAGCAACCCACTAAATAAGCATATTCCCAGTGCCTCTGCAGCTGGCAGCAGGGAAAAACCTGTAAGGACATAAGAAAGGCTTTTCTGGTTCAGCTGAAGAGCACGTCTGTACTTACCACAAAGGCTGTCCTGACCTCCAACTGTTTTCCTCTCCAGGGAATCCTGGAGTCTGATGTGATTTCTCTGCCTAGTAACACCCAGCAGATTTTCCTCTGTGAGCCCACACAAATCTCTTCTTCTCCAAGATGTAAAATGCTGCTGAAAATTGCAGATGGGCACGAGGTGTGTCTGGGGGGAGGGAGGGAGTCAAAATCTCCTGAAAGGGTCAAATGTCCTTGGATCCTTTTATAGAATCAGACCGGTTTGGGTTGGAAGGGACCGTGAAGACCACCTGGCTCCATCCACTGCCGGGGCAGGGACACCTTCTACTATCCCAGGTTGCTCCAAGCCCCATCCAGCCTGGCCTTGGACGCTCCCAGGAATGTGCCTTTTTACCCTGGAATGTGCCTTGCTTTCCTTTCCTCTCATTCCAGCCCCGTGCCATGGACGCTGTCCTACACACTGTGTGTGCCATCCATCTTCCCAACTATGTGCTGTCACATCTCCCAGGAAGGGGCAGATTAAAAAAATTGGTCTGGACAGGGGTTCTTTGTTAAATGGAAACAGTTTTAGTGTGAAAACAGCAGCCTGCGTCCCTCACCGAGCACTCACAGTGCATGTCGGTACATTTAAGGGGGGAGGAAAAGGTGTGGGGCCAAATTTTGGGGAGCCCCTGCTTAAGGCCTTGGCACCACATTGCTGCAGTGGCCTGTGAAAATGTGTCACCCCTGGGTTAGAGGCAGCCCTGAGAAACCTGACAGCCCAGGTGAAACCAGCCAGAAGTGACTTCTCCCGTCCTCCTCAGGGGGGAAGATAAATGTCATCAGTCATCAGCCGTCACAGCTTATACAAGGCACATTTTTCTCTCCCTGGTGCTGAGCTGGAACTGCTCTGGTGGGAGGAGGGAAAGCATGGGGAGGGCAAAGGGGAGCTGTGAATCCTAAACTTCTCCTGTCCCTTGGGTGGCTCTGTCAGTGCTGAGAGAAAAATGTGAGTAATGCTGGGGGAAACAAGGCGTGTGGCCACGGGAGGCAGCCAAAGCAGGGAGATAAAAAACCCAAAAACAACCTCCAAAAGTTATCCCAGCTGCTCTCAAGCAAGGTGGGGAGAAAGGAGTGTGTTGGAAAGGGTCACAGCAAGGGGAGGGGATATGGAGCTGTTTCTCACCCTGCTCCCAGGTAGTTTAAAGATAATGGTGAGGAACAATTCCTGCAAATCAGTTAATTCCAGCCCCAACGGCAAGGAAATGGTTTCAGTGCAGCGGGCGATGCTGGGCAGGAGCAGACAGGGATGGGGATGTTCACCCCGAGGGACAGGTGTGCTTCCTGGGAGCCAAATTCTGATTTGAGTGAGCCTCCCCTGCCTTGAGTTTCAATGGGAGATAAAATTATGGGTCTCCTCTTCCCTGAAACTGCCGCTCAGTGTCCCTTGGCAGGGCAAAAGAAGATGATTCTCTGCTCAGTTCAGACATTTCCTCAGGGACACCTGGCACCAAAACCTTTTCTGTGTATTTAACAGTCTGAGGGGAGGGGAGAAGTCACTTCTGGCTGGTTTCACCTGGGCTGTAAGGTTTCTCAGGGCTGCCTCTAACCCAGGGGTGATACATTTTCACAGGCCACTGCAGCAATGTGGTGCCAAGGCCTTAAGCAGGGGCTCCCCAAAATTTGGCCCCACACCTTTTCCTCCCCCCTTGTCCAGTCTCTCCTGGAGCTCAGGCAAACTCTTGGTATCTCACTCCAGAGTCCTCGGTTCCATGGGAAGAGGTGGAGTCACCATCCCTGGAAGAATTTAAAAGCTGTACAGATCTGGCCCTTGAAGGCACGGGTTGGTGCTGGATTTGGCAGTGCTGGGGGAATGGTTGGACGTGACCTTGGAGGGCTTTTCCCACCTAAATTACTCCATGAAGAACCATTTTTCCCTTTCCAAGAGCATCCCCAAGCCATGGGCTCTGTCAAAACACCTCCACCCTGGGCAAGGCCCATCCTGGTATTTCTGCTCTCAGTTCACCCCAGGGAGAAAAGGACAAATCCTGCTGAATCCAGGATGGCTTCAGGTCACACAGATAAAACTCCACCACCAAACTCTGCTAGGAGCACAGCCTGGCACATAATTCCATGCAATAAAAATAACCTGCTAAGTGAATTGAGCTCCCCTCACCTCTGGAAAACCGCTCCTGAACTTGCCGCGACCCGCAATGTCCTCGGGTAAACCAGATATTGGAAATCATTCCCTGCTTCAGAATTTGTTCTTGGGCTTGTTCTGCTCAATAGGTGAGCTGTGCAGATTGGCAGCTCCTGGTGGCAAAGACCATGGGGTGTTTCCTTCCCCTTCCCAGACATGCCAGCAGTCAGTGGGGTGGGATGAGTCCTGGAAGCAGTGGACACACAGGATTTCCAGATTTCAGAGCATTTCAGACCAATTGCCTCCTCGAGTAGTTAAACTTTGTGTAACACATGGCTGGGAGGGAGAATGGACCCAGGCAGAGAATGTGGCTCAGATTTAATCACCCTGTATTGAGTCCACACATAAATAATTACCTGGGAACTTGCTGCTTCGATCTGCCCCACTGACCAACCTCGGTCACAGCCTGGGAAATTCTCCTCAGTGAGATGATTTGCATAAGATGAGCCAGAGGAGAGGTGCCAAGGAAAAGAATTATTTTATTTTATTTTTTTTAGACACATCAGGCAGCATTTGCAGCATTTGCCCAGAGGATATTCAGTTCTGGTGTCGCTATTTTCGTGGTGGCTTCTTTGCAGTGATTAATTGAAAGTGCCAGCATCAGGAATCATGGGAACATATGAGAAACCCAGTTTCTCTTTTAAAATAGAAGTTAAGTTTTCTCCCTGGCACTATGGAGAAAAAAAAACCAAACTGGAAAAAGGTCATTATTAAAGAGATGCAAACCTCCCCTCCGCTTCTCGTCTACTTTCATCCTTTTTCATTCCATTTCTTAAATTGGAAGAGAAGAAACCCTCTCGCTCGAAGTACACCAGATGGCTGCATACCACCAAAATGGAAAAGCCAGCATCATCCAACCTTTGGGAGCAGATGCCCTGGTTTTCCACACAGGCATGGCAGCCACCACCTTCCCCGTGTCTTTCGAGAGCTTTCCTGGCAAAGTTGGGCTGGTGGTTCCCACACCAGTAAGTGAGGTGTGAGGACTGGGGAGGATGTCTCCACCCATGGCTTCCCTGCCCACAAAGGGAATTTTCCCCCTTCCCATCCAGCAGTCTGGCACTGAGCTGCTCCTGGTCAGGCAGGAGAAAGCCAAGCTTTTCCCAAATCAGTCCCAGACTGGGACTAACGTGGGATTAAAGCCACTCAGGTGTTCAAGTAGGTTGGTACAGCAGGTCCAGTGTGCCGGGGGTCATGCAGAATTACAGAATTGTTTAGGTTGGGCAAGAGCAGAGCCTGACTCTCAGCTGGCTGCACCCTCCTGTCAGGGAGTTGTAGAGAGCAAGAAGGTCCCACCGGAGCCTCCTTTTCTCCAGGCTGAGCCCCCTCAGGTGCTTCTAGAGCTCCAGCCCCTTCCCCGGCTCTGTTCTCTTCTCTGGACACCCTCCAGTCCCTCTCTGTCCTTCCTGAATGGAGAGGCCCTGACCTGAAGTGAAGGTTTGAGGAGCCTCAGCAGTGCCCAGCACAGGGGGACAATGTGTGAGGCAGCAGCTTGGAGCTGGGATTTCTGTAGGGTTTCTGCCACATCCTTGAACTCAAACCCCTCCACTTTCATGGATGTGCCCACACATATGCCCTGCTTCATTCCCAGTGATCCATCCTCAGCAAGTCCCCTCCTCATATCCCCATGCCCATCCCAAGGCTTTTCCACCCTCTTCTGGGAGTCACCTTGCATTTGTCATGCCCTGTGCATCCCTCCCCTCTCATTCATCCCATTGTTTTAGCCAGCCTGGGCTGAATCCTATCCCTGATGGCAAACCCTTCAGAAGCAGAGGGTCTGTAGTTACTTACCAGGGAAAGGATAACAAAAAACTCCGCCCTTTCCCTCCGCATTTCCCAGATTGATTTCTGAGCTGCTCGCAGTCAGATTGCAATAAATACACTTGAAATCCCCTGCACGTAATGGTTGATAGATGGGGGATCATAATTCAGCTTGAGTTTGGTTTGCTGGCTGCTGCCGGGCCACCTGTGCCTGCCCGTGTTTTCTTTTCTCCAGCCCCTCATCCCGTGGAGGAATAATTTGGGAATAATGGAAGCTCTGCTGACTGAATTTCACTTGTCAGTCGGAAAATTCCGTGCTGGGCGTGAAGTCCTTGCAAATAGCACAAGGTAAAAAGAGATAAAATACCAGCCTGGGTGGGAGCAGCTTTGCTAACCCCCCAGGAGTCTGAGCCTTGGAAGGAAGAGCAGCTTGGGAAGAAGGAGCATCCACTCTGGGATAGGGATGGGGAGGGTCCCAGCGAGATGACCTCAGCACAACCCCATCCCTGCAGCCACCACCCCCCAAAAACACAGTGGCAAAGGCAGTGGGAGGGGTTTGAGCAGACAGGGAGCTCCCCCCAGGATGCAGAGTCAGAGCTGGAACTCGGCGCAGCACCCAGGCAGGAAAATCCATATCTGCCTCAGACTTACGATCTGTTGGGGGAAATGGAGCACAGATATTTTTAAAACGTGGGGCCCATTAAGCTCTCCAAATGGGCCAGCTCACCTGCTATTTTAACAACACGCTATGACAACATCTTATTTCATAAGGCATCCTTTCGGACTTATTAACTCTCAGCTGTCTCATCCCATTTGGAGCGAGGAAAATGCCATCGAGATGACCCCTGAAGCTGTTTAACAAGCTTTTATGGGGTGCAGGATATTTAAGCGCCAGCCCAGGACTTTGGGGAGTCAAAAAAAAAATGGATCAGGAGTGCTAGTTGTAGTGGTTTTAAGTTTACACTGCTTTTCCCTTTCCTGCTCTTCCCTCTGCGTGTCCTTGTGTTTATTGTGGGATGGGTGTGTGTGAGTCCGTGAATTTCATCTGGAATCCAGTGGCTGTAACATGATGAAGAGGATGGGAGTATTTCAAGCACACATGAAGTGTCTGCAATGGTGGCACATCCCCCTCCCCCTCCTTTTTTTTTTCCAAATCCCTTTTCTTTAAAAAATACACCCCCTGGGAGTGTGGCCTTGGATGAGGGGAGGGGCAGTGCCAAGAGGAACGAGGGTGAGGTCATGGAAAAGGGAAAACCAACTCAGTCTCACATCTGAGAATTGGCTGCCAGTGTGGAAGAAGGGTGGAAAAAAGGACTTTGGGGCTTCCCAGCCTGTTGCTGGTGGTGGAGGCAGCCTGAGGATGGGGAGGGGATTGGAAACTCAGCTCTGCACTGGGGTTTTTCCCCCAAACAAGTAATAATAATAATAACAACAACAACAACAACAACAACAACAATAAACAATCTGAGAACGATAACAGGCTTCAGGGAAAAATAGTCTTGTAATGAGACTTTGGGAGGCAGTTGAATTTTCCCAGAGGATCCTGTGATGCTCCATTGCTGCCTTTCAGGGATAACCACATCCACCTGCAGAGGCTTCAGCCACACCAGGGGTGGGATTCCTTCAGCTGTGTCCTGGCCCTGCTTTCAGCTCTGAAGGAGCTGCTGGGTAGGAGGAGCTGGATGTGGGTGCTCAGAGCCTCTTTTGGAGCCTGTGGGATGCACAGGTAGGAGATCCAGAAGTTCTGGAACATCTGTGAGGGCTGAGTGTCTGTCACAGAGAGGTTTTTTTACAGATAGCCCTTAACAATAATAATAATAATAATTTGCTGAGATCTCTGTTCTGCTTCTAAGGGTTTATATTTTCCTATGGTGAACTCCTTCTGTTTTTCACCCTTAAGAATGGAAAAGGAAACTTTGCTCCTATATCTTGGCAGAGCATTCTCCAAAGTGCTCGTGCTCTGCCTTGCTCCCGTTTTATTTATGTTACAATCACAGCAGAGCTCTGCTTGGGAAAACTGAGAAAGTAGCCAAGAAGAATACACACAACTGCCCAGGAGAGATAATCAGTTGTTAAAACATGCCTGCTGCTCTAATTAGAAAGGAAATTAAATTGGGTTTAAAGTGGAATTAACTGAATGCTCTCTTATCCTGTCCATCTCCTCTGCTTGCCCAGCCCTTCTGGACAAATATGATGGAAACAAAAAAAGAAAGCTGATCTCTGAAACCCCCACCCCCTGGGCCTGAGCCAGGGAAAGACATCCCTTCCAATCTGCTCATCCCAAACGTACCTTCAGCTCGGGTGCCACCAGGTACAGAGGATCTTCCTGAGCTGAGTGGTTCTCCACTGCCTTCTTGTACTAATTTTTGGCCTCCAGGGAATAGGCAGAAGTGGATGGATTGTGCCTAATAGGTGGTGTAAGCTGTTAGAAATTGGTGGTTTTTTGTTTATTAAATCAGAGTTGATCCCATTTGATATTGTGGGGTTAGGGAAGGGTTAAAAGGGTCACTGCTGCTGATACAATGGGAATAACACCAACAGGCTCCTGTGAGAGGAGGAGGAGCACTCTGGCCCTCAAATCTGTCCCCTCAAGGGGGAAAGGGTGGGATAGCTGCTACTGCTGCTGGCTTTTCCCTTGGATGGGGCTCATAGGATCACCAAATGGTTTGGGATAGAAGGGACCCTAAAGATCCTCTAGTTCCATTTGGGATTCCAATGGATCCCAGCCTTCTTCCTGGCTCTCATGGCTGGCTCTAAGGAGACCCTTACCCATACATGAGCCAATTGCTGGATGGCTAAAAAAATGCACTGTCCACAACCTCTGTAATTTGTACTTCCACAAAACTGTCAGGGAAGCGAAACACAATCAATGGCTCAGACCTGGGGGCTTCAATTTAATCTCTGCAAAGATTAATCTCTGGAGAGTCAAAGTTTTCTCTTGTTATCTCTTTTTTTCAGTGCCACCAGAGCCCCATCCCATCCCGCTCAGACAAAATCCTCAGGTAATTTCATACCTTTGCAGTTGTTGTTTCCTTTCTTTAAATAAACTCCCCTCTCCTCATCCAGAGCATCAGATGCACCAACAAATCCCGATTGAAATCCTGTTCTTTAGTTGAGGGATTGGCAAAAATGAACAAGGGGGATGATCTGTTACAGGGTGCCCAGAGAAGCTGTGGCTGCCCCTGGATCCCTGGAAGTGTCCAAGGCCAGGCTGGATGGGGCTTGGAGCAGCCTGGGATAGTGGAAGGTGACCCTGCCCAGGGCACCCTTTTGGGTTAAGCCCAGACATGGCCCAGCCCTTGGACACAGCATTGTGGAAGGAAATCCCATTCTCCAGGAGACTTCTCTGCCCTCTCCAGCCTGCACAGCTGCAAGGAGTCCACCGTGTAGCAGCTGTGAGGTGGCTGATCTGCACCATTTTGTGGGTTTTTCGCTTGTTTCTGGGTATTTCAGTCTGTTGCAATCAGCTCGCAGGCCTTGCTGCCTTTCTGACCATTTGTTGTGCTGATTGTGTGCCATGAAAATTTGGGCCT
The DNA here is from genome assembly GCA_017589585.1 of Phylloscopus whistleri. Lineage (NCBI taxonomy): Eukaryota > Metazoa > Chordata > Aves > Passeriformes > Phylloscopidae > Phylloscopus > Phylloscopus whistleri. Next base: position 2,024,747 of record JADMLD010001066.1, on the reverse strand, counting down.
GAGCCAGGGAGAGAGGCAGTCTGTAATCCAGCTGGTACCTGGAGCTGGTCAGAGCATGGGGCTGATGCAGTTTTGTGATGACTTATTTTGATCCAGAGCCATCAAGAGGTGAAGGTTTGGCCTTTACCAGATGGGAGTTATCACTCCCCTTAAAAAAAGCCCAGAACACCAAAACCACAAACTCCACCAACAAACCCAAGCTCTACTCATTGACCCAAATGTTTGGATCCTTCTTCAGGTCCCTCTCATGCTGAAAAAGTAGTGAAGAGCTGATCAATATTTATACTGGTTGGTGGTCGACAGGAGAGGGAGATTTTGGGGTTGCTCCATGAGGATGTTGGCAGGACATGGGGACAGGAGGAAGCATCACTGACAGCTCCTGCTTGTATGACCTGATTGGTGCCAGCTCAGAAAAGACTTGAGGTGTAAAAGAGTGTGAAAACTTGGTCTCAGAAAAATTGGGAGGCAAAAAAACCCCACCAAACTGGGATGAAGAAGGAAGCATGAGCAGCTTTTTGGTCTCCCTGTTGCCCTCAGGATGCTCCTGCCTCCCCCAGGTGCAGCTGTGGCAGGGCAATGACCTTCCCCCATCGCTCCCAAGTATTTGGGATGTCCATCTGGGAAGCTGGACTGTTCAGGACTCCTGCTGTGCAGGACATGGCACAGGGTCAGCCTGGGATCACAGGGCTGCTCTGTTAGAGGGAAGTAATAATTCATGTCTCTGTTCCTGGGTCACACTTGAAATTAATGAATGGCTTTGCAAAAATTGGCCACTTTCCTTTTATTAATATTGTTTGGACTTCTTCTTTGCCCATGGGTGTCCGAGCACAATTAGGTCATGCTTTCAAGCTCTCTTCCAGCCTGGAAAATACAAGGTTTCATTTTGCAACGAGATGCTCTGCTCATCCCACGACTCCTGAAGCAGGGTCTTCAATGCAGGGGGGAAAGCAAATGTCGTGAGCACACTGAGGTAAGAGTGGTGTGACTGGGACGTGGATATCCACCACTCAGAGGCACAAAACTCCACACCAGGATTCCCAGGGATGTAGCAAAGTCATCCCAAAGCATTTGCTGCCTGATGCAGGTCTCGCTTTTGAGTGGTCTCAAAAGGCCAAAAAATGGGAGGCTCTCACAAGGAGGCTGAAGCAAGGCCCTGATCATGAGGCAGAGTGGTGAAAGTGGCTTAGAACCCTGAGTTTTGTGTTACAGATGTACCCTTTGAAGTCCATCTAGCAAACATCATCATGTTTCCTACTCAAAAATATGCCAAAGGTCCTCTGGAAGAGCGATTCCAAAGGCAGCAGGGGAGAAAGCAAAGTTCTGCTCTGTGTGAGGGGAGGGGAGCAGCCTTCCTCCCATCCCAAACAGAGAGGAGCAGGGGAAGTGGCATTTCTGTCAGACCTTCCATTGTCAGACCTTCCATTGAGAAGGGCTATTTGGCAGGCACCATGTCAGGAAGGATTTCTTGGTGGGCAGAGGAGTGTTAAAGGGAGTTTGGAGGTTTTCCTTCCCCAGGGGACCTTGAGGGATGTGTGCATGTAAAAAGGAAAAGCCCCACAAAAGCTTTTGAGCATCACAACCTTCTTGCCACCCACCTGGAACCCCAGGCCACTGTTCCCTCTCCAGCATCACCAATCTCACCCAGATTTCACTTTGGGGTGTCTGGGGGGATTTGGATGTTAGGTTGGCTCCCCCCACAGTGGGGGCTGTGTGCCTGGGTGATGGTGACAGCAAAACAAGAGGAGAAATAAAGGAACCACCTGCACAGGAGGGGAAAATAATCAAGCCGAGGGGAAGGAAAAAACCCAACCCAACTTGTCCTCTCCTAACGTAAAAGCCCTCCTCCCCTGGAAAGAAATAAAAGCCAGAGTGAAATGAAGGTAAATGCCAGAGGTTCAAGCACCGTGCTGCCGAGTGTGTTTGAAAGGTTACCTTCCAGGGGCTTGCAGAGGGAGCGAGCCAGCAACAGAGAGGGAAGGGCTTGGAGCACTTCCCATTGCGAGGGCCACTCCAGCTCTTAATGGATTTTTATATCCCTGCCTGCTTTCTGTGACATTATTAAAATTGCTTGGTTTTAATTTTTTCCCCCCCCTTTCTTCATCTGGGGGAAGGGGTCAGAGAGGGGAGCAGGAGGACGAACTCTGTTGCCATGGCAATATCCAGCTGCACATCTGCACGGCTGATTTGGAGCAAAAACCAAGTTTTGGGTAGTTTTTGAAGAGGGGGAGAAAGGAGCTGTGTCTAGGTGTGTGTGCATGCCAGGACAAAAGTCACAGGGTTTAATTATGGGCTCAGGGAGGTGACATTTCCAGTACCTGGTGAGGATAGAGACATGAAGAGCCTGAAGGAAGGTAAACAGCTGTCTATAATGGGAATGCTGTATGGCAGAGCCCCTCTTTGAGGTTCATCTAGCAAATATCATCCCATTTCCTGCTCAAAAATATGCCAAAGTTCCTCTGGAAGAGCAATTCCAAGGACAACAGTGGAGAAGGCAAAGTTCTGAGGGGAGGGGAGCAGCCTTCCTCCCATCCCAAATCCAGGAACCTGGGAAAACCCATACACTAAGGGTGTCTGCTGTGCTTAGGAATCAATCCTGCTTCCTCCTTCCAGTTCCTCAGCCCTTGGACTGGGTTTGCTGTCTTTAATTCGATTTCCCTGGCAGAAACTCTGTGCCCAGTGCTGCTGGGAATCCCTCATGGCCGAATGAGCTCAGAAGGAGCTGTCTGCCCCAAAAGTCCTATTTTCCCTCCCTGTTGGGGAAAATCCTATATCAACAAGGCTTTGTTATCTGCCTGGGTAAGCTCCTTGCCTCTCTAAGTGCCTCATCCTCATCATCAGCTGAGATGGGAAAGGGTCTTGGGGTGCTCTGAGTGCTGGGTGAGGGAGGTGCCTCGCAGGCTGCCACTGTCCTGGAGAGGAGCTCATGGAGAGGAGGCAGGAGGCCTGGGGTGATCTGCTGAGATGGTTCAGCATGCCATAACAGCATCCCACAGGCATTCCTGACAGGACACAGGGCTGCCAGCCTGGCCAGGGGGCTCAGGAGGTGGCACAGAGCCCCCAGCACCATGGCAATCTCCACCTCTGCAGGCCCTGCTGGGCACCTTGCTGGATGTCAGGTGGCCTCCCTGAAACGAATTATCACCCTGGCAGGGAGGCTGATGCCATTTCAGCTCCTGCTGCACTTATCAGATGCTCCTGGAGCCCGGCAGCAGGGCTGGGCTGGCACTGGTGTGGTGGGAGGGCAGGGTGGAGGGGGTGCTCCAGCACTGAGCTCAATTTTAGCCTCAATCTCGCAGCTCCTGCAGTGAGGGATTTGTGTTAGTCACACGTGCAGGCAGAAGGAGGGCAGGAAATCCCTTGCATGGGCTGCCCAGGCAGAGCTGGGTCCCTCCCAGTGGGACATGGGGACTGCAGAAGCCCCTCTCCCACCTGGCCACCTGTTTTCCTCCACGGAAAAGGCTTCAGCAGCAATCCCTCAGCTCTAATACAGTGAACCCAATCTTTAATCCAAAGTAGTGCTGCTTTCTGTGGTTTGGGTTTTTTGGGGGGGTTTGGTGTTTTGTTTTTTTGTTTGAGTTTTTTGGGGTTTTTTTTTTGTTGTTCGATTTTTTGTTTGTTTGTTTTACCTCCAGGATCTAAGTGATTTCTTTTAGTACTTGTTCCCTTGTTCCTTTTGCTCTGATTTAACCAGAAATCCCACCATAAAAATACACTGGAAACAGCAGGGGAAAAGTAGCATGACAAGAGTTATCAGGAAGATGTTGAGCTGACACAGAAGTCATGGGGCAGCCACGCAGTGATACCATGGGAAAGGTATTAGCCTTTTTGGTTGAGTTTTTTGGTTGGTTTTTGTTGTTGTTGGGTTTTTTTTGTTGTTGTTTGTTTGGGGGTTTTTGTTTGTTTGTTTGGTTTTTGGTTTTTTTCTCTTCTGTCTGTTTGGGATTTTGTTTGGTTTTTTTGTTTCTGTTTTTGTTTTTTGTTTGTTTGGGGTTTTTGGCTTTGTTTTGTTTGGGGGTTTTTTTGTTTGTTTGTTTTTTGGGGCTTTTTTTGGTTTGTTTGGTTTGGTTTGGTTTTTTTTGCAAGAGCAGGGTTGGGCATCCTTCCTTAAGGGAAGCACCAGCACCTGCTTGGGCTTATTTGTGGGGTGGCATCGAAGGAGAAAGGACAGGCTCTCAAAAAGGGGAGAAAATCACTGGTTACCCCCTCCTGAGATGACTTGCTGTGTGCCAGTGTATATATTTAGGCTGGGATGAATTTCCCCTGCCTCCCAGCAGCCCAGAGCAGCACCCCAGAGAGCCAGGCCAGCCCTGCAGGGTCCCCAGAGCCCACAGTGACAGCTTAATGTGGCCAGCACTCCATCAGGACCCGTGTTTATTGCTCTGGGTGATAATGCCACTCCAGTGGGAGGGGGCTAAAGCCACAGGAGCGAGGGAGAGATGGAGATTTAATTGGATAATTCTCACTGAAGCATCTCCTGGTTAACCAGCCAGAACCCCACCTGCATCTTTCCATTATTTTGCATGTTAACAACGCTTGCATCCTGGGAAGGGGCTGGAGGCGCCTGAGGGGTGATTAAACCTGGCAGCACCACTCCAAGTTACTCTCCAGAGCACTAAAGGATGGGGCTGGGTGTCACTGCTCCCATCCAGCAGCCCCTGGGGAGCTGGGTGCCTGGCTGGGCTCGTCCCTAGCGTGCTCACACTCAGGCTTGCAGCAGAAGGCAGCTTGGGCAACTTTGGTGTCCTCAGGAGCAGACAACAGGCAGCAGCAGGGAGAGGAATGGTGGGGTGTTGGCGTGGAACTGCCATCAGAGTGAGTAAACAGTTTATTTTGTGTTTTTCCCTGTGTTTGACCAATAACAGGACAAAGCAGGGTAGTGGGAGCAGAAGCAAAGAATCATTTAGGTTGAGAAAAGGACCTTTAAGACCCTCAAGTCCAACCAACTGCCAAAGCCACCTTGTCTCCAGGTGCCACATCCACGAGGCTTTCACATCCCTCCAGGGATGGGGAGTCCAGCTCTCCTCTGGCAGCCTGTGCTAGTACTTGATGACCCTTTCTATGTAGAATTTTTTTCCCTAGTATCTGACCTAAACCTCCCCTGGCACAGCTTGAGGCTGTTTCCTCTTGCTGTTTTTTACCTGGGAGCAGAGCCTGACACCCCTGGCTGTCCCCTCCTGGCAGGGAGTTGTGCAGAGCCACAAGGTCCCCCCTGAGCCTCCTTTGCTCCAGGCTGAGCCCCTTCCCCAGCTCCCTCAGCCTCTCCTGGGATTCCAGCTCCTTTCCAGCTCTGTTCCCTGCCCTGGACATGCTCCAGCCCCTCAATGTCTGTCTTGAAATGAGGAGCAACTAAAAATGTCTGGACCTGTTTATTTTGCACTTTTATCTATCCAAAACAGCCTGAATGGATGGGTTTCTTTCTCCCAAGGCCAGGCTGAGCACAGACATCAAGCTGAGGTTGATCTGCACAAGAGAGTCACAGGAACAGGCTTAAAAATACAAAAAAAAAAAAAAAAAAAAAAAATCACTGGAAATTTCTGGAGCATTTCCCATGCCAGACAACCCGACCTTCAACTGGTTGAGCTCCCTCCCCCCATTTGCATGGCTGTCAGTGCACACACAAGGTGGCTGTTCCTGGAAACACTGAGCCATCCCCCAGCCTCGAGAGAAATTCCTGCTGCCCTTGTCCCTCCGAGGAGGTTTCACTCCAAGAGCTTTATTTATCTCAGGAGCATCACACTGTTCTCTGGGAGATTGCCCTCTGCTTTGACCCTCAGGAAACATGGCCTGAAAGGTGTCACTTTGGTGACACTTGGTGGGGAAGCAGAAATGTCTCTGTCTGGAAAGCTGCAAAATCAGGCAGAGGAAACAAACCCCAGGAAGGTGCAGGAAGATCCCCAGTTCTCCCCAATAGTCCAAAAAATGCTGGAGAAAGCTGCTGTAGGACCCACTTCTGCCATAGGACCCCCTGCTCCCCACGAGGTGGATATTTTCTCCATTGGAGGGGGAAAGTCTGAATAAGAAGCTGATGATCCCCAATTCTCAAAATGACTGTGGGTAGTAAATTAGCAGCAGCAAGTGGAGGCAGGTGACTCAAGCTGACTCAGAATGAGCCACAGGGAGCATCCCTCTCCCAGAGCCTGGTCACAGCAGCCTCTCACAGGTGTCCTTTAACCAGGGGGGACCTCTCAGAATGCCATCAAATGCCATCGGGTTTGCCCACTCTGGTGCTGAGCCTTGCTCTCAAGGTAATTAAAATTAATGGGCTCTTACAGCCTGGCTCCATCCAGGAGCTGCACAGCCCAGAGTGGGAAGGGGCATTTAAAGTCCCTGAGGTCCCCAGTCCAGATGCAGATTTTTGCCCAGGAGCAGGGGTGGCAAAAGGCACTAGAGACCCCCCAACAACCCCCACCTGCTCGCCAGTCACAACCTCCATTCCAAACCAGGCACCTCCAGCCCCCATAGGGAACTGTCAGGATCTGCAGAACTCCCGAGTGTCTCCTTTTTTCATCACCTGGGTCCGAATTCCAGCAGCTGCCACCCTCCCACGCCTCTCTCCTCTACCCAGCACTGGGCTGTGGGTGCAAACAGAGCCCTCGAGCCCCATTTCAGCATGTGAGGATGAGAGCACTGAGAACTGCATTAAAGGGAGCTGGAGAGGGTCTTTGGACAAGGACATGGAGTGACAGGATGAGGGGGGATGATTCACATGGACAGAGGCAGGGTTAGATGGGAGCTTAGGAAGAAACTCTTCCCTGTGAGGGCAGTGAGGAGCTGGTATTGAATTCCCAGAGAAGCTGTGGCTGCCCCATCCTTGGGAGTGTTCAAGGCCAGGCTGAATGGAACTTGGAGTAACCTGGGATAGTGGAAGGTGTCCCTGGCCAGGGGAACAAATTGATCTTCAAGCTCCTTCCAACCCAAGCCATTCTGTGATTCCGTGGCTTCAGGCCGGAAGAGGACCAGGAAATGCGACTCCAGGCTCATGGCAAACAGAAGTGCCCTGGGACGTGTGGCTGGAGACCCCAGCCCCTGCACCTGTGACCTTCCCAAATCCAGCCTGCCTGGCAGGCCCCCTGAAGAGCCCTGCTGTTGCTGGCAGGTGAAGTGCAGGAGGAAGCCGGGCTGTGCCGTGGGGAGCACCACATGTCACTCATCAAAGGATGTTCCCAGCACTGGGCAGTGACACACATTGTTAGCAGGGCCAGGCTGAATCAAGAAAAACAAGTGAGATGACACTCAGAGATCAGTAATTCCTCCCCCTCACTCATAACTCTGTCAGCCCTTTCAGCTGGATTGTCAAAATACGTTTGTCACAGAACAATTCCTCCTCTTCTTTTATTTTCTACGATTATTATTTTTTCCTTTCCTTCTGACGCTGGCTGAACTCATCCTTTTGGAGCAAAACCCAATATTCATTTCCTCTCTGGGCAGTTGATTTTATTATTGGCTCACCTGCTCCAGCAGTTGAAAAGCTATAAGACTGGCTGGGTCTTCAAAATTAAATTCTGCTGGAATTTTTTTTCCCCCAGCCTCACGTATTCCATGACTGCAGGTTACTGGCAGGGATTTGAAGACGTACTTGGCAAAGGTACTTTCTGTCTGGGATGGGGATGAGCAAAACAGGAAGCCTGTTTCTCTCTAAATCAGCATCTTTCCAAAGGCTCAGGCTGTTCCAGAGCAACACAGACCTTGCCTATGCCTTGCCCATCTTTTCCTGGAGCTATGGGCAGTCACCAATGTTCTGTTGGGAAAACGGAGCTAAAATAGGAAAACGTGGCATACTTTAAGGTTTTTGTTTTGAGGGGAGGAAAGCTCCAGCTCACCTTCAGCTCAGCAGCTGGGAGCTCTGCCAGGCTAGGAAGGACTTGGGATGATGCTTGGTCTTGGGCTTCTTCCCAGGTTCCCCAATTCCTGCCACGGCAGGATGAATTTTGCTGCTTCAGGGACTGTGCTGAGGGGGCCAGGATAAATTCTGCACTCCACTGCCAGCTTTACTTATTTTAGCTATTTCTCTTCCCTGCTGGGAGAAGAGGAAGATCTTGGGATAGGGAGGGAGAGATTCATCTGTCCCATTGCGTTACTACGAGTGGCTCTCCCCATCCAGCCCCAGAACGCTCCAAGGGCTGCTTGGAGAGCTGCGTGAAGCTCTTGGAAACTCCAGACCAGCCACTGCTGAATTAAATCCCTCACCTGCCCTCCAGTCATCTCCCCGCTGCAGCTGGAGGGCAGGAACAGAGCCCTAATCTCTGCTGACACCAGCTTTCACCTCCCTGGCAGTATTCTCTGCCTCACTTGTCCACGCACCCGCTTTCCACGCCTGTCTTTCCCGCCGGAGTCCTGGCGGAGACGTTTGCTCCCTGGGAGCTGCCCCCCACTGCTGAACAAGGGGGCCAGGAGCCAACCAGGGTGTTTCCCAGCAGGAAATGTGTTTGCCAACAAGGAGTGCTTTCAGTGCAGTGCCCTCGTACCGTGGAAGTTCTGCGTCCTGTCCTACCTGGAAGTGGCAGCCACGAGGCAGCTCCGGCAGCGGGAGCCGGCGTTTTTACTGGAAGGGATATTTTTAGCCTGGCAAGAGGTTGCCCTGGGAAGTTTATTCCTTCAGACAGTCATGCCTTGGTCTGTCACAGCCAGCACAGGGAACCTCCAGCCGCAGGAGCCCGGGGAGCGGCCCAGCGAGGCAGGGACGGCAGCAGCACCATCCCGGCGCATCCCCAGATGGAGATCCAGATGGATCCAGACCTGCCTGCCTGGGTCAGGGCTGGGCACGTGTTAGAACACGAAAATCAATCACAGCTGAAAATGAGAGGAAGGGGAAGTGTGAAGAAAAGCCGGCGGGTGTCAGACAAGCCCCACTCCCCCGCCCCGAGCCTGCCCTGAGAGATCTCCCAAATGGATAATGCCCAGGGAGGGGGCTGCTCTGGGCTGCACCCGAGGATTACTGCCCTGGAAAACGGCGAGCTGGGGGTGCTGGATGATGCTGCTACTGCTCCCCGAACTGCCAGGAAATCCCTCACTGGGATCGGGTATCCACAGGTGAGGAGGGCCATGCACCCACCCTTCCTCCAGGCTGGCGCTTCCCCGGTGATGCTCCTGGTCAGCCAGGGGCAGGAGGATGAGGAGCAACATGAGCTGTTGCTCCTGGGGGTCAGCTGAAGAGGGGTCAGGAGCTGGCAGACAGTACCAGCTGCAGTCGAGGAGTGGGCAGGACCAGCCTCATTAGTGGGATGGGGATGGCCCGGGCAGGGCTGTGCTTCTGTGCCTGCTCACCCTGGAGCTGGCTCCCAAGCTAGCTTGAAACCCAGAAGAAGAGGCTAAATCCCAGTGGAGTGCATGCAACACCTGGATTTTAGGATGAGGAGGCTGCAGGAGGCCCCAGGGGATGTGGAGGATGCCAGAGGATGCCTGGAAGGCTGGGAAAACCTCTCTGCCCACATCTCTGCCCCAGCATCTGCTCTCTCAGGAAGGACAAAGCAATCGCTACCTTTGTGCCGGCCCCCAGCGCCATCCCCCTGCTAAATAAAGAGGCTGCCTCCAGCCTCCCAAAATCAGCACTCCCACCCACCCTGCAGAGACCTTGGCTGCCCTGCCCAAGGCAGAAGCAGCCGGGATAGGGAGCGAAGATGGGGTGGTGGGCGGATCTGGGACTCGGAGTGCACCGGAGCAGGTGACGATTTTATCCTTTTGGGGACAGGAGGAAGCAGTCACCGTGTGGCGCTGCCTGGCTTTACCTGGAGGGTGCAGCTGATGAATAGGAGTGTTTCACTTGCCGCAGGCTGAGCCACGCAAAGCTCAGGAGGGCTTTTTTCCTGAGCTGCTCCATTAACACAAACAGACAGCAACGCGAGCTGCTGACACCGGGGTTAATTAAATCCATCTCTCCATCAATTCTTATTCAGCTATTATCGATGGTCATTAGATCAGCGACAAAGTGACAAGCAAACAGTAATAGACTCATCTTAACCCTTGTGGTGCTGGAGGAGGGGAAGTGGTGCAGGTGAGTGGGGAGGTGGCTTCTCTGCTCAAATTCTGCCTGTTCTCCCTTCGGGCATCCCACCTGTATCTGAGTGAGTCCTCTGGGTAGGCCAGGTCACCGGCCCCATTCTTCCAGCAAGGGGTCTGTGCCTGTGTCCCTCTCTGTCCTTCTCCCACAGCTTCATGGCCCAAGGTCATCCAGCCCCAGAAGGGTTTGGGTTGGAAGGGACTTCAAGGATCTTATTGTTCCATCTCCCTGCCATGGGCAGGGACACCTTCCACTGTCCCAGGCTGCTCCAATCCCCGTCCAGCCTGGCCTTGGGCACTTCCAGGGATCCAGGGGCAGTCACAGCTCGTCTGGGCAACCTGTGCCAGGTCCCCACAGGGGCTGCACTGTTCCTCAGGGATGCTGGGGACAGCAGAGTCGGTGACATGAAGGCTGGAAGCAGCAAGGTCCCACTGCCACGGCACAGAGAGGGCAGGATGCTCTGGGGCACCTGCACCTTAGTGTTGGTCCCCTGGGACACAAAATCCCCCTGGTCACAAAATCCCCCTGGTCACAAAGCTGCCCCAAATGGCCAGGCAGAGCAATGGGGTGATGCCACCCTTGGAATCATCTGCAGAGCTGCTGTGCACACCTGAGCAACCAAACCAACCATGGGAATAAAAAACCCGGATAACTCCACCCATGACTGTTCTAAGAAGAATAATAAGGGAATATTGGTCTCCTAGATTTGTTCCCTCTTGCAGGAGGCAGAGCTGCTCCCCCCTGCCCCCACACCCGTGTCCTGCAGGCCCTTCCAGTGCCACTCACACTTTCCCAGCCAGGCTGGCGGGGAGAAGCTGCGGCTGCTGCTGCTCTCCTCCCTCTCCCCCTCTGATTAACAGCTTAAATGAGAACTGAAGGCTGCCCAAGGGCTGCAATACATTTTCACGCTCCTGCCGCTGCAGCCAGCAAGGCAATGTCCAGCTCCCTCCAAGGTCATTCACAACCTTCAAGTGACTTTCCAGCGCTTGTGTCCTGTGGTTTTAACTCCTGGAGGGAAGAGATGGGGTCTCTCTGGGAGTGCTGGGGTTGGTGCTGGCTCACGTGATGATGGGCTGTGAAATGTCAGCAGTAAAATAAACATGTAGTTTTGTGCAGGTAAATAACTCACATAGGATTTTTTGTCTGCTTGCCTATCATAGAATCACTGGATGGTTTGGATTGGAAGAGACCTTAAAGATCATCTAATTCCAACGGCCACGGACACCTTCCACTATCCCAGGCTGCTCCAAGCCCCAATGTCCAACCTGGCCTTGGACACTTCCAGGGATGGGTCATCTTCCACCCCTCTGTGCTTGTATTTTACCACCCTCACTGTAAAAATCTTCGTAACTGTGCGTAAGGTGACAGCCTTACATACAACAAATACGTTTTAAAAACATATTCGTTACCACTTTTCTCCCTCTTACAATCCTCCTTGTTCTTGTGCTGTTGGAATTGGTGGTGGCCGTGGCCATTGGTAGGGATGTGATTTTTCTGGGGATGACCCCTGAAATCCCTCCTTCCAGCCTTTGACGTGAGGACAAGGCTTCTGAGTGCTGGCAGGGGAAGTGTGTGTTCCTGCAGGATTGCCCGGGATTCCTGCAAACAGTGAATGGTTCAGTGCTGGTTCCTCGCCCCTCAGCACAGGCTGCTGCACCGTCACTGTGTTTGTGGGGTTCAGAGATCTCGGCGTGTGCTGCAAATGACTTTCTTTGTGTCGCTCTTCACAGCGGCTGTTAACACCTGCAGCTTGTGCTCGAGAGCCGGCCTAGAAACAATTTATGGGCTGGTGAAGCCTTTCTTGCCAGAGTGGGGAAATGGGCAGCACAGAGTGAATTCCCAGGGGGAAAAGGAGGCAGGATGTTGATGCAGGGTGAATGCACGACACACCTGTGTCTCCAAATACAGAGAAAGACCTCCTGGATGGCATCCCAGCACACGGCAGAGATGGTGGGATAGGTGATCTTTAGTGTCCCTTCCAATCCAAACCACTCTGGGATTCTAGATGTCTCTAATCATCCCCCTGTGCACATAGCCAAGGTGGTATTTTATCCTTGCTCTCCCCCAGTGGAGTGATACAGGACGGGCACTTTAGGGAACCTCCATTATTCCTGAGGCGGGGGGGGGAAAACAGCACAAAGGGATGAAAGTTGATTCCAGCTCAAGGGCTGATCTGAAGGGGAGAATGATTGCCCTCCTCAGCACAGCCCCTGGTCCAGGAAAGTGCCTGTGTCTGGTGGGGATCCGCTGAGCCTGCTGCCACATCACTGGGAAAGGGAAGAGCTGGCTGGGTGTGAGCAGGGGACAAACACTGCTGAGCCAAGCCCGAGCTTGTCCCTGCTCTGGGAAGGGGCTGTGGCTCTGCTCGGCAGCTCAAACCTCACACACGTCCCTCCCCTCCCTGAAAGGGAAATAATTGCCATATTCATTTGTGGAGGGAAATAATCACTTCATTCACGACACAAAGTCAATTTTTGTCCTGAACCAGAGGGAGCCCTGTACTGACAGAGGGAATTTCAAGGAGAGCAAAAACCAGCCTGGCATTTGTATCCTCAATTAAAGGAGAAAAGGAGCCTGCAGTGAGTTGGGGGGGGGGGGGGGATCTTTTTCCCTCTCCCTCTGTTTTTTTGCACATCAAATCAGATAACAGCTAAAATGTTCTGGCTTCTCCAGCTCAGGCTGGGGGGAGAGGAAAGGTCTCCTTTAACTTCGTTAGCCACACTGAAATCAAAAGATGACTGTGGCAGGAGCTCTTTCCCTCCTTCATTTCATGGCAGCTGGATGAGGACTGATGGGCAGATAGGGGCAACCTCTTGGTCACTTAGTGGGGCCAGGAGAGGCACAGGCAAGTGCTTCACACAGGTGAAATGGTTTAGAGGAATTAAAAGGGAAAAGACTTTTTGAAAGCACCTGAGGCCAGCCTGCCGTGGGAGAGGGTGTCAGGAATGTGGCCATTGAGTGGAAAATGGGAGTCCTGGGTGAGGGGGAAAGGGCAGCTGGCAGCCTGTAGTGGGAGCACAGGTGCTCTGGTAGGTCAGCTATAAACTGGAGCCTTTGGGATGGCTCTGGCTGAGTGCTCAGCATCTTGCTGCAAAAGGTGTCCTCTGCTCCACCTGGACCACCCCCCACAGCCACCCCTGTGTCACCTGCTCCCAGAGGGAAGCTGGGGGCACTGCTGGCTCACCCAGAGCAGGGGAAAGGGGATGTCTGCCTGGGCTGACTGATAGCTGCTAAATTACGAGGGAAAAGAGGGTGCTTGGTTGTGTAAATATATCTGTTTTCCCACCTGCACCACCGTGGCTGAAGCTGGGTGATCTGTGACAGAAAACTGATGGAACATTGATGCCAGGTGGTGAATATTTCAGGAGGAGCCATGTACATTGTACAGGGCTTTTCCTAAACCTCTAACCACCGTTGGGTAATCTTGAGAGGGGTGTTCAGGAGCTTGTTCAGCAGCAGTGGGAGCAGGGGGGTCTGAGCTGTGATATCCTCACATGAGGGTCAGCTCATCCCTTTGGATGGGGCTGTGCAGCTCAGCAACACCACAGGGAATGCCACAGAATCCTGTAATGGGTTTGGCTCAGAAAGGGACCTCACAGACCATCTACTTCCAGCCTAAATATCCTTAAGGGCCTCCATATGGCGAACTTTTCCTGCCTCCAAAATCAAGTGCAGGATGTAAAGATCAGCCCTGGCCCCATCTTCCTCCCTGCATCCTCAGAGCATTCCCAGCCTGTGCTTTTCCTGGGCACTGGCTGAATGCACTTCTGAGCCTCACATACTTGAGCACAGCACTCTCGGGATGATGGAGAACAGGTTTGCAAAGCTGTTTTTTTTTTTTTCTCCTGCAGGCTGACTTTTAAGCATCAGCACCTGGCTCCAGCAGGGAGGTTGTCCTTGTTCGAGGGATCTGAACTGGAGGTTTGGGGCCAGGCTGGGAAGAGCCAGCCCAATCCATGAGCATTTGCACCACAGGGGGAAGCTGGGAGCAGCTCACAGCCTGGTGAGTGGAAAAGTCCTGCTGGCTGGTAGCTATTTTGAGGTAAGGCACTAATTGAGGACCAGGGGGAAAACAGTAAAACCATCCCCGAAGTAGAAGCTGTCAGAATGTCGTTGCTAGGAGTGAAGCCGAGCCCGATTTATGGTATTTTTTTTTCTTCTTCCTGTTGCAGAGCTTCAAAGCAGCTGTAAGGAGGCCCAGGTTTGGGGGTTTCTTTGCTCGCACCAAAGCCAAACTTCCCAAAGATGTCCCCTGTGCCCGGAGCCGGCGCCGGGCAGGCAGCGACAGCCAGGCACGCGTTAGGGCTGATGCTTTTCCCTGACATTTAGAAGATGCCTTCGGGGCCCTTTGCATTTGCTGCTCCAAAGATTTGCTTGTTTGTTTTGGAAATTAGCAGCGTTCAAGCTTTTTTTATTGAGAAAGCCTGCAAGAAAAAGGGGTTTTTTCACATGGAGGGAGGATTGCCTGGAGGAAGGAGGTTCGGCAGGGTTTTGCTTCCAGGATGGGGAGGGAGAGGAGGGATTTTTAAGGAGCAGTTTTGATGTTTCATGTACAGTGTCAGCGTAGCACTGGGTGTGTGGTTCTGGGAGCAGCACCTCCTGCTGCATCCAGCCTGGGGCTGGGACCTGGGAAGGGTCAGCATCCCAACAGGACTGACTTTTCCCAGCAGCCTGTAGTGGGAGCAGGGCGGTTTATGCTTCTCCCACCCCACCTTGCCTCTCCATAAACAGCATTTCATCTGAAGAAGCAGGATGAACACTAGTGAGAGCAGAGAGGGAGGAAAATCCTGCTCTGCTCCCCGTCCCACCCCCTAGCTGGGCACGTGTGGTGGCCCGTGGGGGCTGTTGGTGTCAGGGCCCCTCCTGCAGAGTCCCTTTGGGTTGTTCCCGTGCCACAGTTTCCAAGGACCCCTCAGGAAAAGCATTCTCCTTCCACTGATGTTATGTCACAGCACTTGCCATCCTTTTTGCCCCCTCCCCCCGCCATGCAGAAAGCTGCAAATCGTCACTCCAAGGCACTCGTGTAGCGCCGAGACAACGCTGCTATCTCTCTTTTAAAGATATATTTTCCATTTTGCAGTGTTCAAACACCATCTGCTGTTTTGCACGGCGGCGCTTTCACAGGAGGGGAGCGCTTTTAGGTGTAAATTGTTCTTTAAAGTACATATTGACAGTGCTGGAGGCTGGAGAGGCTGGAAAAACCACACAGAAAGTAGCACAGCCCTGGTCTGTAATGGCCACCCTCACTGTGGGGGGACTTCAGGGTCAGATGGGATATTGGGAAGGAACTGTTTTCTGTGAGGGAGGCCCTGGCACAGGTTCCCAGAGGAGCTGTGGCTGCCCCTGGATCCCTAGGAGTGCCCACGGCCAGGTTGGACACTGGGACTTGGAGCAGCCTGGGACAGTGGAAGGTGTCCCTGCCCATGGCAGGGGGTTGGAATGACTCTTTAAGGTCCCTTGCAACCCAAACCTTGTAGGATTCTGTGAATCAAGGCCAGTGTCACCCCGAAAAGACCCCTTGGGCTTACAATAATTAACTGACAATGCTGCCTGTGACAGGTAACTTTCGGAAGGTCAGGGTTATTCACAGCAGCAAGGCTTCATTGCAGAGGGATACTCCTGGCGAAATCCAGGATAATGATACCACCCCCCAGTTAATCCTCTGCCTCTCTTTCAAGGCAAAGAAAGCAACAGCAAATAACTGGTGAAGAAACTTAGTCCCTGATCTGTAGCACTTCAACCAAATGCAGTTAAAATAATTGCAGCTCTCCCATTCCCTGCTCCATGTCCCTGGGATGTACTGACTGCTGTCCCGGCATTAACTGGGTGTCTTGTTGCCAGCCATCCCCTTATTTGTTTCAGGAGCTGTAATTGATGTCAGGCCAGGTGTGCCAAGTGGCCCAATTACACCAAGGTCAGGGAGTGGCTGCTGTGAAAAGCGTGAGAGTCGGTGCCAGGTGGTGCAGCAGCCTCCTGCCCGGCCTCTCCAGGAGGATGCTCCCAGCTCCCTGCATGGTCCAGGCCCAGGCATGCTCCACCCAGCCAAGTACATGGAAGCAAATTATGATTTTCACATGTGGTCTTTATTTTTTCTCCCATTTTTTTTCTATTTTGTCTTCTCTCTTTTTTTTTTCCCCTCTTCTGCTGTTCCAGGTTCTTGCTGGCAACAACAGCCGTTGTGTTTTGACGAGTTAATAAACATCTCCCCCAGGAGCCAGAGAGCTTCAGCATGCTCTGCTTCACCGTGTTTTACGTCTGACTAGCAGAGTTTGCCGAGCAAGAGGTGTTTTTCTAATCTGAGAACTCGGTGGCTCACGTTTCCCACCTCTCCCTGGAGCTGCTGCGCTTCCCCGCTGATACCGTGATGCTTCTGTTATCTCCTGGAGGGCAACCCAGCCCTTTCTGCCACCCCCATTCCCAAGTTATCACTTGGATCCCGTGTCTTGGAGCCCTTTATCAGCCTTGAAAATTAAGATACCAGTGTTCATCTTGCTGTGGGACCTGCATGCTCCCATGGCACAGGATTCCTGTGCTGACAGGATTCCCCTCGCTGCTGGGAGGGCCACCAAAAACACCACCCACTGCTGCAACGAGCTGCTGCTGAACTCCAGGGCTCTGCACTGCTGACACACCTTGTCTTGCTCCTCCCAAGCACCCCCATCACTGCTCCACTAACAAAGAGCCCCACAAGGTGTGGGGTTTGTCAGCCTTGGGGACCAAAATCCAAGACTTCTCCTTCATCATTTTCAGGCCAGCAGGTGAGGAAGGCCTTGGAAACCTGAAGAGGAGATGGACACAGCTCCAGAACCTGCTGTTACTAGGAGGCCCCTCGAGGCTGCATCCACTTGGAGGTGGCTGCTGCCTTCGTGCCTTTTGGCAAGAAGGAACGAGTCCTTGGAAGTGGCATGAGGCAGCCCCAGGAAGGCGGCACGTGGTCCACAGAGCCAAATTGCCAGTTCCGACTTGTAGAACATTATTGCTCGTGAATTATGGATGGTTATCACACCTCCTGGACCATAAATTATTGAGCTGACACGCTGGATGGAGAGCGAGGAGCAGGGGCCGTGCTTGTGGCAGGCAGGTCTGGAATGTGGTGTCTTCACAGGGACTGGGGGAAGTCTTTTTCCCCCTTTCCTTCCTTCCTAGAGCATCTCGGCCTGAAGCTGTGGGAACAGCAGAGCCCTGCTCACCCTGTCTCACCCAGCCAACTGTGAGGGCAGCCCCAGCCAAACATCCCTGGTGAGGGGTCCTGGAGAATCCCTGTACTGGGACAGGGATGGGGACAGAAACTCCGGGGTCCCCTCTCTGCCTATCCTGTAGCACCATCATGGGCACTTCTGAGCTCAGTAACCTCTCCTTGCCCTCAGGGGGATTCAGGGCATGGTTTATTCAGGTGATCAGGTGCTATTCATCTCCCAGGCTGTGCTGGTCCAGCCCTCCTGGCAAGGCCTGGCAGGTCTGGAGCCCCTTGTCCGACACGTGCTGCCGGCAGCCTCGGGCTTTGGGGACTCCCTGGGGTGGCTGTTCCATCATGTTTAACAGACCTTGACAGACCCCTGTGCCCCGTGAGTTTGCCTAAATGCTTTCTGGGGGCCACTTAGGCTGCAGGTCTCCATAGCACCCCGTGGCAATGAGTTCCATAATTTAATCACGGGTGGCGTGGAAAAAACGCTGTCTTTTGTTTGTCCCTAAATCTGCTGCCCCATAACTCAATTTGGGCACTCCTGGCTCCTCTCTTGGAAGAAATGGGGAATTATCACTGCCTCTGCACCTGCTCCACAGCGCTGGTGCTTTTATACTGCCCTGCTGCGGCTTTGCTTTCCCTCTCCTTTATTCATCCCTCCTGGCAATTTCCACCTCTCCTGCCAGCTCTGCTTCACGCAGGGGTGGAGATGGGAAGGTCCCTGCTTTGCTCGGTGGCTGTGCTGATCTTCCTTCTCCCCTGCTCCCTTCTCGATGCTTGGGAGGCACCACTGACTCCTCTCTAGGTGCTGACAGCTCCTTCTGGAGCAAACCCTGGTCTCAGCGAAGCCCCAAGGCCTTCCCTGGCGGTTTGGGGTGCCCGCTCCTTCCCGTCGGTTCCCTGTGCACACACGTGGAGCTGTTCCCAGCCCCTGGCACGGGAAAGGGTTCCCAAGGTGGGTTATGGTCACCTTGGGAATCACCCTCTCGTAACCAGGCTTTTGCAGCCCCGGGGGAGCAGCTTTCACCTCCAGCCTCCTGTGGGACACAGGTGCTGTGAAACGCCATCCAGGGTGGACAGGAGAGGTGACACGAGGGCCCAAGAGGACACAGGGAGGTGGGGTGGGCAGGGGTTTGTGTCTGCCTCTCCCCATGCCCAGCAGGATTTCCATCACGTCTCCAGCTGAAGCCAAGGAGACTCTGGAGTGGGGAGAAAGTGAAGCGCTTTCCCTAATCGAATCACACGCCAGTGTCACTTGTAAAGCTCTGCAAAGCAGAAAGGACTTGGGAGCCACTGAACCACAAACTCCCACTCCAGTGCCTCCGTGGGGATCCTGCCTCTCTTCTCCATCTCTCGCCCATGAGCTCAGTCTGGGAGGGAGGCAGGACTCAGAGATTTTGTTCCCCACACCCGGTGCAGACCCTGCACACCAGGTATCCCATGGGCTGGAGGATTGGGGGATATTTGAATGGTGTTTCCTTCATCTTGGGGTGTGCTGCCCTCTCTGGTCATATCCCTGACAGGGAGGGGCCCCTGTGCGTGCCAGGGGGTCTTCTCCATCCTCAGCTTCCATGAAGGTGCTGCATCTTCTCCTGAGCCTTGCTCAGCTCCCTCAGGAGCCCCTAGCAGCCCAATCATGGAATGTGTCTCCCTGTTTGGAGGAGGGGACAGGACAGTCCCTTGCCTTCACCTCCCTGCTCTGAGTTCAAAGGGGTAACCTGGGGAGCCCCAGTGTGGAGTGGGGGAGCCCATGGAGAGGGGGAAGGAAGGGAGGGTGCTGGGTGTTTCACCTTCAGAGAGCACGGGAGAAAATCAGCAGGGAATCATGGAATGACTTGGGTTGGAAGGGACTCTAAAGATCAGCTTGTTCTAACCCCCTGCCGTGGGCAGGGACACCTCCCACTGTCCCAGGCTGCTCCAAGCCCCATCCAACCTGGCCTTGGACACTTCCAGGGATCCAGGGGCAGCCACAGCTGCTCTGGGCACCCTGTGCCAGGGCCTCCCCACCCTCCCAGGGAAGAATTTCTATCTTACATCTCCTCTAAATCTCCCCTCTTTCAGTTTCAGACTGTTCCCCCATGTCCTATCACTCCCTGCCCAGGGAAGCTGGCCCATGGAAACCAAGGGCTGGCTCCATCCAGGTGATCCAGGTGTCCCCCAGCAACAACCTACCTGTCAAAATACACTGGGCCACCTGTTTTGCAGAAAAACCTGCTCTGTCCTCCTCCAACCCTTTTTCTGCCCTGACTCTCCCTGTGTTTTATAGAGAAGCAAATTCCCTGTCCTTTTCAGGCAGCATCCAGGACTTCTCTGTGGCAGTAACAGCATCCTTGCAGCAGGTCTGTCAGCAGGAATTTCTGCAGCCTCCTTTGCTGCTCCCAAAGCCCTTGGGTGAGGAAATCATCGGTAGTAGGGAAAAAAAATGAAAGGAGCCATGGCTAACTCAGTGTTTGCTTCGTGCCTGGTAACAACAAGCTCCCTGTCAAAATTCCCTCTTTACAAAAAGCAGGGGGATTTCAGCCCGGCTGGATTCCTGGAGGAGGGAAGGGGCAGGATGAGCTGGTGGGGAGGCAGTGCCAGGGCACCTGAGCAGCAGCATCCCAGGGAAACCAGAAGTCTCTGCAAGGTTTTTCCGTGATGGGGAAGCCCTTCCCAGGGCCTCGACCCCACGTTTATCAGTGGCTTTGCTGTGTATCCCCTCTTTTTCCCCCGTGTGCTGGTCTTCAGAGGCTCCCTCCTTCCCAATGCCTAATTAGGCTGGCAGGGCTGTTTGTCCCGATAGCACAGCTATGGATAATGCCATGCAAATTGCCTCCAAGACCTCTGAACCCCCAAATAAAAAAAGCACCTCTGCTACCCCTGGCTGCAGCCTTCCCAGCCGACCACGGCTGCAAGTGACAAGCCTGAGGGCTTAAAAGAACAAGCTCTTTAAAATAAATAAATAAATAAAATTGTCCTTCTTCCCACCGACTGAAATTTTTTTTTTGTACAGTAAAGATGTCTTGATAACTTGGTGCCAGCAAGCCCAGATCACTGCGATATTCAGTGACGAGCGAGGTCTGAAAGGAATCAGCAGAGGATGTTTCAGCCCACCTAAGGTCTGCTCTTCCGCCGAAGTTTGGGTGGGGATAGAAACCCACCCCTCCCATGACGGTGCGGTCGGAGCTGAAGGGCGCCGTGACCTCGAATCCCAAACAAGTGAGTCTTTGTCTCACCTCCTGATTAAGCTCTGGGAGTTTCCTCTGTTTATTATTCATCTGATTGCCATCCTTTTTTAACGCTTTCGTGCACCCCCTCCCTCCTGGCTGTGCCGGATTCCCCGGTGTCCAGCCCAGCGAGCTCCCTGCCCGGGTGCCCTGTGTGTCCCTCCCTTTGCTGCGGAATGCCAACCACCCCAGGTGCCAGGGACCCTTTCCCACGTGCCATCCGCCTCCCCCTGGCTGCAGCCAGCCCCTCGAGGGCTGATGGCGAGGGCTGGACCCTGCCGGTCCAGCTGAGCCCGGTGCAGCTCCTCACACCTCGGCTCGGCCGCTGGGAGCGGTCCTGCTGCGCCGGGAATTTGATTGACACGTTCATGCCTGGCCATTAGAGGGAAAACGAGGGCTGGTACGTAAACACCTGGGAGGAAAAGCAGCCCTTTGCCTTAATGATAGTTTGTCATGTCGTATTTTTCTCAAATTGCGCAATAGGGGTAAGTGAACCCTTCATTTGCATCGCTTTAATTCGTGTTTTGAATACCAGACTGCCTTAAACGCTGCCTGGTTTAACCCACCCGCTCTCGCTCATTTCTGCAAAAGGCACACTCTGCTTCCCAAAGCAGGCACTTTGACATTCGGCTCACCTGGCCCGATCCAGCTGGAAAACACCTTTTTGTCCCGGTTTATTTCCCCAGAGCTCTTACCCGCGATGCCAGCACTGCTGGGTGTGCATTGGGTGCATCCCTCCTTGCTGCCCAGCCAGCCTCTTCCCTTACAGCCTCGCTCCCTCGACAGCAACTGGAAATGAGATTTATCTTTCTTTTTTTTCGCTCTTCAGCCTTTTCCAGCACGTCCCCCTGCTCTGTAAATCCCGGCTGAAGTGGGATGCTCGAGGTAGCACTCAAGGCAGCTGCATCACCAGTGATGTGCAGGTGGCCCAAGCAGCGTGCCACCAGCACTCCCCGGGTTTTGGGGGTGCCTCGGCCTGAGGGAGAGGGTGGGAGAAGCAGCAGGAGGAGCTCATGACAGCTCAGAAGGTTCTCGAAGGGGCATTTACATTTTGGGGGGATGCTTTGCAGGCAGCATCCCGACTGAACGTCCTGCCGGGTGTTCTCACTCTGCTCCGAAGGCGACGGCCAGGCTGAGCCCTGGGAGCCAGCCCGTGGCTGGAGCAGCTCGCCGAGCCCGGATAGCTCCGGCGCCAAAGCCGCGGCCCCGGTTGCACCGGGCTGGCGGCGAGGCACCGGCTGTAATTACCGCCTGCCTGCCTGCCTGCCTGCCAGGGCGCCTTCGCCCCCACTGCCCTGCCCCGAGGAACTGAGCAGCTGCCAGCAATTAAAAGTAGTTAGCAGTTCCCATGCTATTTTAACCATTTCTGGGCGGCCACGGCAGCCCCCTCTTCCTCCGTGGAAAAGAGCTGGCACTCCGATTGCACAGAGTGCTGCAGCACGTGGCTTTGCTGAGTTTGGGGGTCTCTCTCCCCCTAAATAGGCCTTGCTGAGCCCTTTTGCCCCCTCCTTCCTCCACTGAGCCAGGGTGGGGTTCAAACCCATTCTGAGGAGGGACTCAGCAGCTGGGAAATGGCAGCCCCACCAAACCTGCGAGTTTGTTTACAGTTCTTTACAAGGAGGGAGAGAGATGTGGGCATATCATGGAATGGTTTGGGTTGGAAGAGACCTTAACGGTCATTTAGTTGCAATCCCTGCCATGGGCAGGGACATCCTCCACTCTCCCAGGTTGCTCCAAGCCCCAGCCAGCCTGGTCTTGAACACTTCCAGGGATCCAGGGGCAGCCACAGCTTCTCTGGGCACCCTGTGCCAGGGCCTGCCCACCCTCACAGGGAAAAAATTCCTTCTAACATCTCCTCTAAACCTCACCTCTTTCAGCTGAAAACCATTCCCCCCTGTCCTTGTACTGTCTGCCCCAGTAAAAAGTCACTCTCCATCCTTTTTATTAGCCCCCTTTAAAATCAAAAGGCCACATATCAAGAAGCAGTTGCAGGAATTTTACCTTTTATTATTTGTGTGCGTCTGCATCTGTTATTTTTATGGTCCTGGAGGTACATCCTGTGGCCAGGATTTTAATGCCCATTTTTTTTTTGGGGGGGGTGGGGCTGAGGTGAGAGGAGGGGTAGGAGAAAAATGGAGAGAGACTTTTTAAAAGAGCACTAGACAAGGGGGAAAGGCTTCAAACTGAAACGGAATGGGGATATTAGGGGAAGGTGGGAAAGTGGAGAGGGCCTGGCACAGGGTGCCCAGAGCAGCTGTGGCTGCCCCTGGATCCCTGGAGGTGTCCGAGGCCAGGCTGGACGGGGCTTGGAGCAACCTGGGATGAGGGAAGGTGTCCGTGCCGACGGAAGGAGATGATCTTGCGGTCCCCTCCAACCCAACCGCTCCCCGATGCCGTGACAGGAGCGCAGCAGGACGCTGCTCTCAGCGCTACAGGATTCCCGCGGGGGGCTCGGGGCCGTGGCTCGGCTGCCGTGGCGCGGCTCCCCCTGCTGCCCGCCGCTCCCCACTGCGGGGATGCGCGCCCGGCTCCGCCTGGGCTGGACCCGCGCATCCCGGGCTGGGCTGGGCCGGGCGGGGCGCGGCTGAGCCCGGGCGCAGCTGATGGCAGAGCCCGCCCCGGCCCGCCCCGGGCCCGCCCCGGGCCGCCCCACCCGGCGCCGGGCAGCCCGGCAGTGTGGCGAGGCGGGCGGGCAGCGCTCCGCTCCCGGTGCCGCTGCCGATCCCGCCGCCGCCGCCATGCCGCCGCCCGGCCCCCGCCGCCTCTCCCTCCTCCTCCTCCTCCTCTGCTTCTTCCTCCCCGCGCTGCTGCTCCGCCGGGCGCTGGCCGCCGCAGGTAAGGGGGGCACAAGTTTGGGGGGCGAAGGGCGGGCTGCGGGCTGGGCGGCATCCCCCCAAAAAAGTTCGCTGCGGTGGAGGTGCCCGGCCTTGGGACGCCGAGTTGGTGGTTTTGGTTTTTTGGGGGATTTTTTGTGGGTTTTTTTGGTTGGTTTTTTTTTTTTTTTTTTTTTTTTTTTTTTTTTTTTTTTAATTCTTTCTTTAATATAAAGGTTGAGGGGTTGGCGGTGGGAGGGGGGGGGGCGGGTGATGCTCCCGGGAGGATGATGCTCGCGGGGAATGCGGGCTGGCAGCGCCCTCAGCCCCGCGGGGATGCTCCGGTCCGGGTGGGATGATGTGCTGGGTGGGTGAGGGCTGGCAGCGCTCCCCGCTCCGAGGGGATGCTCCGCGGGGATACGGGCTGGCAGCGCTCCCCGCTCCGAGGGGATGCTCCGCGGGGATACGGGCTGGCAGCGCTCCCCGCTCCGGGGGGGATGCTCCGGGGAATGCGAGCTGCCAGCGCCGCTCCCTGCTCGCCCCGCCGTGCCGCTTCCTTATATTTCTCACTCTCTCTCTCTGTGTATATGTATATATATTTATTTATTTTTCTTGGCAAAAGCAAAACAAACCCAGCCCTGTTTGTAGTAGCGCCGGCGTGTGATTTCCCCGGCGGCTCAAATAAGTAACTATTCAGCGTGGATTTTTTTAAAAATCTTCTTTTTTTTCTTTTTAATGATTATGATTAAATCTGCATTTTTATAAGCTGAGCGATCGATGGCCGGGCAGCCGAGTAGTCTTTTCCTACGGCTGTTCAAAGTTTCCTGTGCGCAGCCCGATCTTGTGATTGAGATGCACTTAAATCCGGCCCTTCCGTCAGTAATCCGTGCCACAGACGAGGAACAGACGAGGCGCATCTCTCCTGCTGCCCTCTCTCGTTAGGACTCCTGGACCAAACTCAGCCTTTCCGCTCTATATTCCCCCAAAACACTCGCAGCCCACAGCTCATGGACACCCTCAGCACCCTCAGGACTTTGTCCTTTGTCATCCTCCGGCGGTGGCAAAGCAAAGCTGCCCGTGTTTGTTCTCGGGGTGTAAAAAGAGGTGCTCGAGTGCAGAGCTCAGAAGGGGAGCCCTGTAAAGTTTGATGGCTTTTTGGAGGCTGGGAGAGACCACAGCCGTGTGGGGCAAGGTCGTCATCCCGGCGGGAATTCGGGATCTCCCGCTCCCCGCAGCTCCTGGCGAGGGTTTGAGGACGCGTCGTGAAGCACAGATCGCTCTTGTTAAGGAGTTGAAAGCGTCTCCTGACAAGCTGATTTTCTAGGAAAATGAACCAAGCCTTCTTTTCTGAAGCGTAATTAAGGTGACGAGGAATTTTAGGGAGGGAGTCTAATTAGATTAATATTTTTTCCGCCTCCGCCACACAAAGATCCAGTGTATTTCGGCAAATGGGAAACAGGAACGGCACTATTGACTTATCCAGGGGCCTGGATGTTGTTGCAGCAGCCAGGGGAAACTCTCCCTCCTCGGTGGGAAGGGAGAGGTTCGGGAACTGGCAACTGGTGTCCTGCTTGGCCGGGAGCGGAGCCACAGGGATGGGCAGAGAGGGGCCCGGAGGTGTGGGATGCCGGGGCTTTGGGAAGGCTGGATTAGCCAGGCTGGATTAGCCAGGCTGCTGTGGCTCAGGGTTTAGCCGTGGCCAGGCTTTCCGTGGGTGCTGAGGGAAGTTTGGGGGGACAGCACCGTGTTCGTGCCTGGCTCTGTCCTCTTGTGTGCTCCAGGTTCATGCAGGGGTTGAAATAAAACTGGGCAAGAAGGAGGGAGGGAGAGAGGGAGGGAATGAAGAAGAACAAAAACGAGTTAAACCTGACTCACCTGGCTCAGGCTGAGTCTGGGGAGCTCTCTCAAGGCACGCTGCTAATCTGGCATATGTATGTGTGTGTATAATAAAGTTTTTAGCTGGAGAGCTATAATTAGTGTTTCTCCAGGAGAGTTGTGTAGAGGTGGCATGTGATCATGCAGAGGAGGGAGCCGAGATGGGTGCTTAGCCCGGGTGATCATCACTCCCTTCCCCATCCTTGCCTGGTTTTTAGGGAGAGGCATCACCCAGAAAACAATTTTCTCTTTTAATAACAAAGAACGTACATGTTGTTTGTGTCGGGTTTTGCAGTGTGGGGGTAGAAAGGTTGTTTTGGGTGGGGGTTTGAAACCCAGAAAGCATCTGGTGCACTCATCCTTCCCCAGGAGCACTGCTGGGGGAAGCTCCCAGCATGTTCCCCCTCCCTGAGCCTGGGGCTTTCCCTGCCAGGCTGCTCTCCAGGCTCCATCCTGCTCCCGTGTCTGCTGCTCTGTGTAGGAAAACAGTTTGGTGTGAGGATTTGGAGCTTGCTTGAGGGTCCTCTCCCTGCAGGGCTGCACAGAGGCTGTAGGAGGGCGGCTGAGATCCAGGGGGTGATGCTGGAGGTGGAGACTCGGCTGACAAGGGTGTTTACGGACAGCGTGACGCTGCCATCCTGGTGAGGGAACATCCCCTCATCCTCCTGCCCTGCCAGCAGTAGGAAAACACCCAGGGGATGTTTCCCAGAGGGATGGAGAGGGGAAAGCAGCACTGCTGTCCCCCCACACCATGAGGACATGGGTGGCAGCCTGCCTGCTGCTGCCATCGTGTGCAGATGGCTGGGGAAAAGATGCTCCAGGACCTGTTGCCCATCAGATCCTGCCCTTTGGAAGTGGAGGCTTGAGGACAGGGGTGTGTGGAAGGATCTGCTGGGGAGTCTTTTGTCTCCTTCTCCTTCAGCTGCTTGGTTGTGGAGCCCCCTCTCTCTTAGAAGCGGGTGCTCTCTCTGCATGGTAGCAGCAGAGCCAAACACTGCAACAGTAACAAAAAAAAAGGAGAGAAATGGAAAAACACTACTTTAGAGAGGGCAGGATCGCTTGGAAATGGTAGTTGTGGGGGGCAGGGAGGAAATCCAGCTTGCATTTTCTCTGCTTAGAAACCAAAAGCTGACCCTGTAAGGAGCTTGGAGGGTTCAGCTTCATCTCTGTACGGTCCCTGTGGGTCCCTTTGGTGCTGTAGATGCTCGTTCCCTTTCCACCCCTGTCCTAGTCAAAGGGGAATTATATATATATATAAAACACATAACAACCAGGTCTGTGTTTTGGGACAGATAAGTGAGCCAGGGCCCTGCGAGGAGCTCTGTCTGCCTTCCACTTCTAGCAGGGTCATGTCCATGGCTTTCTCCACCATCCCCAGTGGGATCATCCCTGTGGGGTTTGGGGACAGTCCTGAGCTGGGCTTTGCTGGGCAAAGCCAGGCTGGCAGGCCAGTGCCAGGCCAAGAGCGCTGTCAGGTGAGGACAGAAGGGGCTGTGTGGAGTCTGAGGAGTTCATTACAGCATGTTGGTGCCATAAAGCCCCAGGTTCCTGCTGTTTCCTAGTCATTTTTATCTTCCCGGCTTTGGCCATGCTAATGCGAGTGAAAACATTTGCTGGAGCAAGGTGGGGAGGAGATCAATCATCAGTCCATTCCCTCTGCCCCTCCCGCCATCCACCCTGGGCAGGGGGGATTGACAGGGCTGCTCAGTGGCTGCCATCAGCTCCTCCGTGGCATTGAAGACCCACAGGCTCCAGTTTTGGTTTTCCATAATCTGCAGAGCTGTGATTTGCTGTAATCAGTTGTATTGTGCAAGGCAGCCCTGCCTGTGAGTCAGAGCACGGTGGCACCGAGCTGACACAGCCCCGGCCCTTGGGATGCTGGGCTCTGTGCAGGGGATCCGCATCTGGTGACATGGAGTCTCATTCCTCCTGGAAGTGTTGGAGGCCAGGTTGGATGGGGTCCCGGGCTGGTGGAAGGTGTCCCTGCCCGTGGCAGTGGGGCTGGAAGAAGATGAACTTTGAGGTCCCTTCCAACCCAACGAGTCTGTAACTCCCTTTGGTTCACCTTGGGCTGATCCTGGGTGATCCTTCTCTGGCCCTGCCAGAGCTCAGGACCTTGAGGAAGTGTTGTGTGAGCTGCATCTGCGAAAAGCAGAGCCCCTGTGGTGTCCCAGAAGCAGTGATCCCGCAGCTTCTGAGCCATGTCTCTCCTCACACTAGGCTGGAGCACTGGAGAAAATCCTGTGTGACCTGCAGTGGGGCTGCACTAGGGCTGGGAATTGCAGAGTTTTGGCTCGGGAGGGGCAAGAAAGGCCCGGAGAGCTGCTCTGATGTCTGGTTTCACACCCGCCCTCCCAGGGACCTCTCTCGGTGGGAGCCTGGAGGCCCCTGGCTGCATGCAGCACCCTCCCTAACACTCCCTAAATCCTCCCTCTCCCTGTCCCCGCAGCCCCGCAGGCTTGGCAGGCTCGGGTTTTTACTGTCGAGGCAGTTCTGGAGCGTGGCTTTGCTTTCAGCTTCACGCTGGGCTGCCTGCACGGAGGGTGATGCTGTCCCGGAGGGTCCCAGCCGGGTTCTGCGATAAAGCAGCAAAGCGGGGAGAGCCAGAGGGCCAGCAAAGCATCCCAAAGGCTGCGCGGAGGATGATTTTTGAAGCCTCCTGGTTTTTCGGAGGCCTGACTCACGGCACAGGAATGCGCTGGGCTGGCAGTCCCAGACCTGCTCCTCGGCGAGGGGAAGAGCTGCCGTCTCCTCCTCCTCCTCGTCCGGAGCCCGTTCCCCATCCCAAACCGCTGGGCTGGGCTGGTAGCAGCCACATGTTTGCTGAGCTTGGATTTTTAGGGGATGGTGGTTTGGTTTTTTTTGTTTTTTTTTTTTTTTTTTTTTTTTTTTCCATCCCTCTCCTCTGTACGTCTTTTTTTTTTTTTTTTTTTTTTTTTTTTTAAGAACCTCCCGGTTCTTTTTTTTTTTTTTGTTTGTTTGTTTTGTTTTGTTTTTACTGGGCTCAGCACCTCTGCTGAGGGAAAGGCAGAGATCAAACGCCAGCCAGGCTGGGAAAGGCTGGGTGAAGCCACGCTGGAAAACGAGGAAAGGGAAGGGAAGCAGGAATTGTTTAGCACGGGGCTTGCTCCGGCGTGTCCTGCACTCTGCCTTTAATCTCCTGCGAGTCCCTCCCTGCCGCAGCCTGGCCCCACTCGGCTCTCCTCTGCTCCCTTCTGCCTTGGGTGGCTTCTCCCACTCCTAGGGAAGCTCTTCCCAATTTCAGAGGCAAAAAATGCGTTTGTCTTGTGTGTCAACTCTGCTTCCCACCTTCCCATGGGCTTTGCCGGGCCCCTGCCCTTGCTTAGCCTGGCTGGAGCATCCCTGGAGGCCTCGGTGTCTTCTCTCCTCGTGTTCCTCTGTCTACTGGGGATTGATGGCCAAGCTCCCACTTGTTTGGGTGCTGGGAAACATCCGCTTTTCAGCTAATTCCTTGCTGCAGGGAGGAGGAACTACCAGGTCCCAAGCCTTGGGAATGGCTGCAAAGCCATGTGGGGTAGGAGTGTGGGGATGGCAGACTCCAGTGGCACTGGAGTCCCAAAACTGGGCTGTGTCCATGGCACTTGAGTTTATCCAAGCAAAATACGAATCAGGAGCTGTGTCCTAGTGCCTGCTGTGCATAGCTTGATCTGGGTGGATGTGGCTGACATAGCCCCCAGCATTTCAAAATCAAATGGTTTTGAGCTACGTGGCTTTGCTTGCTGTGTAAGTTTAAGGCAGAGCTGGTGTGTTGTCTTGCTTGTTGTCATTTTTCATACCCTGGGAGATGAAGGATGCGAGCTGAGACACTTACAGTATTACTTAAGAGTAATAATATACCTGGTTATACAAGAAGAAAAATAAGCAGAGCTTTTCTCTCCTGGAATTCAAGGTCTGGGCTGTCCCTTTCTCCGGGGAAGCAAGTCCCTTCAGAAAAGGAAGGAGACCCCTATGGATTTGGGGAGCATTTATGTGGGGCTCTCCCTTGGCCCCACAAGTCCATAATACCCGTGTACACACACACAGAGCACAGCTGCCCTCTCTCGTCTCCCCAGTTTATTCCCACATCTTCTGGGAATAACAAAGGAGGAGGAAGAGGGCTGGTTTGTACCGTGAGTGATCCCTCCCAGCTGGAATACCCAGGGCTGTCAGCCCAGTCAGTACAAGCCCCTCGTGGAGCCAGACAGCAAAGTCAGATCCTCCTGCTTCTGGGGGGTCCTGCCGGTGTGGTTTCCACAGAGACCCCACAAATAACCTTTGCTGCCCCCCGGCTCCCCTCCTGCACAAGCCGGCGCCCAGTGTGAAAGCTGGGGGATTGTTTCCCTTTGAAAGGGCGTGGAAAATCTCATTTTGAGACGTTTAATGCGTATTAGGTCCATCTGCCTCCCTCTGGAGCGGGGAGGAGGAGAGACGAGGACATCCCAGTGCAGATGGGGGGGCCTGGGAGCCTCTGTGGGAATGATGCTGCGGGCAGCAGGTGGAAAGCAGGGAATGCTACAAAGAGGCGTGGGGAGCAAAGAAAAGCTTCCAGAGGTGGAGAAATGCTCTTGGAACTGATGTTGCTGCGTGTGACGTCACTTTTGGATGCTTTGCCTTGTCCTAGGGATGGGTTTCAGCACACCTGGATGCGTTGAACCAAAAGCTGTCCAGGTAAAACATGTGTGAGAGGGTTTGAGTGCAGGATGGGAAATGGGGAGTGCTCCTTCCTGGAAGGCTCGATGATGATGCTCCTCCCCATTGGAGCTCTGTGGAGGCAGACTTAAATGATGGGAGCTGAGGGCACAGCTGAGGTGACAGCAAGGTTCCCTGCACCCAGACTTTGTCCTGCCGTTGCCTTGTGAGTCTTTCCTTTTGTGGAGTGCCCCTCGTCCCTGGGAGCTGCCCTGGGAGTGACGCCTGCTTGCCCCCTTCTCGCCACATCAACAGCATTTAAATGCCCCTGCAGGTCCCATCTCACCACTCAGACAAGGAGCAGTTTGGGCTGCCCAATTTGATGGGCTGCTGGCTGTACCTGCAGCTCCAGGGGCGGTGGCAGGGTGGAGGGATGGGGCACATCCAGCCAAATCCAGGCTCCCCAGCAGGGTGGCTTGCGGAGGCGGGAGGCTATTAAAAGGCTTGTGTGGCACTGCACAGCGTGGGAGTTTTCCTTAGGCAGGAGTTGCAGAGCCCAGAAATTCCTCGGAACAGGCTGAAGTGGGAGAAGGGACAGGCCTGGGATGCAGCATCGCTGCCAGTAGCGTCCTCAGGGCTTTCTGGGCTGTGAGGTTCAGGGCACACCTGAGGGCATCCGTGGCAGTGGCTGGAGGCACCAAGGTGAAGACTTTGTTTCACTGACCTTCCAGTGGACTCACATGGTGTCTGGGAAACTGTAATTCTTCCTGACTGCGAGCTGGAGGACTGGGAGCAGTTGGGATGGAGGACAATCCCATGGCCAGCAAGGTGGTGTTCAGTTGGGCTCGATGATTCTGGATTCTGGTTTTTAACTTTCATGATTCGTAGCAGGATTTTGGAGGGTTTCGTGGAGATGGATGAAACCGAGTTCTTCCACTGGGTTGGTGGGTTCTGCCTCCCTGCCATCTTCAGGGGGTCTGGCTGCCCTTCCTGTGGTGTCTGAGCAGGGACTGCTCTCCCCCTGATGAGCCACCACCCTGCACCATCACCCGGCTGCGTTATTGGCTCCATCTGTTTGGGTTGGCTTGGAGAACAGAAGGGAGGGTGTTTTCCAGCAGCCAGAAAGTGGTTGCTATTTAAAACAACCGAAAAAAAAAAGAAGAGGAAAAAAAAAAAAATGCGGTCTGCTGCTTGCTTTTCATCCATGGAGCCGAACAAGTGTCCCCACCCTCACCTGGAGGGGCATCTCTGCGGGTTTTGCAGAGCCCTGCAAGCACAGGTAGCAATTAGTGCTGGTCATGAGGGTGGATCCTGCAGTGTGGCCGTGCTGTCTGCCATGGGCTGCCCTGGGGCCACTGCTGCCTTTGGGGTGGCCGCTGCCCAGGTGTGGGATCCCAGCACCTCCTTCCACCTCTGCTCATCCCAAGCAGGCCGGGGGTGCAACCTGTGCCTCCCTGCTGCCACAGCAGGTTTGTCTGTTGCTGGATGGTGCTGCGGTGTTCCTGCGCTGGAATATCACTTTTGAAGGTTTTTCTTTCCCCCTTTGACAGATGTGAGATGTAGAGACAGGCTTAAAATGAAAGCATGGCTGCCAGAGTCCAATTACGCAGCAATTAAAAGTAATCAGCGGTCTGGGTCGCTGGGCTGGAGACGGGGTTCATGGAAGGGTTTTCTCTTCCAGCTTATCTTGGAGAAGCTTAAATGTCCTGTCTCCTCTGCTGTCTGGGTCCTGGCTAGGGGGCATCTTCACAGAGTGGGTCAAGCATTGCTGGAAATCTGAATTAAGCTGGGATTAAGCTGTTCCCAGTGCTCCCAGCTCCTCGCTGGGGCTGTGGCATCCCTGCATTGCTCCACGGGGTCTCCTCTGAAGGGTTCCATCAGTGTTTTGGGGAGAAGCATTTGGTGACACTGCTGGGTGCGTGCCTGGCTCCATTGTCATTGCTGAGGCCACTCTGGGCTGGAAGGAAGAAGAGGTGGCATTTGGGGCTCCCCTGCCAGGTCCATCCAAGCGTGTCCCCCCAGGCCTGCAGTTCCTCCTGTCCTCCCCCGGTCTTTAGGAGGAGATGCTGACTCAGCCCTGGAAGCAGGTTTCCCTGCAGGATGTCTGATTCCTCTTGTGCATCATTTTGGCCGCTCTTCTGCAGTCAGAGCAAATGCCTCCTTCCGCGCTCCGGTGTCGGCACTAACGGGATTTGTTACAGGAGAGGGGATTTGGCTGTGGAGCTGCTCGGGTGACTGGGATCCTGAGTGTGATGAAGTGGGGTGTGGGCTGCCAAGGGCTATAAAACTGTTTTCCTCCCCCTTTTCATTCCCTCTTTTTTTTTTTTTTTTTTTTTCCTTTTTTCCATGTGTGTCTGTGCTTAATGGTTTGT
Organism: Phylloscopus whistleri; assembly: GCA_017589585.1. NCBI lineage: Eukaryota > Metazoa > Chordata > Aves > Passeriformes > Phylloscopidae > Phylloscopus > Phylloscopus whistleri. The sequence continues at coordinate 1,992,672 of JADMLD010001066.1, read as the reverse complement.
TACTGGTGAATGACTAGGCTTGGATTTCAGGATTTACAGCCTCGTGGCTAATCCCTATCCTGGGCTGAGAATCCTTTGGATACCCTGATATACATAAAATATATTATATATATATGTGTGTGTGTGTATATAAAACAAGGCGTCAAGGCACATATTTCATGTTTCTAAAATTTATATGCCTAGATAAAAATGCTGGCTGTGTCCAAAGCTGGAAAAGCAAGATCCAAAAGCTGTGAAGAGGGTTGGGTTTTTGCTTGGGCTGAAGAGTGACTAACCAGAGCTGAGCTTTTAAAACAAAATGCTTGGGATAAACTGGTTATGCAAACTGGGGCGAATTGGGCAGGTTCCTTTGTAGTTTACAGCAAAACCCCGGGAGTCTGGGGCATGTTGGGGCCGGTCCTGCCGGGGATGGAAAAACCCACGCGCCGGCTTTGCAGATGGGGTCGCAGCCGACGGGGCAGGATCCTGAGGGATAAGGAGTAGGGGAAGCCATGGGTTACTGCAGGGCCTCCTCTGTTCAGCTAAAACCTGGAGTGGCACCAATCCTAAACACAGAGCGGGTCAAAAACAGATGACTGGTTGTTTTTTTTCTCTTTTGGAAGGGTGGTTTTTAATACCTGCTAAGAGGAATCCGTGCTGTGCTGGGCTCCGAGGAGCTGTTGGGCTTGCTGCTCCTGTGCTGCCGAAAATGCACCGGTTCAGGGGATTGGGGGTGGTGTTTTGGCCTCGGATGTGGCCGGTGTGGGACACGCAGGCGCGCCAGCAATGCTCGGCATGCCTTGGGAAGGCAGGCGGGCTGGCAGGCCACAAGGCTTCTGGCTTCCATCACAGCCACCGCTGCTTTGGCCAGGGGCGTCCGTCCGTCCGTCCGTCTGTCAGTCCCACAGCCCTCCCAGGCCCCGCGGGGCTCCTCTCCAGTGCGGTGCTTTGAGGACACGGGGAGGAAGAAGGGGGTGCCCTGGTGGGTTTGTAACCCCAGCCAGCCCTGTGGGCTGGGAGAAGGTGATGCTTCGCTTTTTGGTAATGCTCCATGAGAATCCCACCTGCCCCTTCCCGCTGGATCAGGCTTCTGGGCTGAACAAACACCGGCTTGGGCTGCCGTAGTCGTTTGGAGGGGGAAAGGCCTGGCTGCTGGATGAAGCAGAAAATTAGATGAAAACTGCCTAAGAGGAAAATAAAAGATGGCTTTTGCACGCAGGGAGGGGAAAAGAGGAGGTGAAGTTGCTGCTTAAACCTGAACATCCTCTGAGCACTGCTGGACCCATTTGCCATCCCTGCATCCTAAAGGATGCTGTTTCTGGCTTTTGCAGAGGGATGAGGTTGGATGTGGTACCCCAGTGGTCCCGGGCTGGCTGGGGAAGGAAAAGCTCCCCTTGCAGAGCGAGTTCTTGTTGTGCTGCTTTTCCCATCTCCACATCACCGTGACACACTGGCTCTGTTTCCCTCGGTATTTATGGGCTGGCTGGGAGGGGAGGCAGCAGCCCCAGCCGGGTGGTTAATGACGCCTGCACGGAGCAGCGAGCCCACTGAACAGTCTCGGCCGAGGGTTTTTACTGCAGCCTCCTCTCCTTCCCTTGCAGAGGGGTGGGAAGGGCTGCCGGCTCCATGCCTCGCTCGGAGAGAAAAAGGGCTGGGGTTTGTGTGCCACGGGGAGGCGGGGGAGGGAGCCTGTGGAAAGTTTAGGGGGGAAGAATGCAAACCATATGTTTCGCCGAGGGTCGAGTTGCAGAGCTGAAAGCGGCAGGGAAGCCAAAGGAGCCGGGATCCTGCAGCTTGGCTGGGCTTTGCATCCCAGTAGGTGTGGGGGGGGGACCCAGCCTGGCCCTGCTGAAGGATGATTTTATAAAATTAACCCTCCCTGAAAGACGATTTGGGTCTCTTGCCTGGCACTCTGCTGTCCTGTGTGTTTAGGGCTGGGGGTCCAGGGCTGTTTCCAAGCCTTGGGGTTCCTCTAAATAAACAACAAGCTTCTTCTGGGAAGTCCCGAGTTCATGGTGTTTGCAAGCTTGATAGGAAGTTGAAGGAAGAAATTTTTGCCAGAAGGGGAGTGCCTGCAGCTCGCTGGAAAAGCAAGGGTGATGTGCCCTGCACCAGGTCTGTCCTTGTGGTCTCTTTCCAGCTACAGAGAGGAAAGTCAGAGGAAAAGTGGAAAAAGTTGTGCACAGGCAGCTAGTAGAGTTGTGCAGACATCAGACCCGAGCAACCTGAGCTGGGTGCAAGTGCTTTCAAAAAGAAACCCAAAGGCAGGAGAAGCACCGAGGTCTCCCAGCAAACTTTTTTAGCTGGGAGACATCTTTTGTTCCCTCAGCTAGAGGCATGGAGACAATATCTGGTTCCCTGGCCGGCTCCACCGAGCTGTTTGCAACCTGTCAGCTTGGAAACCATCTGCTCACAGCCCGTGGGGACTGTGCTGTATGTGGGACACGGGGAGGGAGGCACTGCCGTCACCCCTGTGGGATTTGGCCCCTCTGGACCACTTTGTCCCCTGCACCAAGAGGAGCTCCTGTGCCTAAAACGTCAAAAATCCCCACGGATTTCTCTTTGGGCTCGCGGGAGTGTTTGTTTCTTTTTGTTGCTTGTTTGTTTGGGGGGAGGGGGGTTCTTTTTTTAGCTTCGTTTCCTAAAAAAAAAAAAAAAAGATCCAGACTTTTTTTTTTCCCCTTAGCTGCCGTGCTGTTTGTATGTCTGCATCCCTCTCAATCTGACTCAGAAGTAGATGTCTCATAATTAAGCGCCTGCCTGATTAGGAAATTAGCAATAAAGTTGTTTTTTTTTTTATCTAGGCTGGTTGGCCAGTGAGAGGGATCTATTAATATCCCACTAAAAAAAAACAAAACAAAAAAACAAAAAAACCAAACCCAAAACAAAACAAAAACCAAAACCAAACAAAACAAAAAACCCAAAACATCAACGGCATAACACTTGCCACCTACTATTGGGGAACACAAATGCCATGTGGGAGGGAGTATTTGGAGCAGCAGATCCATAGGAAAACAGGCTTCTCTCTGCTGCTTGTGGGACCACGGTGTATGAGCCGAGATGGGGCAACTGGAAATAAGTGAAGGACTGAGAAAAACGCTGGAAAAAACCTCAGGCAAGGTGAGGGAAGCACTGAAGGGCGCTCTCAGGGCATGGCAAATGGCACTTGTTGGCAGGTGACCTTTGTTTGAGGGAAATGATCCTTGCTAATGATGTTTGAGGTGGAAGGGGAAGCAGAAGAGCATCCCATGTCTGGGTCAGTGGGGAGAGGCCGGGAAGCTTCCTTCTAGCTCTGGAAAAAATCACTTGGCATGTTGGATCTGGGGCATTGATGACTGATGTCAGCCACGGGGTCCAAAGGTTGCAGGAGCTTGGGCTATCGTAGACTTCTGGGCCAGGATTATCCTGCAGCTCTGGCTGTCCACGTTTTTGGGGAGCAGCAGTCTCTGGCCCCTCTGAAAATGAAGAAAGATGGTGGAGGGAAGAGCATCTTCCACTGAGATGGTTTCAGCTGCTTCTGCAAGTCCTCAGGGTGTCTCCAGGGTTTGATCTGGCTGGTGTTTGTCCCTTGGTCACTGCCACAACAAACCTGCCTCTTGCCTCACTAGTCTGTCCCAACTGAGCTGCCCAGGAGAAGCTTTAATCCAAGAGAAGCTGAACCTGAGGAGGACTGGGGTCACTTGGGTGGTGAAAGGAGTCCTTGTCCTATTGCAGAGTCCCCTGGGTTTTAAAACACGTTTTACTTGCAGAGACAGGCTCTTAATGCAGTGCAGGAGAAGGTTTGGAAAACCAGGGGGAGGTTCTCAAGGAGCTGGGGGAAATGAGAACCTGGAGGCTGAAGTGTGCTTTCTTCCAGCACCAGGATGTTTATTCCAGATAATGCAGAGAGATGGCATCTCTTATAATTAAAAAAAAAAAAAAAAAAATAAAAACAACCTCTATTTTGAGACTGCTGAGAAAGTGACTGCCCCTTGTGATGTTTCACAGCTGAGATCATTTCTGGCTGAGTGAATCTGCTCTGGAGGTTTTAGGCTTGATGTGTACGGGTGAGCTCAGAATCTCAATTTTCATGGGGTGTGGGGTGGGGTAAATCTCAATCATTTTGGACCAAAAAAATACAATAAAGCTGTGAAGATGCATAATGGAAGAGAAGACTCTCATTCACTTTTGGGGTGAATTGCGATTTGGAGCTGCTCTGCTGTGAGGGAGAACAGGAAGGGAGTGTTTGCCGAGAGCCCGCTGGCAAAAGCTGGAAGGAATTACCCTTCTTTTCAGAAATAGGTAATGGGCATCATTTTGGGAGACACTGAGTTTCACGAATGCTTGTTCAGGACCAGGTTCAGTCCGTTCCCTGTGCTGCAGACTTTGGGAGAAGAAATTAAGTCCGAGGCAAAGCAGGCTGCCTGTGGGAGGGACTGAGGCTCAGAGCAAGGCTTTAATTTCGGCGGTGTAGCAGTGTAATAGTGTTGTTTATAAGCTTCTCCTGCCACATGAAAGCAACGTGGCATTATCCTGGTTGGCCCTAAAAGCAGAGAAGCAGCCAGAAGAGGCCTGATTACAGAGCAGCAGCCCTTTCTTCCCATCTCTACAAAAGAATAGACAATAGAAACAGGGATCCAGTTTTAGCTCCAGCAATGCAATGCCCTCCTTCTGGTGGTCATGTCACATGCTGCCTGAGTAATTCCCATCCTTGTTTTGCCTGGAAAACCAGCCTTGGAGGGAGGGAGGGAGGGAGGGAAGGAGGGAGGAAGCAATGGCTTGGGCTGGATGGTACTGGGATCTGGTGCCCAGCTGCGGGTGGATCTTGTCTAGCTCCCTTTGGGGAATGAGGTGGCCTTCACCATCTGTAGGGACAGCAGTGGAGCTGCTGGGCTGTTGGTTTTCGGATCACCAGCCCTAGGAATGGGAGGTGGTTTGGCTGGAGCCTGGGGGGTGCTCAGAGGGCTGAGCCTGAGGTGCTGGAATAGGAACTTACAAAAGCAGCTGTGTGGTTGCTACTTGCTTGTGCCATGAGCTGCCCATCCACCCCTGAGGGGGGCTAAGGCATCAAGAACATGGATTTAAATTTTTTTCCCCCTCAGGAATAACTAACTTGACCATTTTAGGGTGTTTTGGAAGCAGGGTGGGGGATGTTTCCAGCTTATTTTGTGTTGCTTGGCTTCCCCAGGTTGGGTGATGGGTGTGGGATTTAAGAGGTGAGCAGAGAGCAGGTGATTGCTAAGGAGAAAGGGGACCCCTCCGAGGCTGTGTTGTCATCTCCATCGTTGCAGGAGGTGTGGAGAAAATTCCAGTGGAGATAATTTTTTCAAAGTAGCTACAGGTTGCAGCTGGCTTGCTTTGTGCTCTGGCATTCCCAAAGAAGCCAGATGGGAAAGCAGAGAGAAACCCGAGCAGAAACCTCACAGCTCTTTGTGCCTGGGACAAAGGGCTGGTTTGGAGTTACAGGGAAGAAAAGGAGCTGTGTTCCTGGAGGGAATGGTGTTGTAAGATAGGTGTTGGGACTGGGACATAGCAGGGGAGCCAGATGAGGCCAGAATGAGAAAATACCTCCTTGAGGGTGATTGAGGATGCTGGCTGGCCCTGGGGAAATCTTCCACCAGCCTCACGGTGCTATGAATGCTGATTGTCCCACTTCTCTGCAGCTTTAAACATGCAGGAGACAAACTGTCCCTGGACACTTGTGTGGCAGGAGGTGGGTGCCCACTCTCAGGAGTGTGTGCTGGGTTTGCCACCCAGCCCCAGAGCTGCTGCTGCTCCCCAGCCTTTGGCCTCTGTGGGTCTTTAGCCCCATCTCCCCCTCCTCACTCAGTCTGCAGTCAGGGGCGCCTTTTTTTACACCTTTTTTATGCCCAAGACTAATGGTTCAGCCTGAATATGTTATCAGAGCAGTGTCTGATAAGTTTTCTGCCTCGAAGCCCTGGGGAAGCGCTTGTTCAGGGCCACTGCAATAGATTTTCCTCCTCTTTCCCAGCTGCCTAAAAACGGTGTGATTTTTTTACTTACTCCTTAACTGAGCATTATTACTGTAATCAGTGGGAAGAAAAATGCAGGACCCAGCCAGTGTTGTCCATAAAGGCTTGCAATGCCTCTTCCCCCTTTCATAAATCCATCAGTGGTTGGCAGGACGTGCTGTTGGGGTAGAATGAATCCCTGATTACTCGGCTGGGCTCAGACCCTATGAGGAAGGTGATGAGGTGAAAGGGTTTGGCCGGGTGGGTGGTGGAGCTGGTGGGCTCTGTCTTGGATGTGGAGGCGATTGAGGGTGGTGGTGAAGAGGGTTTCATGTGGATGTGGAGCAGCAGAGGCACCAGGACATTGTGTTCTACAAGAGGAGGGGGATGCAGCAGCCCCAGGTGAAGCTTGGAAGACAGGAGGAGGTCCCACATGGAGTGGGATGCTGAGCATCCATGGAAGTAGCCTCATGTGCATTAATCCAGGAGCTGCCTGCAGCTCCCCTTTCAAGCTGTAATAGCCAGAGCCGGGAGAGTCAATCCATATCTATTTAAAGCACTTCAATAAATAAAGATACTAAATAAAATCACAGCGGCCCTGCACTCTCTCCGAGCGGCGCTGCTCGGATTCCCTTTCCCCTCCCCGCGTTTGCTTCTGGATGCATCCGGAGGTGAAGAAAGGGGAGGGCTGGGAAGGGTCAGGAGTCTTGGCTTGTGAGGGTGACCCACACCTCTCAACACGGAGCAGGCACCAGTCTGGGCATCTCAGGGTGGTGGCAGCGAGGGTGTGCCGAACCCCTTCATCACCCCAAGTGAGGATGGGAGAGGAGGGACACAGTTCCGTGGGGTGTTTTATTAAAGGCAGTTTTCCGTGCACAGCGGAGGAGTTCCAGGGGCTGCTGCTTTCTGTGCCAGGGAGGTGACACAAGCGGGAAGCTGTCTTTGCAAGTCCTCTGTGATGCTAATGGAAGCGCAGGTTGGGGTTTTGTTGTTGTTTGTTTGGGTTTTGTTTTCTTTTTCTCCCCTCCCCCCCCCGCCCCTCCCTTGCCAAAGACTAATCAGGGAACACTTGTTGGAGGATAAAATTAAAAAGCCCGTGGTGGTTTGTTTGGAGGGCAGTGTGTTTGCTTTCACTTCATGCTGGAGGGAATTGCGCTGCTGCTGTCAGCAAATAAATAAAATAAGAGCTTTGTTTTAAATTAGACTTTCTTCTGGTAGCTAATTAGGCGAGCTGATACCTGCAGTTGCATTACCTAGGCACCGACTGTACCCAGCATATTTGAGGCATATGGCTGCTGTCGGCACCTTCTAAACTTCATTAGCCCCTTGTTATGATTTTTTAAAACATCCCCTTAATTGGCTGCGAGTTCCCTGGGGCTCTGATGGCATCAGGAGCCCTCCTGGAGTGGCTGCCCGTCCTGGCGGGGATGAAGCTGTCCGTGTCCCTGCGGCACCGCGGATGCTGCTGCCGTGCTTTCCAGCCACGGAGGGCAAAGTTCTGGGTTCCTCATTGCGGAGACAAGCACTGGAAGCTCTTTTTTGGGTGTTGCGAGCAGGCGGCCCTCAGGCCGGGAGGGAGCGCCAGGCTGGAGCCGAGGCCGCTGTGGCACCTGGCAGCGGGCGGAGGAGAAGAGCCAGGAGCTTGGCTCTCCCTGCTCTGCTCCCCGCTGCTGCCGGCTGGCTGGAAGTTCCTGTCGGTCCTGTTGGTGATGGAGATCAGCCCCGGGCAGCTCCTGAGCGGGGCCTGCCCCCCTCCCTCCTCGCCGGGGAGGAAGGCTCTGGGCTCCCGCGGCACAGACTGCGAGGGTGCCCAAGCTGAGCCCTGACCGGCTGCTTTGGGAATGGCCCCGAGCTCTCACGCCGCATCTCTCCGGGTGACGGGGAGGGAGGGCTGCCAGCCGCGCTGGGACGGTGGCTGTCCCCGCTGTCGCCTGGCGTCCCCGGGCTCACGCCTCGGGCTCCCCGCACCCAGCCCTTGGCTTTATGGGGAAATGAAGCAGAGTAATTATCCCCGGCGATAATTACCGGCCCTTGCGCAAGGCGGGGGGTGCTTCCGACCCCTCCGGCCGTGCCGGGAGCCGGGGCTCGGCACCGAGCCCTGCGCGCCCCTCGGGGGTCCCCGGGTCCCCCCGGCCCTCCCCAGCTCCCGTCACTGCGGGGGCCATGGGAGGGGGCTCTGCCTCCCCCTCCTCCTCCTCCTCCTGCTGCTGCTCCGGGAGCTGCTGCAGGGGCAGCCCCCATCCCGCATTCCTGCTCGGGAGGAGATAAGGATCCAGTCTGGCGCCGGGGTTTCAATGCGCTCCCTGATTATCGGCAGGCGCCGGGCAGAGCCCCGGGCAACGATAAGTGGGGAAGGGGAGCAGGGAGGGGGCTGCCCTGCTCTCAGCAGCACCACGCTAGGCTCAATCACACTTAAAAGGCGCTTTTTTTTTTTCTTTTCTTTTTTTCTTTTTTCATTTTTTTTTCCTGTGCACTAGGGCCGCTGGGCTCGTGTGGGGGTGGAGGGGGATGAGGAGGGAAAGATGTCCCAAGCTCAGCAGCTGAGTTCATTGAATCACTGAGTGGTTTGGGTTGGAAGAGATCTTCAAGCTTCAAGGCCATGGGCAGGGACACCTTCCCCTTTCCCAGGCTGCTCCAAACCCTGTCCAGCCTGGCCTTGGACACTGCCAGGGATCAAGGGTTCTTGATCAAGGGTTCTTGCCCACAGCTTCTCTGGGCACCCTGTGCCAGGGTGCTCACCCTACAGGGAAGCATTTCTCCCTGATATCCGCCCTAAACCTGCTCTCTGCCAGTGTGAAGCCCCATTCCCCTGTGTCCTGTCCCTCCACGCCGTTGTCCAAAATCTCTCTCCAGCTCTCCTGGAGCCTCTTTAGGCACTGGAAGGGCCTCTGAAGTCTTCTCTTGTGCAGGTGAACACCCCCAGCTCTGCCAGCCTGGCTCCATGCAGAGGCTCTCCAGTCCTTGGAGCAGTTCTGTGGCCTCCTCTGGACTCGCTCCAGCAGGCTCCTCATGCTGGAGGCCCCAGCGCTGCAGGCTGGGAAAGCCATCAGAGGCCATCGAGTTCCAGCGTTTGGGCACGAGGGTGTCACCACCCAGCAGGCAGGGACGCTTTCCTACCCTGCCTGGAAGGTGGGGACGTGCGTGTCCGGTGTCACCTGCGGCGGTGCAGGCAGGCCCTGTGTCACCCTTCCCCTGCCAGCTGCTGCACTGCACAGCTGTGCCTCCCCACCAGTCCCTTGCAGCTCCTCAGCCCAGGTCCATTCTGGGTTTTCAGGGTCTTTATCAGCTGGGTGAGCCCTCCACGGGACAAAAGCTCTTATCGGGACAAAAGCTCTTATCGTGTAGGTGTCAGGGCTGTGGCATCTCTGTCTGCAATTAAACCCCATGTGTCTCCTCTCTGCCAAGGAATCTGGAGGCGAAGGAAGAGCCTTATCTTCCTGCTGGTGGCTGGAATGCTCTTGCAGCCCAAAGGCATCTCTCTGCTGTGCTAATGCTGGGGATAAAAAAAAAACCAAACAAACCAAAACAACAAAATCAGGGAGTTTTGCCCTCTCTTTTGGCTCTTAAGCTCATAAGTAACAGTGCAGCATCCTGGGGAAGGGTGGTGGGGTTTGGATTTTTTTCCTTTAAGTTTTTTTCCTCCTCTAAGTGTAACTCTGGGCTGATATCCCAGGAATGTGATCCCTGGTGCTCGTAAAAACCCAGCTTCTGGCCTCCTCCTTCCTTCCCAGGCATTAAAGAGCCAGGCCTTGGGGATGGACTGGTGGGATCTTTATCCACTGGGATACTCCACAACGTATGGGGCCTCTGATTTCCGGTGTGAGCTCTCTGAAGCTTCCTGCATTAATATTTGATGCTTTTCCTTGGGGTGAACATTAACAAGAAGCGAGCACCACCAAAAAAAGGTGCTTTTTGGTTTTAGTGGAGGGGAGAGAGAGAGGAGGAGGGGGAGAAAAGCTGAAATGCAATCGTTTTTTATGGCTTTCCGGAATGGGCTTGGATGTGGGTTGGACAGCATCGGGTCAGGAGCAGAAGAAGCAGATAGCCCCCAGACTGTCCCTGCCTGCTTGCATCTTTCCCTTTCAGGTCGTAAATATAAAACCACTACTTGAAAAACAAAAAGCTCGTTAAGCTGTCAGCGGGCTCCCTCTTGGAGGGTCGTAAATGTGTCTCCTAGCAGTGGCTTTTGTTCCTGTCATGACTGGGCTTAGGAACTGGGGCTGCAGGGGGGTCAGGGGAGGGAGGTTGCTGCCCATAGGGGTGCTAGTGGTGGGGCTCTGACCCCGCTAACGGGGGCAGTCACGTCCCACTGGCGCAGATTTGAGACCCCCATCTGTTCTTGGCCTTCCACGTGGGCCTGAAGGTGCTCCAGTGGAGCTGGATTGGAAAGATGGGTGCTGATGTCCTTACAAGCAGCTCGATGGGTGAGGGTCTTTAGGAGAAATGGGTGCTAATGTCTTTGAAGTGGGGTTTATGTCTGTACCGACCTCAGGTTTGTTACGGAACCCAGGCAGTCTGAACTCCTGAACTTTGGGGTGGTAGGCAGATGGGTCTGCAAAGGCTTTGCAGAACGCAGACAGCCTGAACTTCCAGACTTTGAGGGAAAATGACATGCCCGAGGAGCAAAATGCGTGGTGGGTGGCTCAGGCAGGCTGTACCTTCCTCGTACCTCAGCCAGCGGGGAAGAGAGCAACATGCAGCCGGGAGAGATCTCTGAGCACAACCTCCGAGCTGGGTGGTGGAGTCCCCGTCCCTGGAGGTGTCCAAGGAACGCCTGCACATGGCACTCGGTGCTCTACTCTGAGTGACAAGGTGAGGATGTGCCACAGCTTGGACTCGAGGGCCTTGGAGGTCTGAAATGATTCTGTTCAGGGTCGTGCTGGCAGTGACAGCCTCGGTGACTGTCCCCTGGCAGGGCCGGCGCCAGGGGCAGGGGCTCAGCCTGGGGCTCAGCTCACCTCATTGATTCCATCAGAAACAGCTGGGCTCAGCTCCTTGCAGCTCGCTGAGACAGGTGTTAGAGGTGATGCAAACAGCCCAGCAAACGCCTGGGAGGAGGAGGAGGTGGTGGGGAGAGCATCCCGTTGCCTCCTCCTGGGGGATGCTCTGCAGAGGGGCAGCCAGGAGAGCTGGTTGTTCTTAGGACTGAACTAAACTCAGGTTGTTTTGGTGTGTCTTGTGCTGGCGCGGTTTTCCCTGTGTCCCTGGATAGGCAAAACAACTCTGCCTGGTGATGTGGGGATGGAGAGGGAGGAGATGCAAAGCTGGCTGTGACCCGTGAGTGCCAGGAAGCTGCTGGTGGCTTCAGGAGTAATCCATCCTGGTGTGGAAAGGATATCAATATTTTACAGCCTGCTTTGCTTCCAGAGGGAGCACTTTCCATGCTGACAGTAAGGACCCTCATCCCTGTGATCTGGTTGTCATGTAGGGCCCCGATGTTTTTCCTCTTGCTTACACCACGTGCTGCAAAACCAGCATTACCATCTAATTCGCAGCAGCTAAAAAACCCTCCGTGCCAGAAACAGGGGAGGAGAAAGAAAAGGGTGAGGAATTAAAGATGCAAAAGACCTGTTAGATCATCTGGTCCTTCCTTTGGGATTGTTCCCGTGGTGTTTTGTCCAGTCTTGCTCAAAAGTCTCCAGGGCCATTACTGCTTCCCTCAGAGGGCTGTTTCATTGTGTACTGAGAGAAACCTTCATAAATGTAAAAGCTTTATACAATTGAGGTAAAAGAAACAGATTGAGTCATTGTATTGTTCTTTGTAATCAGCTTTGCTTTTCATTAATTTCCTCCCCAAAGCCTTATTTAGGCTGGGAATTGGAAAGAAAAAGCACGTGTGAGGGATGGTGGGAACAGGCTGCCTGGCTCCGGTGGGTTCCTGTGCATCACCCTCCTGCCCCTACAGTCTGGATGTGTTCAGACACCCTCAGGAGCTGGTCTGCCCCTGAGCCGGCCCAAATTCAGCTGTGGAGATGCTCTCAGCACCTCCTTCTGTGGGGTCTGACTCTTCTGGGCAGCTCCTGATGCTGGAGCTTTCTCATGTAGCTGTTTTTAAAGTAATAGCACCAAAAAAAAAAAAAAAAAAAAGCTATGGGTGGACATCAGCTGGTGCAGAAATGACCAGAAATGAGAAAGCAAAGCGCTGACCCTGGTGGTGCAGCAGCTCTGGGCTTTGGGAGCTGTGCCCTTTGCTGTGGGGTGTGCAGTGACACGGGAGGGGACGCGCAGCATCCGATGTCTCTGTCCCTGACACAGCAGATGCTGTTTGCTGGTGGCGTGTTCTGGGTGAGGCTTCTCTAATTAGGTCTCCCTATCCTTCCGTGTCCCAGTGTTTTTGCTTTTTTAACCTTGCCAGTCTGCTGGGTAATTTTTTCCTCTAATGTGCCTTGCTTGTTTCCCGTTCCAAACACTGTCCTTCCTCCTCTGGTATTTTAGTGGAAGCTGTCCCTGCCCTTGGCAGGGGGCTGGAGTGAGATGCCCTTTAAGGTCCCTTCCAAGCCAAACCATTCTATGATTGGTTTTTTTCCTCCCTGTTTTTCTCCCTGACATCCCCATTGCTTCCTTTCACTCCCAAGTCCCCTGCATCGTGTCTGGGCTCTCCCAAGGGGAGATGCTCCACATTCAGCTGCCAGCTGCCAGCGTGGCTGCAACACGCCCCAAACGACGTGTCCTTGTCCTTCCTGTCCTTGGGGGACACCTGGGCCATGAGCAGTGTCACTGGTGGCCCTCACCAGTCCCATGTGCTGCTGCCCAGGGTTCACAATGGGGAATAAATGAGCAGCAGTGCCAGATGTTGTGCAGCCAGCTGCTGCTCCCTGTCCAGCCTGGTCCAGCCTTGCACCAGCTTTAATCCTCCCCACTGGAGGCCAGTGCTAATCCTGGCCTCTGCCAGAGTGAGTGGCAGAGGAAATGCTGAGGAGACCTTCTGGAGAGAGCTGAGGGTGCTTTGGGGATATCTGGGGAGCTGGGGGGGATCCCAGGCTGTCTGAGGAGCTGAGGGAAGCTGGCTTGCCAGGAGTTTGGTGCAGCCATTGTGGCAGTGAAGGATCAGCAGGGTCTCTCCAGGTGTCTGAGTGTGGCTGTTTGCACTTCCTGGCTGGAGTGCAGCTGGGAGACAGAAGGGATTCCTGCTGTGATCCAGACCGCTCCTGAGCATTGCTGCTCTTTTCATTACACCTTCCCCTGCCCTGTGGGGTCTCTTGCAAGCCCCTTTTCTTGCCCCCAGAGCCCCCCGTGGGCTGTGGGCGGGTGCAGAGGGAAGGTGTGGGCTGGCAGCTCGGGCTGGCAGCCACGAGGGAATTCCCCGGTGAGGAGGAGGAGGGCCGGGGGCGTGATCCTGCCAAGCCAGCTCTCCTCCCTCACAGCCCAGCCAGAGCATTCCCAAGCTCTGCAACCCTGCAACCTCCCCGGGCTCCCCAGGTCCGTGCATGGGGCAGTGCTGGGAGGCTCTTTCACAGGGCTTTGGGGAGAGTAAGAGCAGGAGATGAGAACCAGAAGGAAGAAAATGCCTCTGGCCCCTCTGGCTGCTTGGCAGGACCTCCTCTCTCCTGTGGAGAAGGATGTGGGGCATCTCCTAGGGCTGGGAAAGAGTGCCCTGGTGCCAGCTGGCCAGCCTGCCTTCCTCCTGCAATGCTCAGAGCCCTGGACCAGAGTGTCCTGAAATTCTCAGGGCATCCCTTATTGCTCAGAACCTTTCTCAGGGCTGGCCTGTGGTGCTCAGAGCCCTGGACCAGGGTATCCTCCATCCCTTTATGCTCAAAGGCCTATGCAAGGGATGTCCTGCAATGCTCAGGGGGTGTCCTGAGATGCTCAGAGCCCTTTTTGGGAGTGTCCTGTGGTGCTCAGAGGGTGCCCTGGATCAGCCTTGCACTGTTCATGGCATCCTTGATGCTCAGAGCCCTTCTCGGAGGCTCCTGTGGTGCTCGGGGATGCTCAGAGCCAGGGTGTCCTGTGCTGCTCAGGGCATCCTTTCCCTCAGCACGTTCCCCTTTTGGAGCAGAGGTTTTGAGGCCCTCCCCTGGCTGGGAAGCTGGGAGCTGTGGGAGCAGGTACCCGGAGCTGTGCCGGCGGCCGCGAGCCAGATGTTTCCCAGATGTTACTCACTTCCTGTCTGGCTCCTCTGCATTCAGCTTTTTATGTACTTGTTTGTTTTGGACTACAAACAAAATAAAAAGGGTTTTTATAACCCTGTTCCCATGGGGCTGCGAGTTCAGGATATAATCTGGAGTCTATTCACTATTGTCTCGAGCCCCCCTTGCCCTCGGTGTCGTCCCCAGGCACGCACAGGCTCACACAGACTCAGCGCTGCCTTTGTTAAAATCCCGCTTTTCCCACATGACGTCTTCTCTCCACGGAGCATTTTTCCTTATGACCTCTCCCAGCTCCCAGGGGAGTGCTGGGAATATCCCTGGCCACGTTGGGATGGAGGCTGGAGGAGGAAACACGGTGTTCTCAGCCCCGACCTGCTCCTTGCTGTTGCTGTATTGTTAGGAGGGTTCTCCAGGACACCTGAGGGTGGGAATCTCATTGCACTGGTGAGATCCAGCATCCTGCTGGATTGCCTTTGGGAGGAATTGTATCCACCTTGCCTCGCTGAGGATGTTTGGAGAGGGAGGGGGGCGGGATGCAGCTAGTGAAACAGCCGTGTAGACCACCTGAAAAAGAAAAAAGAAAGTGAAAACACTTGAAATAAGTGCGTTTGTACTCAAATCAGGTTAAAAAAGGGAGTCAGGAATGGTATTGCAAAAGGGAATGCTGTCAGCTTAGGGGTAGGGAGGATGAGAAAAATTATCTAAAAGTATTGTTTTGGCATGCCAGGAAGTCCTGGTAATCACTGTAACCGAGAGGTGTCACAAACAAAGCCGTGGAATTTTTCTCTCTGGAACAGACGTGGAACAGAATCTGTGCTGCTCGGTGGGGCTGTTTGCTGGGTGCTCCTCTGCCTGTCCCCCTGGATCTGGGGGCATCCACTGTAGCACCAGCCTGGCTCAAACAAGATGAACCTGGCAGCTTTGCTTTAAAATGTGTATGTTCAGCTCTTTCTGCTCTCCTCACACTTCATTTATATTTTTTTTTCTGCCTGTTGGGGTTAAGGCCCCTTTTCCTCTTTTCTTTCTCCTTCACTCTTAATTGCCTGTTAAATAATTTAAATATTTAGGACTAAAGGGCTTCAATTATCCATTAATTTACATTAGTAATTTATATATGGGCTGAATGGACACACTGTTAGTGTAATGGGTCCCTGTGGACTGGCAGGAAGGGGCTGCAGTGCATTTTCCTGGAAGCATGGATATTTCCTTACACCTCCCAGCCAAGCATGTGGGACAGACCCCTGCTGTGGGGTCTGGGGTCTCATCTCCTTGGGATGGAGGTGTTTGGGATCCAAAGGAGCGTTTGTGGCTCTTTTTTCAGTTCTAACTGTGCCTGCGTTGGTGGATATCATGAAATGGTTTGGGTTGGAAGGGACCTTCGAGGAATTTTCCAGCCCCCCTGCCACTGCCCCAGGCTGCTCCAAGCCCCATCCAACCTGGCCTGGGACACTTCCAGGGATCCAGGGGCAGCCACAGCTTCTCTGGGCACCCTGTGCTGGGGTCTCCCCTACTCTCACAGGGAAGAATTCCTTTCCAACATCCCACCCAACCCTGCATTCTGGCAGTGTCCTGGCACTCCATGCCCTTCTCCAGAGTCCCTCTCCAGCCCTCTTGGAGCCCCTTCAGGCCCTGGAAGGGGCTCTGAGGTCTCCCTGGAGCCTTTCCTTCTCCAGGCTGAAGCTCTCCCAGCCTGGCTGAATTCAAGACATGTCCCTGAGCAGGGACAGGGTTAATTTGGGAGGTGCAGCACAGGCCTTCGGGGGTCTCCCGAGGCTGAGCCCCTGGGCAGAGCTACCCATGGGTGCTTTGGGAATGCGGGAAGCAGATCCAAGCATGGGGCTTAACCTGAGATGTCCTCTGGTCAGTGACAGCTCTTCCCTCTTGTCCCCCTGCACTGGGGTTCTGGAAACCGACAGTTTGGGGGGTTAGTATGTAGTAATACATGTGAGTCAAGAGGGAGGGTTTGGGGTATTGTCTGAGTCCTTCTTCTCCATCTTCTCCATGGGTTTAGGTGGTTTTCTGTCCCTTCACACCCCTGCCCCAGGACTGGGATGGGACAACACTTTTTTTCGACGTTCAGAAAATGTCTGAGGAGAATTTGGGGGTTTTCAGGTGCTTGGTTCGAACCCAGCCCAATCCCACCATCCCCGGGCTAGCTGGCAGTCGCGGTGACAAATCACGGCGCTGTGGCATTGCCAGAGCCCCTCCAAGCAGGAATCCTCAGCGTCCATCCCTGCGGGGGCTGGGGAGTGGGGCGGGACAGAGGCCATTCCCTGATGGGGCTCCAGGGAGGAGTAAATTGGAGCCGAGCTGCATCCCCGTGCCACGCCGGGGCTGCGGGAGCGCTGCCCGGCTCTGCCCGCCCTCTCTCCCGGAGCAGAGGTCACTTAATGACTCTGATTACCTTCAGCATGGCCGTAGTTAAAGCAATTAGTGCAAATCGCTTATGGAAATGCAGCCGCTGGGGGACGGGGAGGAGAAAACACCGAGGCTGAGGGGCACCGGGCTTTTTTTCCTGCATTTTTTTCCGTGACGTTCAGTATGGGCGATGCTTTGCCCCTGCTCCCCGGAGAGCTTTCTGGGTCACCTCCGGCCCTCCCTTGGCTGCACATCCCTCGGAGCTGCCTCTGAGCCCTGCAGGAGCCTGGGATGTCCTGCAGCCGCCAGAGCCGTGCTCCGCCTCCGGAGACGCTCCCCAGCGTGTTTGTTACTGAAACGTCTCTGAATTCGGCACCCCAGGCTTCATTTTACTCGTGTGTGTTGTTAAGGTCAATTTTTTATCGATCCCTTGGGTCTTGTGTGTTATAAATACATATTACATTGCTGGCTTTTCGCAGGTATTAAGATGAATGCTATATGTATGAAGTGGCTTTGCTGTATAGATATAGCTTTTATTTCTGCTATTGGCAAAAATTAAGCCTAGTAGTAATAGCTAGTACAGTATGCTTAAACTGTCTGTTTGGTTGAGATAACATCCAGTGAACATATAATGGACATATAATATATGTAACATATAAGCCTGCTGCTAACATGCCAATTAGCAACACTCACCGTCTGTGGAAAGTACAGACCACGACCCAAACTAAAAGTAATAATAAAAATAAATTAAAACCTCAACCAAGAAACACGCAGACTCTAAAAAAGCAGACCCAGAGAGTGGCCGTACTAAACAGTCCCTAAAATATGTGAAGTAGTTGGCAGAAAAGTTTGAATATGCATAAAAGTCTGCAAATGTGCAACAAGCTAATATAATAGAAAAAGTATTTTAAAAGTATCTCCAAAATAATAAATCTGCTCTTGGCTGGATGCCAAGCACCTGGCCGTTAACTCTTTGCTTTATCTGTATCTCCTACTGTCTTTAATTAAGCTTTTTTAAAATTTTACCAAAGAAATAAACCTGGTTTTTCACAGGTAGCACCAGGGGAGGGAGAGGAAGGTGTGGGAGGAAGTGTGGGCTTGTTGGTGTGTTGCATGCAGGTGGCAGCATCAGTAGGAATGCTGCCAGGTGGAGTCCCAGCTGCGCAGGGTGGCACAGACCCCCCAAACTGGGGCATTTCCAGCAGCTCTGGTACCAAGGGGTGCCCACGCTGAGACAAAAAGGATGCTTGTGGGAGTTTGGGCCACCTGGGGGTTTAGTTTGGTGCACAGGGGCAGGAATGTGTGTGCCAGAGGACAAAGGGAGGAAAGAGAAGCTCGGTGGTGTGGGAACGTGGGCTCTGCCCAGAGAAGAAAAGGTGGAAATTCCCAATGGTGAGAAAGGAAGAAACCTGTGGCGACGTGGGGTCCCGTGGTATTGAAATGCCAGAGAGGGGAGGAGGGTGCCAAACAACGCTAGGAAGCTCCTGAAGGCTCCCACCTCGGTGGAAATGGGAGCCTGAGGGGAAAAGGCTTTGTTTTTTGTAGGGGTTTCCTTCCCTGGGAGCACGGCATGTTCCTGTTCCCACTCTGGATGGCGATGCCAGGCACTGAGAACAGGCACCCCCCAAAAAAACCCCCCAAACCTCATGGCTTTTATCAAATCACAGCTTTATTTTTCTCTGTGTTAAGGCAGGTGTGAGATGCTGGGATCCCAGCTGGCTGCGGGGTTTAGAGGGAAAGGAACAAAACTAATCAAGGTAATTGCTAAAATCCTTTTGCCAGCGGCTGGACACCTCTCTCTGTGCCACAAAGGGGGAGACATGGTGGGCTTGAGGTACCTGCCCTCCATCCCCAGCTTCAGGGATCAAATCCTAATGAGGAAAAGGGGATGGGGAAGCCTTGTCATCTAAGCTAGTCTCACTGATGGGGGCTTATACTTTAATAAGGATATTGCTGGAAGAGGGGGGAGAGAGAGAAAAATCTTAATATTTGGCATTCAGCATCAGCAGGGATTATTTTCTTTTTTCCTTAAATCTTTTTCCATCCCTATTTCTCCCCCTCCTTCCAGTTCTTCCTCCTGTTTGTCCCCGCAGTAAAACAAGAAGGGAAGAAAGGACAGAGAAAGGACAATGAAAAGCAAAATATTTCCAAGCCTTCGTTTGGGGTGTTTATTTTGTCGCTGTTGTTGTTGTTGGGGTTTGGTTTTCTTTATCGTAGCAAACAAATCTGAAAGGTTAAGGGCAACTTTAAAAACTGTTTAATAAAGGGACCTTAATCAGCCTCTCCTGTGATGTTCCTCCCCTAGCTGCATCAATGGGGAATTTGAGGCACGGAATGGACCTTTTCTTTCTTTAATGATTAAAAATAAGAATAACAATGATGATGCGATGATTTAAATGATTTCAAACCAGAGCAGTGCTGCTCGCAGCACCTCCCCCGCTGAGCTGGCCTGGCCTGGGGGGCAGGAGGTGATGCTGGCGGGGGGCACGGTGAGATCTGGCACAGGGAGCCTTGGAATGGTCAATTCCGGCACAGGGAGCCTTTGGCACAGGGAGCCCCGGCACAGGGAGCTCCGGCACAGAGAGCTCCGGCACAGGGAGCTCCAGCACAGAGAGCTCCGGCACAGGGAGCTCCAGCACAGGGAGCCCCTGGCACAGGGAGCCCCAGCACAGGGAGCCTTTGGCACAGGGAGCCACAGCACAGGGAGCCCTTGGCGCAGGGAGCTCCGGCACAGGGAGCCTTTGGCACAGGGAGCTCTGGCACAGGGAGCTCCGGCACAGGGAGCCCCGGCACAGGGAGCCCTGGCACAGGGAGCTCCGGCACAGGGAGCCTTTGGCACAGGGAGCCCCGGCACAGGGAGCTCCGGCACAGGGAGCTCCGGCACAGGGAGCTCCGGCACAGGGAGCCTTTGGCACAGGGAGCTCTGGCACAGGGAGCTCCGGCACAGGGAGCCTTTGGCACAGGGAGCCTTTGGCACAGGGAGCTCTGGCACAGGGAGCTCCGGCACAGGGAGCCTTTGGCACAGGGAGCCCCGGCACAGGGAGCTCCGGCACAGGGAGCTCCGGCACAGGGAGCCCCGGCACAGGGAGCTCCTGCACAGGGAGCCTTTGGCACAGGGAGCCCTGGCACAGGGAGCCCTTGGCACAGGGAATTCCAGCACAGGGAGCCTTTGGCACAGGGAGCCTTTGGCACAGGGAGCCCTGGCACAGGGAGCCCTTGGCACAGGGAATTCCAGCACAGGGAGCCTTTGGCACAGGGAGTTCCAGCACAGGGAGCCCTTGGCACACGGGCCCACGGATGCTGCGGGTACTTGAGCGGGTGCCGCTGCCAGCCCACGCCTGCCACCAAGCAAGCTGCGGGAGAGGAGTGGGAAACGCGTTGGGAAAAGTAGGGCAGCAGCTGGTGAGGGGCCTGGGGAGGAGAGGCTGGCTGGAGGCGGCGAGGAGCGTCCTTCCAGCCAGCTTTGGCTTCCCGGCAGGAGAGAGTGGGCGAGAGAAAGACAAAAGTATCGGGAAGAAAAAAAAAACCAAAACTGAACGCAACCCCCCCGACTTTCTGTTCCTTTTGCAGTGCTGCTCCATTCTTTGCAGCCAGCTGCTTAAACTTCTTGCTTTACCTTGTTGGGCTTGTGCCGGTGCCTCGGCTTCTTTGGAGTGGGACGTGCGCAGCCACCTTCTCTGGATTTTGGGACAGAAGTGCCACCACCCAGGATTACCAAACCTTGTGAGGCACTTTTAGAGGGCCTGGCTGGGTTGTGCCCCCCTCGACATCTGGCACTGGGGTGCTCAGGGGGTGAAACCTGCTCTCCTCTGGGCGCTGGTCCTGTGGGATGTGCATGCCCAGGGAGGGATGCTCCCGGTGGGGATGCCCAGTGGGCAGCTGAGCATCCCTCTCTTCCCAAGGAGCACTGGGTGGTTCTCAGCCCTGCTTGCTGCTGCTGCTGCTTTAAAGTCGCTCTTCGTGCCCGAAGCCGAGGCGATCGCCTCCGGATTTGCACGTTCAGGAGAAGAAAGAAAACCCACCCATTGCAAAACAGCCGCCTGAAAGTTGCACTCTCAGGGGGAACGCTGGGGAATTTACATTTTGAAATATGTATGTAATTTAGGTGAAGGGGAAATCACTCTCTGTCTGCAAAACCATCGACTTTCTTTCTCCTAGAGTTAGCATTTTCCAAACTGCAGTGCTCAGTTGAACAAGACACCCTTTTTTTTCCCCCTTCTCCGTGTTTTCCAAGGAGAGCTCTCAGCTTCCAGTTGGTTTGCTGCGGTTTGAAGGATAATTAATAATTCTTTGGGCTTTCTGGCATTAACCAGGGCAACAAGTCCCTGTTTGTTCCCTGTTTCCTTCTCCCCTCTCTCTTTTCTTGTTGAAATGATTATTCTTTTCACAACAGGAGCCCGGCACACGCCTTACATGTGAATAAACAGCACGCTGCCGCCTTCTCCGCTGCTGGCGCTTTTCTTTCATGGGCCAAAGCAAATAAATAAAAAAAGTTTGTATAATTATTATATCCATTAAAAATAACGTTGTAGCTCAGTAAACAGAACAAACTCGACAAGAGGGACCGTGACAATGGAATTAAAATAGCACAAAGGGAAGTGCCTGTGCCCGTAACAAGAACCAGCGCTAGATGAAATTTGGAGATAGTTTTCCAACAAAACTGCTTCCCTGAAGGGAATGCATAAAACAGCACAAAAGGAGCCAGCACAATAGAGTGTAACAGGGATTTGCTACATAATTCCTCCTCCTTTTTTTTTTTTTCCTTTCTTTTTTTTTGGTTTTAATTCACTCTCTTTTCCGTGGGTGTTTACGGGGATCTGTGCAGCTCATGGCTCCGCTAAAACCAGAAATAAGGAACAATTTACTCCAATCTGCCTGCGCCGTGCTGTAAATCCATATAATGAAAAATGAAGAGATTTGTACCATAAGGGATCTCAGCTGTTTACACTTCTCAGGAGGCTTCGCCTTTGATTATCATAATCATAAAGATAAACAAAAGAGTAGTGGCTCCATAAATACTCCGGTGTAATGCATCATCAACAAGATAAATCTCTCTTTCCAGCTCCCAGGACGGGAGGTGCTGCCAGAGCCCTGGGTGTTGCTCCTCTGGGGATTGGGGATGGTTGGAATTTGGGTTGGACTCGTGAGGGTAGCAGAGGGTGCTGCAGGGGGATGCACAGGGATGCCGTGGTTGGATGCCCTACGCGAGGGCACCCTGCCTTAGTTTACCTTTCAGGCTGCTTTGCAAAAACCTGACCTGAGGATTTGGCTTAAAAGTTGATTTATTTTTATATTTATTTATAAATTAAATAAATAGATTAATTTAGGGGATTTTTATCAATAAGGCTATTGCATGCAGAAACATCTGTGGGGCTGCCCAGCTCCTCCTCCCCACCCTTTCCCCAGCACAGACTTGGCTTTCTTTATTCCTTTCCCTGTCCCCATCCAGCCCTGGTTTAATAAAGGTACGCAGCAAGGGAGGCCAGCTGCAGGCTCTTCCTTTAGCTGGGAGAGGAGGAATCTGCTTATTTTTTTTTTTCCAAGGGTGTAATTAGGGCTGGCTGGGTGCACCCCCTCATTACCCACACTGGGGAGGAATGCTCTCTAATTATGAAGTTTGCCTGTCGCCGGGCGGGAGGGACAAGGAGGGACTTCTAACCCGCTGGGAAATGCCTGTCTGTCCATCCCTCTGGGCTGGGTGGGCTCTGGGAGGAGCTGGAGGCTGTGGGAGGGAGGGATGGGGCTGGCTCGGGGCTGGATGATGCCAGGCTTGGCAGAAAGGGACTGTGAAGCTGCTGGAAGAGGGCAGCCGGTGGGGGAAGAGGATTTCAGTTGTCAGGCAGAGATACTTGGGGGAAAGGTTAAGTGGTTCTTTCCAGGTTTAGTTATTAGTAAGAGTGGTGAGAATGGAGAAGCTGGATGTTGATTCCAGATGCTTTCCTGGCTGATGGGAGCAGGAGGGGATGGGCTCCAGTTTTTGGGGGGCCAGAGAGGTAGAACAACACCTTCTGCACACCCCAGCACACCCCTGGAGACAGCAGGGTGCTGGCTTTCTATGTTCCAGCTCCTGCTGAGCTGCCAAGCTTGGGAGGCAC
This sequence comes from Phylloscopus whistleri, assembly GCA_017589585.1. Lineage (NCBI taxonomy): Eukaryota > Metazoa > Chordata > Aves > Passeriformes > Phylloscopidae > Phylloscopus > Phylloscopus whistleri. Next base: position 1,970,199 of record JADMLD010001066.1, on the reverse strand, counting down.
GAGGGTGGTCACCCCACGAGAATGGCATCCCCATGGCTTTTTGAGCTCAAAATCCAGCCCTGCTCCAGGCTGGAGGTGAGGCAGACTCATGCAACGGCTTGGCTTGGAACGGACCTTTAGAGATTGTGGACTTCCAACCCCCACCTTGGGCAGGGACACCTTCTATCAGACCAGGGTGCTCCCAGCTCTATCCAGCCTGGCCTGACACTTCCAGGGATCCAGGGGCAGCCACAGCCTCTCCAGGCAACCTATTCTAGGGTCTCAGCACCCACACAGGGAAGAACTTCTTCCATAAATCTAGCTTTGAACCCAAATGAACCCATGCGTTGCGTACCACTGGTCGTCCTTGCTACCCCTGAAGGTTCCACACTCAGTTTTGTGGCTTCTGCTGGCAGCTTGGGGCTGTCCCATCCCGGGAGGGAGAGGTTAATGAGCCAAACTGAGTTAATGAGGCCGGGGGTTACATCAGCCAACTGCAGCCCTGGGGACCTGTAACATTCCCTGCATCTCACATTCGTCAGCACTTCCCAGCCTGGTCTGAACAATCCCAGGCTGTCCAAGGCACAGGATTTTGTGGGCTCTGTGTGGGGAGGCAGCAGGGTTGGATGTCAGTGCCTTCAAATCTCCCAAACCCATGCTCAGTTACCCCTGTGATGTATCCTAGGCTGTCCTCCTTTCTCCCTGCTGTGTCTGCAGTGGGATGTGACCCTGGAGAAGGGGCAGTGGGCTGTGGCTTGGTGTGGCACTCATGGACACTTTGCCTTTGATGGTGCCACTTGCTGCTGTCACCTCCTCAGAGATGGGTCTTCGTGTTGGGGCCCACATGGGTGTGTGGGAGGCTGAATTTGGCGGAGCAAGGGTGAGAAGGGGATGCTGGGGGAAGAGAGGATGACGTTTGGGGGAGGAAGGATGCTTTTTAGGATGGGAAGTTTGGGGATGTGTTACCGCTGGACACAAAGTTGTCTCAATGGCAGTCTGCCGTGGGAGCCCATGGGAATAGAACAGGCCTGGGCTGGTGATTTCCCCTGAGCTCAGGGCCCAACTGGAATGTGGTGGGATGCCTTTGTGTCCCTCCAGGGCTGGCAGCAGGGGTGCCCTCAGTCAGGCAGGGATTCTGGAATGGCAGGGAGCCATGCTATGGCTCCAGCGTCAAAATTTGCTGGAGTTTAAATGGCAACAGCACTAATCTCTAAATGAGCCTGTTCATGCATTCCCCCTGGAGGCAATAGGAAGGGAGATTTGAGGCGGGGAGACAGCCCCACTCCAGCCTTTCGGACACCTCCTGGAGCCAAGCCAGTGGCTGGAGCATCCCCTCCATCTCTGTCTCCAGAGCCAGAGCCATTCCCATCCCTGCTGGGGGATTGGGAAGGGGGATTGGGAAGGCAGATGACTCCTCCTGTGGTGCTGGAGATAAGCTGTCATATATTTTTTCATTCCTGCAGGAGGATTTTAACCCACCTGGCAGGTTTAACTATTCCCTGCCAGCCCTTCCCAGGAGCCAGCGCCTGCCCTGAGGCAGGTGGGGATGCGGGGAGGTGGAGACAGAAGGGGTTAAGCATCCACAGCCACCGAGATTTAGCTGGAGAAACCCAGGCATTGCAGCCTAATCCCTGCATCCTTACATCGCATCCCTGCCTGCCTGGTACCGGGAGGAGGGATGGTGGTGGCCGTGGGTGATGGGCAGCCACTAATGCTCCTGTAATCTTCCAAATATTTGGAGGGATAACAATGGCAGGAGAGAGGATTTTAACGCTTTCCTGGGGAGGTTTGCTTGGCCACTGCTGCACGGGGAGTTGCTTCCCGGGCTGGCCATCCTTGGTGCCACGGGTTTCGGGTGATGGAGGGGGGTTGAGGCTGGATCCCGGCTCCAGTGCTGCTCCCTTTGGGGGGTGGGGTGGGTTTGGGGTCATGGATCTTGACAAGTTGTGAATGCTGGCTGCAAACATCTGCAAGTCACCCCCCAGGGAACAGATGCTGCGGATAATCCAGCTCAGCCCCAGCAGATTAAAATGTGTGATGAGGGACGGGGAGAGGAAAAGAAGTGCCTGTTCCCCTCCTCCCTTTTCCTCTCGTTGCTCCTGCTACACTCATCCACGAGGCTTCAGGATTTGGTCCAGTGGGTCGATCTGGGAGCTGCCCCCTCTTTGTCTCTCCCTCTCCCCAAAGAGCTCCAGACACCCCGTAACACCACGCCCCGATAGTGTGAGATTGTGGGATGGCGACAGCCTGGGACTTCCAAAAAAAAAAAAAAAAAACAACCCAGGAGAGATCTGGGAAGCAGGCACCCACCTCTAGCAGGAAGGAGGGAAGCCAGCAGATGGGAACCCCCTGCAGACGTCTGCCAGGGAGATGATTACAGGCAGCGGAGCGCGCTCTCAAATATTTATTAGTTTGTCACTGCTGGGAGTTTTATGGCTGGTGTGATTGCAGGACTGGAAATCCCGGCTGTGCAGGGCTGCTTTCCTGCATTCCCATGCAAAAGCACCTCCTGTGCCTGCTGCTCCTGCGGTCACTGGGCCACAGTGTCACCTCGGGTGGGACCAGAGCCGCAGTGGCCTCTGGAGGTGATGGGGTTGCACCACTGGGCAAGCGCCTTTTTCTGGGGGGATTTTGCAGTCGTTGCTGGGCAGGCAGGACACACAGCAGCAGTTGTTCCTGCACAAGCAGGGGTGTTTCTCCCCCCATCTACTGCGTGTGGATTTTGAGGGGGCCCCCCATGAGTGTCAGCAGAGCCAGAGGTTTCCCATGCGGCGGGTGGCCGGGCGTCGGCAACGGGGATGAAAGGCTGGCTTGATGGCTTATGATAAATGTGCCCAGCATGGTTCTCCTCCCTTTTCTCATCCAAAGTCCCCGTTGTTCCTATGCCTTAATTCTTCCCTGGCGTGTTTAAATAGCAGCGGCGTTTCATGCTGGAGGAAAACGCCCTGCCCAGCTGCAAATGCTTTTCCCCAGCTAATGTCTGAATGGAAAAATCGCCCTCCCCCTTGATTTGCTCCCATCAGTGTGTCTGTGGGGTTGGGGCTCCATGGCATGGCCCCAGTTGTGAGTCTGCCATGAAAAACCCATCATCCTTTTCCTGCCTCTTGTTAGAGCTGCTTTTTTGGCCCCAGATCTTTCCTGGCCAGAAACAAAAGATCTCTCAGCCATCATGAGTTTGCAGGACTTTAACTTTCCCAGCATGCTCCTTGCTTAAAAGGTTCAGGTGTTTTGGGTTCAAACCTTAAACCCAGCAGGTTTTAGTAGCCACCAAAAGCAGATGTTGGATCTGGCTGGTGACACCATTCTACTCCCACACCCTCGTCCCCCAAGTCACTGTGCCCACGTGGAGAAGAACCTTGAAGACCCAGCATTTATATGGGCAGACACCCTCTTGGGAGCAGGGTCTGGATGGGATTTTTGGTACCACCAGGACTGTCTCAGCCCCAAACCTTGTACTGGGGGCCCAAGGTGGCTCCCACCGCAGCCTTTACCCTTCCTGCTGCAGATGATCCCGGTGAGTCACAAATCCGGCATTTTCATCCCCATCCGGCCGTGACTCATCCCCTCCCAGCTCCTAGATCTTCTTGGATGACCTAAAGTCCTGCTTAGCATCATCAGAGGGGTGATGAGGTGGGAGAAAACATATCCCTGGTGTTGGCTGTTGGAGAAGGAAGTCTCCTGGCCTGTGGTTTTGGATTGGGGCCATGTGCACTTTGGGTGTCACCTCTAGGGGAAGATCCTTCCAAAAACAGGCTCTCTGGGATACCTGTGCCCATTCCCAGCTCCCAGGCTCAGGTCTGACTTTGCCACAGGGATGCAGGGAGCATCATATCAGGGAGGTTTTCACACAAGCCTGTGAGTGAAGTTTTGTTGGCTGCCTCTGTTGCCAGCTCAATTATCTCCTGCCAGCCTCCTTTGCCAGGGAATTTAGAGCCATGGCATCTAAGCGGTTTTTGAAATTAACAACAACAACAAAAAAAAAAACAACACACAACCAACAAAACAACAACACAGTGGATGAAAAATTGAGTAGCAAATTAAAAAAAGGGGATATTTGCTGCTGTGACAGGTAAAAGGCTGCTCAGCAGGAGAGGGGAGCAGGAGCAGTGGCCTGAAGTGATCACAGGGAGCAGCAGGTGGGATTGTTCAGGATGGGAGTCACACACCTTGGCATTCCCTGTCTCCCTGCCTGCCACAGGGCCTGGGAAAATTACAGGTCTGCAAGTGAGATGGGGAGGAAATAACCAGCAGCAGAGAGGTGGGCAAGAGCCAGCCAGAGAGAGAGAGAGAGAGAAATTAGCCCGGAGTTTAATTCATTGTTTCCAAAAGAGCAGTTAATGGATTATGACAAATGTCCTACCGCTCTCCCTTAGTGCTGTGTTAAATGGAAATGGAAAGTCAATTTTCCTAAATGGATTTTAAACGACTGACCTCGTGCATTTTTTTTTTTTTTTCCCTCACTGATTTTTGCTCAGGAGGAAGCTTGGTCATCTCGTTTTCTTGATGCATCTAATTATATTTTTTTCTCTTCCTCCTCCTCCTCCTCACAGCTCGGGATTCTGATTCTCTCCGTGCAGCACTGCTCCTTGCCAAGGGTGATGAAGGGAGTGGGCTCCTTTCTTTTCCCTGCCAGCTCTGGAGATGTTATCACAGGGCTGGGGATATTTACTGTTTTCCTGCATGCTGCAGTGCCTGGAGTTGAGAATCACAGCTCTGGCTGGGGGAAGAGAGGAGGAGGAAAAGCTCATAACTCCTTTGAGTGTAAAGAAAAGCCTCGAGATGTGACCTGACTGCTAGTGAGATTCCCAGGAACAACAGGTTAAGCAGCAGCATCCCTGTGCACCTGTGTGGGGGGTTTTATTACTCCTGTGATATTTGGGGTTGATCTTAATGGGCTGAAACAGATCTCCTGCAGATGATGTTCAGCTTCAGTCAGAGCATCTTCCTAGGCTGCTGCTGGGAATGAGGCTCCCACTCCTAAGGGATAACTATGTTCCTGTGCGGGCACTGAGCTGCTCACCCCTTTCCAAGATTTTTCGTGGCCTAGCCTGAGCAGACATGACCTCCAGTTGTTTTTGCATTCAGATGGCTTTTGAAAGCAAAGAAGCAGGAATATGGAGCTCCCCAGGGCACAGGCCCCTGTTTTCTAGGATAGTGTGAATCCTGGTGGCACCTTTGGGTGGTGTTCTCTGGAGCTGGCTGGGCTGGAAGCTCACCTGTTGGGTGATGCTGAAATCCAGGTGACGGCAGGGGGTGAGATCCCAAATGCAGCTCCAGTGAAGGTGTGGATGTCTGACATTTGTGCTGGGGATGCATTCCCAGCACAAGCCCTGCCAGCGTTGTGCTTGGAGCATGCCCACGCATTCCTCAGGGCCGTGAGGCTCGGGGTGGGTGACACCAGCCCCTTTGGAGCCTCTCTGTGTCCCCATCACTATCCCTGGGTTTGTTTTGCTTTTCCCCTCGCAGTGACCTCCTCCAGTGAGACCACCCAGGCTTTGGGCTCGGGGTATGGATGAGGGGTCTGTACCCGGGTGAAACAGGACTGATCCCACAGCTCTGCAGCTTTGCTGGTTTTTGGGGAGCCTCCAAGCCCTCTTCTCGCTTTCCCGCACATCCTCAGCTGCTGTTGCCAGCACCGTGCGCAGGGCAGGGAGGGGGCGGTGGGGCTGGGGGCACGGGGCACCTCCCGAAGCTGTGGGTCTCCTGGCAGGGCTGGAGTACAGCGACGTGCTGCCCGACTCCTTCCCGTCGGCGCCGGCGGAGACACTCCCGCACTTCCTGCTGGAGCCGCAGGATGCCTACATCGTGAAGAACAAGCCCGTGGAGCTGGTGTGCCGCGCCAACCCCGCCACGCAGATCTACTTCAAGTGCAACGGCGAGTGGGTCAACCAGAACGACCACGTCACCAAGGAGAGCCTGGACGAGGTCACCGGTGAGCAAAACCACCCCAGCATCCCTCTGCCTTCCCGCCTTCCCTGCCTTCCCTGCTCTCCAGGCCCTTTTCCCTCTCGCCACATCCACGCTGGTGGTGGTTCTCCTCCAGGCAGACTCGCCAGACCCTTGGGGAGAGCACCATGGTGGTGCCGTGGTCACCACACCCCCCAGAAGCTTGGGGAAGTCACCCTGCCTGATTTCACGCTAGCCCTCGTGCAGGACTTGGAGGTCTTGGAAGGGATTTTGAAGGCAGCATGTTTAAATCTGACAAAAAAAAAAAAAAAACCACCAAAAAAAAACCCCCAACAAAAATCCAACAAAAAAACCAAACAAACTATCAAAAAAGACCCCAACCAAACATAAAGAAACCCCCCCCCAAAAACCCCCAAAAACACAAACCCCACAAACAAACAAAGCAAACAAACAAAACCCCACTCAAATCAAAGAAACCAACAAAAAAAAGAAAAAAAAGAAAAAAGAAAAGAAAAAAAAACCCAAACGGGGACTGCTTTCCTACAAAATGCCTAATCAACATGTAGGAGTCATTGCCAGGAGGGGTGGCAGAGGCTGGCAGCTTATGCAGGTTCGCAGAGGGATTAAGTGTTTAATGGGTAATGAGAGCAATTGCAGGTAGGATTTGAAATGCCTGTTGATGGCAAATGAGCTCTTTTCTGCCTCAGAGGATAAGTCAGCCTCTGGCTGCCTGAACGGGGTGAGAAGGTGGCTTAGGCATTTTAGGGGGCAGGTCGTACTCCATGGGATTGGGCTCTGCAGAGCTGCTTGGTCCATGCCTTGAGACATCCTGGCGTGAGAACAAGATGTGGGGTTGGAGATAGCATGTAATCAAGCAGATGTGCTAAAACTGGGATGCTTTTGCTCAGCACCCATCTTTTCTGCACCAGTTGTGGTACCTGTTTTGGCTGATCAGGAGTGGAGGAAAGGAGTCACATTTCCCCTGTAAGATCTGCCCTCTGCAAATCCCTGCACATGTGGCATCCGGAGGGCTTTAAATCAAGGCAGCCTTTTGAACTGCAGTGGTGTTGGCCTTGGAAGGCAGGCTGGGCTTACAGGAGAGACTTCACCAGCCTGGAGGAGCCACCAGTGTTTTGACAGACTCTCCTCTTGTCGCTGTGGTTTTTCCCACAGCCTTGCTCTTCCCTGGTGTCTCTTGCTCTCCACCCTGTAGTAGCCATGAGCCGCTCTGTGCTCGGGTGCATCCCTGAACCTGCTCTGTAAAGGGAAGATCCTTTCTTTCCTCTGCAGCTCTTCGAGCCTTTCCTCCTAAAGCTGCTTTATCCATTCATGGGGTATTTTTCCTCTTTTAGCCCAGGCAGGCTGTCACTTTGCTTCTCTGGAGGCTGACAGGAGCAGGGGACACTCTGTTCCTCTCTCTCTCGGTGCATCTCCACCTCCCAGCTCTTGCAGAGGCCAGGTTTGAAGCCCTCAGCACTGTAGGGCAGAGTCAGTGCTGGTCAGTGACCGAGCAGCCTTTGCCAAGGGGTTTTTAATTTATTTATAACATCTGGTCACACTGGGTTGAGGCAAAAGTCTGCATGTGGCAGTGGAGGATGCTTAGGGGAAGATCATGGAACCAGGACAAGGAGGGAGCAATGGAGCTGCCCTGTCACCCTCCCAGCTTTCCACCATTCAGAGTCAGGGACTCCCAGCTCTGGTGGCAACATCTGAGCAATGTGGTCCAGCCCTGGGTGGAATCCCCCCTTGTTAATTTGTCTAATTGCTGTTAGGACTCATTTCTCTGGAGAATCCTGTAGGAGGGGGTCTCATGCCTTAGTGATGGAAAGAAACTATTTCATAGACTTGTGGAATGGTTTGGGTTGGAAGGGACCTTAAAGATGATCTAGTCCAACCCCCTGCCATGGGCTAGGACACCCTCCACTAGCCCAGGTTGTTCCAAGCCCCATCCAGCCTGGCCTGGAACACTCCCAGGGATCCATCTGGGCAAGCTGTTGCTGTGGGAACTCATTTCCTTTGGTCCAGCTTCTCCCTCTCAGATTGCCTGCTGTGTGCGGGCAATTTGGGAAGGAAGCAGCACACACCTCCCTCCTCCATCCAGGCTTCAAAGATGACATTGCTGCTGTCAGGGTGTGAACTGACAGTGCCTGCAGGTGATGCTGTGCATGTAAAGCTGCTGGTGTGGGTATCTCTGCCTGGCAGCCTCCCTAAGGAAAACAGAGCTGGAACCAAAGTGGTTTAAGGTGCTAAAAAATCTGCATTTGCAGCGCCCGGCCTTGTTCAGGAAAGCTGCCCGAAAGGGCACGGGGGAGAGCTGGGCACAAAGGCACGGGTTAACATGGTTAGTTTTTAAGTGTGCTTGGTTAAAAGCTTGGAAAAAGGGACTTTTAAGAAGAAGGGGAGAAAAAAAAAAAATAGAAACTTTTAAGATGACATGTCTTGAATGAGCCTGGCTCAGTAATGCTCTGACTGTGTCTGATCCAAAACATTTCATGCGGAAGAAAGCAAAAATAGGCCAAGTCAGAGAGGATAATTCAGCTGGGTGAGGAGGGCCAGGCGGGAGGAGCAGCTCTGTTTGGGTGCCTGGAAGCCCTTAGGAAGTCATTCCTGTGCGCCATGAGCTTGGTCTCCAGTTTTAGGTAGTCACTGCTTTCAGCGGGGACAGAGGACATTTGCAGGATTCTTCCCACCTTTTCAGGGTGCTCATCCCTCCGGAGCTTCCCAGGTAGACAAGATGGATTGGAGCCATCTCTCTATCCTGGGTCCTTTCAAAATCCCAAAGTTTTCCAAAAGTGCTTGGCCCGAATACCCTTGCTTTTGGAGTTTTCCTGTTGTGGTGGGTTTTTTTGTTGGTGGTTTTTGGTTTTGTTTTTTTTTCCCCTCTGAATATTGACAAATAAATTGTATTTCCTTGTCAGTTCTTCTGCAGGAAGGTGGCAGGGAGACAGTAATTGCTCCTCACAGCACTGGGAGTTAGCTGCAACAAAATTACAGCTGGGGAGCATACGGATCACTGTGAAATTGAGGCCTTTTAAAAATAGAAACTGAAAAGAAAAAACGGGCAGGTATTGCTAAAAATAAGGAAAAGTAAGCCCTGAGTCCCTCCTGCCCTTGGTGATGATCATTGATGCTCCTGCAGTCCAGGGGACCATGTCCTGGTTGTGGCAGTGTCACCTTTGTCATTGCCCCCCTGCCAGGGCCAGGCTGATTTCTTTAAGGTTTTACATTTGTATTCAAATGGCACAGACGGGGGTGGTTTCTCCCCACAACCTGGGACACAATCCTTCAAACCCTGGTGGGTGGAAAAGGCTGCGGGCAGGGATGTTGGTGTGGGAGAGAGCTGGTGCAGGAGGGTGATGCCTTGAGAAATGGTGAAGAGATTCTGGTCCTGCTCAGCCGGCCTGGGGGAAAAAAGAGGCACACCCATGTGATCCATTGCCCTGGCTTCATCCCCAAATCATCCTTCAGAGGGAACAGCCTCCCTGATTTGCCAGCCCCAGATGAGAAGCCTCCAACTCTCTGTCCTCCAATGTTGTGGTTTGTTGGGGTTTTTTTTGCTAGAGTTGGGATTAAATGTGTGAGATAGTATTTTTTGTTTGGACTTGGTTGTTTCTTAATTTTTATTTATATTGGAGTTTTACAAACTTTGAGTTTTGCAGTACTTCTAGCTAGTAAAATGAAAATGGCCCCTGTCTTTCTTTCTCTAAGGTTTTTTAAGGATAAACTGTTTAATTCAGAAATTATATTTAAATTATTTTTACTTTTAATCTAATAACTATTTGTGGTTTGTAATGTGGACTTTTCTGTTTAATTATAAAATACTGCTTAGATTTATGAAGAAGAAGGTGAAAAAGAAGGATTAGCTTTTGCGTTGAGTTTTTATTTTGTTTTCTATATTATATATTTAATATGTAAAACCTACATTTTTATAAACAAAATTATTATTTTTATAAAACAAAATGATATACTATCTACAATATAGAATATAGGATATAGACTATATTTTGAATATAATATAGTATATAGTATATAATATATAGTATATAGTATATAGTATATAGTATATAGTATACTATCTACTGTATATTATATTCTATATTCTATATTCTATATTCTATATTCTATATTCTATATTATATATTTTAAAACTTTCAATTTTAAGTTTTCTACTATGCGATATTAAACACTTTTATTTAAACTATACACTTAAAATCTTAGCTTTAATACTCAATTTTGGGAGCTTTTCCTATGGTTTTAGGTCAAATGCAGTGTTTTCTTGGGGGTCAGCACTTGTCAGCACAGGAAGTCTAAAATTCTCAGTGGCCAGGGTTCCAACACTCCAGCTTTGCGCACGCACCGCCCCCCCCGGACGCTGCCTTAGTTTACCTTCTCCTGGCCACTCCTGCCCGTCCGTCTGATGCCGTGCCCGTGTCCCCTTGCAGGGCTGCTGGTGCGGGAGGTGCAGATCGAGGTGTCCCGGCAGCAGGTGGAGGAGCTCTTTGGCCTGGAGGATTATTGGTGCCAGTGCGTGGCCTGGAGCTCGGCGGGCACCACCAAGAGCCGCCGGGCCTACGTCCGCATCGCCTGTGAGTGCTGCTCCCGTCTCCAAAGGCTGGCTCCCTTTCTGATCTGTTCGGGGTCACCCATCCTTGCTGGATGAGCCTGGTTTTCTCTCCACACCCACCCACCCCAGCTTTGCCTCTGAGAGGCACTGTCCCCGCCTGCGAGGGCGGTGGCACTACCGGGGTTAAGGCTGCATTGCCCAGCAGCGCTCAGCGCTTCCCGGGGTTTTGGTATCCTTAATAACCCGGCACCTTGCATGCCTGAATCAGTGAGTCTGTGTCCTCCCTGCTGTCACATGTCACCGCCCTGAGCTGCTGTCTGGGGCTGCCAGCCTGATTAAAGGCGGGTTAGTCGGGCTGGGCCTGCCCGAATTTGCTCGATTAGCGAATGAGGTGGCGGAGCTGCAGCAGGATAGCCAGGCTTCCCCAGTCCCAAATGGATTTTGCTATTAGAGGGGTAATAATCCAGCATGTTATCCAAAACAGAGAGGGCTGATGGATCAGTTATGCTGCTGAAGGGTTTAGTCTGGGAAAACCACAGAGAATCAGAGAATCACAGGAAGTTTTGGGTTGGAAGGGTCCTTAAAACGCACCTCATTCCAGCCCCATGCCATGGGGAGTGTCACCCCTCCTCTAGACCAGCTTGCTCCAAACCCCCTCAAGCCTGGCCTTGAACACTTCCATGGTGTTTTTTGGAGGAGAGGGTGCAGGAGCCACAGTAGCAGAGGATTGCAGTGAGTTGTAGCAGAGGATTGCAGCACCATCTAGTGATGCTCCTGCTCCTTCCCAGCCTCCGGAGCAGGACACTGCTGTGCCCCCCACATCCGGAGGAGCTCTGCTGGGAGGGATGAAGAAACAGTGGATCAGCTGAGGTTAGCCCCAAAAGGAAAAGACAGGATGGGGTATAAGCTTGCAAGCACGTGAAGGAGGAAATATATCATCCTTGAGCACCATGTGCTGCCCCAGATCCATCCTGAAAAACATGGGTTTTCAGCTCCTTTCTCCCAGGGCACGTTTTGCCCTGGCTGTCTATGTCAGAGGGACTTCCTGACTTGAGGGTGCTTGGTGCTGAAGTGCTCACCAAAATTTTGGAGGCTGCCCTGTTCCTGCTGCAGGCTGGTAACCTCTGGCTTTTCCTTCCCCTCCCAGACCTACGGAAGAACTTTGATCAGGAGCCACTGGGCAAGGAGGTCCCTCTGGAGCACGAGGTGCTGCTGCAGTGCCGCCCACCCGAGGGGGTCCCACAGGCCGAGGTGAGTGGCTCCTGAAGGAATGCACGGTGGGGTGTCCCGTCCCACCCCATCCCATCCCATCCCATCCCATCCCATCCCATCCCATCCCATCCCATCCCATCCCATCCCATCCCATCCCATCCCATCCCATCCCATCCCATCCCATCCCATCCCATCTGTTCTCCTGTCAGCTCCCATTCAGCAGGATGGTTTATTTTGGGCAGCACCCACTCAGCACCCTTCTCCCACATTTCCTGAGGTGCCTCAGAGGGAAGATCTGACAAGGAGGAACCCAGTGAGTTGTCTGGATGGGAGCGGTCACCAGTGGGAGCTGAGGGCTGGGAAAATCAGTACGGGTGGGTTTTCCTGCCAAGCTGTGAGCTTTCCTTGCCCACAGCTCCGTCATCTGCTGGAGCTGTGTGTTGGAGGGAGCCACAGTGTTTCATCCTTGCCCAAAACACCAGTAATGTGCCCCAGTCAGGCCTTGTTTGGCCCAGTTTTCGAGGAAAAATAAATCCAGTCAGAGGTTAAAGTGGTTAAGGTGCTGAGGACATCATTGGTCTTGGTGCTGGCTTAATCCCCAACCCCTTCCTTTCCTGCCAGGTGGAGTGGCTGAGGAATGAGGATGTCATCGATCCCACCCAGGACACCAACTTCCTGATCACCATCGATCACAACCTCATCATCAAGCAGGCCCGGCTGCTGGACACTGCTAATTACACCTGCATGGCCAAGAACATTGTGGCCAAGCGCCGGAGCACCACGGCCGCTGTCATCGTCTACGGTACCAGCCTGTGCTTCGGGGAGGGGACCTTCAGTGCTGGCCGTGTCTCCAAGCCAGGGGGGAATGTGGGCACTTCCTGGGAGTGGCAGGATTGAATTGAGTGCATTACATTAGGTGATAACCGATATCTGCAGAACAGGAGCCTCTAAGGGCTTCCGCAGGCAGCAAGGAGAGGTTTGAGGGGTGGGGTGGAGGTATTTCCAAGCGTTCTCGGCTGGGTACAGGGGTGGATGGAGGTTGGATCCAGATGGATTGCTCTGACTCTGAAAGCAGCTGGAAAGCTGTATTGGGCTGAACTTTGCTATGAAATCAAAGCTCTCCTCAGGGTCAGACACAAAAATGTTTGCCAAGTGGAAAAAGGCTCAAAGCAGCCTTGGGCATCTCGGGCATGGGGTGGTGACATGAGGGAGTTTTGTGGTTTGCTGTTCTCGAGGCTGAGCTGTAACAGGGGGTCACAGAAGATGTAAGAACTCAAGGCTTAGCTCCAGTCCAAGGCTTAGGTGATGGATTATGCTCCAGAGTTAACTCTGCCCATCTCCTCTGCAGTGAATGGTGGCTGGTCCACCTGGTCCGAGTGGTCTCCGTGCAATAACCGCTGTGGCCGGGGCTGGCAGAAGCGCACCCGGACCTGCACCAACCCCGCGCCCCTGAATGGCGGCTCCTTCTGCGACGGGCAGCCCTTCCAGAAAATCACCTGCACCACCCTCTGCCCAGGTAAGGAGGGTTCAGAGACTGCCATGCCCACACTGCCTGTACCCTAGGCTGTGGCTGGGATTGTTGGGATTGTTCAGGCTGGACAAGAGGAGGCCCTTAGGTGACCTAATTGCAGCCTTCCAGTACAAGGGAGCCTACAAGAAACACGGAGAGAGATTATTTACCAGGGCCTGGAGTGACAGCACAATGGAGAATGGCTTTACACAGATAGAGGGCAGGATTAGATGGGATATTGCGAAGGAATTCTTCCTGTGAGAGCGGGGAGGCCCTGGCACAGGGTGCCCAGAGAAGCTGTGGCTGCCCCTGGAAGTGTCCCAGGCCAGGTTGAACGGGGCTTGGGGCACCCCAGTCTAGTGGAAGGTGTCGCTGCCCATGGCATGGGGTTGGAACAAGCTGGTCCTTAGGAAGCGCTGGGATAACACTCCCCAAAGTGGGAAGGTTTCACTGACGCCACCATGTCCGGTGCCCGCAGTGGACGGCGCGTGGACGGAGTGGAGCAAGTGGTCAGCGTGCAGCACCGAGTGCACCCACTGGCGCAGCCGCGAGTGTGCGGCCCCCGCGCCCCGCAACGGCGGCAAGGACTGCAGCGGCGTGCTGCTGGACTCCAAAAACTGCACCGACGGCCTCTGCCTGCACAGTGAGTACCCGGGAGGGTGGCCACAGGCACGGGGACGTGCCACAGGAGATGTGGCACTTGGGCATTTGGACACGCTTTATTGGCTGTGCCTCCAAGCTGATGGTGCAGCCACTGCCACCTGAGTTTTAAGCTGTGTCTTTAAAAAGGTGTCTTGCAGCAGATTCACCCCTTCCAGAGTTATTTCTTATCTGGAGGAAGAGATATTGGCGATTTTGGGGAATCTAAATGTGCCACTGGCATTGAGGCCTCTGTCGCCCCCCCCCCACCCCTGTAGGTTTGGGGTCTCTGCTGAAATAAAGCTGATTGTGGGCAGACAGGGCAACAGGAGGGGTTTCTCAGCCACACCCTGAAAACACCTTCCCTGGGTCTCTGCTGAGAGTTCTGGAGGTGTTTTTTTGAGGAAATAAACCCACGATTATGGTAATGGTGCCACTACCTGTGAGTGGGTATGCTGAAGGCAGCCAATGCTGCCACCTGCTGCTGTGTGACACCACTGTCCCCTTTGCTGCCTGGGCACGGGGATGTCATTGTCACCATGCTTGTAACCGGCTTTTGGAATGCCCCAGGGAATGATGCTGATCTCCCATGCCCCACACCCTGCCCCCCAGGGCTGGCTTACCTCCCACTTTCTGTTTCATCTCATCCCCATCATCACCTTCACCTTTTTCTTTTCTAACTTTGTTTTTCCTAACAGATAAAAGAATTCTAAACGAGCCCAAAAGCCACCGTAAGTGCTCATTTCATAGCCATTTTTTTTTTGTTTGTTCCTGTGGTTTTGTTCTGTTGGATTCATGGCAGGGGTTCCCTGGCAGCTGGGCAAGGACAGGGTGGGGAGATGGAACAACTAAAGCCCACTCCAAAACTCCTGGGGGCTCCTCAGGGTTGTCTCTGTGAGGATGTCTCGAAGGTTGCTCACAGCTTCATGAACCTGAGCTGCAGAAACCTCACGTTTCTGGGACCCTTGGTGCTCAGGTGAAGTTTGCACAAGCTGTGGCCAGGTGTCCTCCAAAGGTCTGAGGGTTTCACCTCCATCTCATTCTCTGGCATCGCTCTTGACTTCCTGCTCTTAGAAAACGCCTTCCATCCTCTTGCCGGCCTTTCCAGCAGGCCCAGGGCACATCTTTCTGCCCACGCCTGAGTCAGTGGTGGGATTGGGGAGCGATGGTGGCTTTTGACGTGCTTTTCTGCCACCCCTTTTCTCACCTCTGTGTCTTTAATCCCTCTCAGTGCTGGAGGCCACGGGCGATGTGGCCCTGTATGCTGGGCTGGTGGTGGCCATTTTTGTCTTCATCGTGATCCTCATGGCTGTGGCGGTGGTGGTCTACCGGAGGAGACGCCGGGATTTCGATACGGACATCACCGACTCCTCGGCTGCTCTGACCGGAGGGTTCCACCCTGTCAACTTCAAGACGGCCCGGCATGGTAAGAGCCATGGAGGTCCTCACCAGCCTTGGGTCAAGCAGAAAGAAAGTCACAGGAGAGGGTGGATCCTCACTGGGCTCCCAGTCCCGTTTTCCCGAGGGAATATATTGGTTTTTGAAGGCTGAAGTTGTCCATGGAAGTGGTCAGGTGTTGATGGTGGGAATCAGGGCAGCCTGATCTACTGATCTACCCCCCATGGCAGGGGTTTGGAATGAGACGGTTTTGAAGGTCCCATCCAACCCAAACCATTCTGGGATGTCTTCCACCCAAGCAGGACTTTTCCATGCCCTTGTTTCCACCGCTGTCTCCATCCCACCTGTGTTTCCTGGCCCCACAGACAACCCTCAGCTGCTGCACCCCTCGATGCAGCCGGACCTGACGGCCAGCGCGGGCGTGTACCGCGGCCCCATGTACGCCCTGCAGGACTCCTCCGACAAGATCCCCATGACCAACTCCCCCCTGCTGGACCCCCTGCCCAGCCTCAAGATCAAGGTGTACAACTCCTCCACCGCCTCCTCCTCGCCGGGGCTGCACGACAGCACAGACCTGCTGGGGGGGGTCCCTGCCACCAGCACCTACCCGGGGGACACTGCCAGGGATGGCCACTTTGCCAGCGTGAGGAGCAAAGGCCTGGGCTCCCAGCACCTCCTCAGCCTGCCCCGGGAGCACGGCTACAGTGCCAGCGGCACCTTCGGCTACCTGGGGGGAAGGCTCACCATGCCAGGCACAGGTGAGCTGCAGGCTGGGGTCGTGTGGCTGCTGAACCATCCTGGAGTTGCTCTTGTCCCTGCGTGAGCTGCCCTTTGCTATCCCAGACCTGCCCTTTGCCATCCCAAACCTGCCTCAGGGAAGGAAGGCAGAGAGCCATTCCCAAGCCCGACATCTTCGGCTGGAGGTTACAGCCTCCTTGGGCTTGCCTTCATCCTTCCCTGCCATTGATCCAGGGCCAGTGTCTTGCAAAAAACCCCAAGGATTAGGATTTTCCTTCCCAGTGAAGAAAAAGCATTGGCCTGACACATCCTTGCAAGCATTGCAGCCATGGGACATCTCAGAGAAGCTGCCCCATTCCCAGAAGTGTTAAAGGCCAAGATGGACAAGGCTTGGAGCAGCCTGGTGTAGTGGAAGGTGTCCTGCCCAAGGCAGGGGGGCTGGAACTGAGTGATCTTTAAGGTCCCTTCCCACCCAAAGCATGCCATGTTTCTGTGAACTGGATGTGTTCCTCTCTGTGCTGTGCTGGCTCCCTGCTCTCCTTGTGCTCTCTGGCTGGGGTGGAGGGTGGTTTCTCCCTCATTCCCCGCTCTGCCTGTGACTGACACCCGTGTGCACCGTTCCAGGGGTGAGCCTGCTGGTGCCCCACGGGGCCATCCCCCAGGGGAAGTTCTACGAGATGTACCTGGTGCTCAACAAGGCTGAGACTGCCCTGTAAGTCACCCCGCTGGCCACCCACTCCTCGTTGGCCACCACGGAGTTCCCCCTGTCCAATGTCTGTCCCCTGTCCCTCCCCAGGCTGCCCTCTGAGGGCACACAGACAGTACTGAGCCCGGCAGTGACCTGTGGCCCCACGGGCCTGCTCCTGTGCCGCCCTGTTGTCCTGACCATTCCCCACTGTGCCGATGTCAGCTCCTCGGACTGGATCTACCAGCTGAAAACACAGTCCCACCAGGGAAGCTGGGAGGTAAGGGGGGAGCCCAGGCCCTGCAGGCAGAGATACCCACACCAGCAGCTTTACATGCACAGCATCACCTGCAGGCACTGTCAGTTCACACCCTGACAGCAACAATGTCATCTTTGAAGCCTGGATGGAGGAGGGAGGTTTGTGCTGCTTCCTTCCCAAATTGCCCGCACACAGCAGGCAATCTGAGAGGGAGAAGCTGGACCAAAGGAAATGAGTTCCCACAGCAACAGCTTGCCCAGATGGATCCCTGGGAGTGTTCCAGGCCAGGCTGGATGGGGCTTGGAACAACCTGGGCTAGTGGAGGGTGTCCTAGCCCATGGCAGGGGGTTGGACTAGATCATCTTTAAGGTCCCTTCCAACCCAAACCATTCCATGAATCTATGAAACAGTTTCTTCCCACACCACAGGGGCACAACCCCTTGGATGACGGGCTGACCCTCTGTCTTGATGTCTCTGTAGGAGGTTGTGACCCTGGATGAGGAGACTCTCAACACTCCCTGCTACTGCCAGCTGGAAGCCAAGTCCTGCCACATTTTGCTGGACCAGCTTGGCACCTACGTCTTTGTGGGGGAGTCCTACTCCAGGTCAGCCATCAAGAGGCTCCAGCTGGCCATCTTTGCCCCCACCATCTGCACCTCCCTGGAGTACTGCCTCAAGGTCTACTGCTTGGAGGACACGCCAGATGCTCTGAAGGTAAATATCCCCTCCCCAAAGCTGTTTGTGCTGGCAGCAGGATGCTGCCTGGTGCCTCTCAGGATGGCCTGGCCCTGGGGAGCAGACAACCTGATGCAACTGCCTGCAAAATGACCACAGTGAAATAATGAGGTGTTTACTGCTTTGCCTGTCCTTCCTTGTCCTCTGTGAAGGAAACAGGGAGGGTGTTGTGTAGGTCCTCTGCTGGGGCCCCTCCTGCAGGCATTGCATGAGAGGTTTGGCTGCTGATGGGCAGGTTTTTTATAGATCCTGTTATTCCTGCATGGATCCATGTCTCCCCCTGCCGTGGAAGGGTTTTGTGGCATAGATAACGTTCAATGCACCACAGGAAGCTGGAGTTCAGATGATTTGACTACCTGGACCCACCAGTGCTGTGGCTGTTTGATTCCCTGTGACTTATCCAGTGGATCCTGTTGGGATTGACCTGGTGCCTCTAGGTGGGGATGTAGGCAGGGCTCTGGCTCCTGGCTTGTCTCTTTCTCCTGAAAGCTGCTGGTGTGATGAAGGGGTGGTGTTAAAAGCAGATAGAATGGCACCCTTCAGGGGAGTGCCTAACCCCTGTGTTGGAGCTTTGCATTCTCTAAGGAGTACGGAGGCATTTATGGATGCTCACATTAGGAAATTCAAGTTTTAGCTGGGGCTGGTGTATGAGATGAGCTGGCAAGTTCTGTTGGGGTGGCAAAAGCTGTTCTCCATGGGCTTGAGGCTGCTGCTGGCTCTTCTTGGCAACTCCTCCCTGCTCCATCCTGGCTTTGGGCGTGGAGGTGCGCACAGGAGCAGCCTCTGCCCTTCTGGGTCTCACCCTACCTGTTCTGCTGCCCAAAGGAGGTGCTGGAGCTGGAGAGGACACTGGGAGGGTACCTGCTGGAGGAGCCCAAGCCCCTGCCCTTCAAGGACAGCTACCACAACCTGCGCCTCTCCATCCATGACATCCCCCACGCGCTGTGGAGGAGCAAACTGCTGGCCAAGTACCAGGTGAGGGGCTGACGTGGGGGCAGCTGGGCTTCCAGACCAGGAGCACCATCTCCAGCCAGGCACCACAGAGCTCTGCCTGTCCTGGGCCTGTCTCCTGAGTTTGTCTGCCAAAGGGATAGAGCAGAAAAGGGAGCGGTGTTCTGGTCTTTTTGGTGGGATGCTCTCTGTGAGGTGGGTCCTGCTGTCCCCTCTCGTCCCTGACGGGGTGGCTGGAGGAGGCGGGATCCCCACGGGAGCTGCTGGAGCCTTGGCTGAGCCTGTGCTTTGGTGGCCCACAGGAAATCCCCTTCTACCACATCTGGAGCGGCAGCCAGCGAGCGCTGCACTGCACCTTCACGCTGGAGAGGTACAGCCAGGCCTCCACCGAGCTCACCTGCAAGATCTGCGTCCGGCAGGTGGAAGGGGAGGGGCAGATCTTCCAGCTGCACGTCACGCTGGGAGAGGTGAGCGCAGGGGAGGTGGGGGGCAGCAGGGGACAGACTGCATCAGACATTTCAGTGATGCCTGGAGAGGATACTCAGAACAGAGGCTAGACAGTGTTAAAGGAATAAAGTGGGGATTTAGTAAAAGGCCTTCAAAGGATACACCTTGGGCAGTACAAGAGCCTGGACGAGGCTACACCAAAGATGGACTGAGGGTCACGAGTTTTTACACTTCTATAAGTTTTGGTCCATTTATATATTGGGGCTAATTGTCCAATTACAGCTTCAGGTTATGCAGTCCCATCCTCCCAGTTTGCTCTCCTCAGTTCGCCGTTGTTTACACTTTTTGGGCCTGAAGCTGCAGTGGTGTCCTTGGTTCTCAGGCTGGAAAAAGATTGTTTGGTCTAACTGTGGTGTGAGGAGAACTGGCTAACACTTCATATGAAGTTCAGAGTTACATACTAATGCAGCACAGAATATGGAAAATATGAAAGCTAAAACATAAAGGCCTCATCAGCAATGCCTCACCCTGTCCTTCCTCTTGCAGCACGGCAGCTCCTCTGACACCCTCCGCTCCCACCACAGCGGCGCCACCACCACCACCACCACCCAGGTGGGACCCTATGCCTTCAAAATCCCCCTCTCCATCCGGCAGAAGATCTGCAACAGCCTGGATGCTCCCAACTCCAGGGGGAACGACTGGAGACTTCTTGCCCAGAAGCTTTCCATGGACCGGTGGGTCTCCCCAGGCTTCACTTTCCCTTCCTGTGCCCCGGGCAGGGAGGCTTCACTCTGTGCTGCCTGTCAGCTGTAGACATCCAGTGGGGTTGTGTGCAGCTGGATAGGTCCATCCATAAATGGCAATATAGCTCTGCATAGTTATGTCCATCTCTATCCTTGGATATGATTTTAAACTAAAAGAGGAGAGGTTTAGATGAGCTATGGGGAAAAAATTTTTCCCCCGGGGTTGGTGAGGCCCTGGCACAGCTTGCCCCTGGATCCCTGGAAGTGTTCAAATCAAGGTTGGACAGGGCTTGGAGCAGCCTGGGATAACGGAAGTTATCCCTGCCCATGAAACTAGGTGATCTTGAAGGTCCCTTTCAACCCAAACAATTCTGGCATCCATCTGTGCCACAGTCCTACATCTCCTGTCACTTTGAGTGGCCCTTATTTATCTGGGACAATCGCTGTGCCATTTCCACTTGGTTTCACCCCAGTACCGAAGGGAGAAAGGGTAATTCCAGCAAAGCAAAGCTCATGTTGCTTTTGCGTGAATACCAGCTCTGTCTAAAAATTGCAGACGGTCTCTCGAGGGCTTTGGCACTTGTGTCACAGCATCCCCATCAAAGTTCATGTTCCAAACAGGTTTGCTGCTCCAGCATCCTCCCTCCTGCCGTCTCCAAAGGGCACCACAGCAGCCCAACACTCTTCTGCTTCTCCCTTTCAGGTATCTGAACTACTTTGCCACCAAAGCCAGCCCCACCGGGGTGCTCCTGGACTTGTGGGAAGCCGAGCACCAGGACGACGGCGATCTCAACACACTGGCCAGTGCCTTAGAGGAGATGGGCAAGAGCGAGATGCTGGTGGTCATGGCCACGGAGGGGGACTGCTGATGGTGCTCCCCACACCTGGGGGGCCGGGAGGATGAAACAGGGGGTGAGGAAGGGTCCTCCCCCAATGGCAGGGGGAGGCACATCCGTCCTGAGCGGGGAGGGGCCGAGGCCAGCGCTTCTCCCGCATCACTGTCAGCCTTAGAGACCCATCCTCAGCGTTTACAAGCAATTCAAGTGTTACACAGCATTCCTCCTCCTCATGGCACGGGGAGGAATTAGGGCTTCTCGAGTCGGGATGGGGCTTTCTTTCTCCTTCTTCTTTTTTGGGTTCCCTTCCTCCTCCTTTAATAGCATTTCTGCGTTGAAGAGACGAATACAACCCAGGCTTAACTTCTGTCAAAGGCTTCAGGCAGCTTAATGAGGCAAATAGGAAAGAAAAAAAGGAAAAAAAGTTTCTTAGGAAACGCAAATGATTTATTATCCAGATCTTTGGATGTGTCCTTTTTAAAAAAAAAAAAAAGGAAAAAAAAAAAAGAAAAAAAAGACAGATTTATAAAACTTTTTTTTTTTCAGTGTGTGAGAGCAAGAGCATTGCTGTGGTCAGGGTGGCAGAGAGAGATTTCAATGGACACACTTTTGTAGGGAAAAGCGTGTGATCCCAGTTCAGCGTGTTAAACGTGTTTACATGTCCTGGGACCCCCAGGGAGTCTGTAGGGTGAAGTGCCTCTCCGCCCCTTTGGTTCAGGGCCTGCTCAGACCCTTCCCAAGGCTTTTGTCCTTGCAAACTCCCTTTTCCCTGGCAGCGGGAAGGACGGGTCCCACTCAACCTGCAAGGAGGGATGAGGGATACTGCCCCGTGTTTAGGGTTCAGGGTGGGTGAGAGTGCATCCAGGTATGGGTATTTTTAATGAATTCTTCCCTGGCATGGTTTGGGGGAGCTTTTTAGGATGACTATGCCTTCATTTACACAACTTCAGTACAAACCAAAGATTTCAGTCCCGCGCCAGCCTCCGGACTCAAGGCTCAAGGGGTGGGTGTTGTAAATCCAGCAGCATTTTGCAGTAAGCACCCCAAACCTGGTCTTGGGGGTCAGAGGGAGGTGATGAGCGGGTGTGGAGGCGTCAGGGGAGAGCAGGGGCTGGCAGGCTGGGATGTGGCCACTTCAAACAGCCTCCAGTTCAGGTCCGTGCACTCCTGCCTGGATTTTGATGCAGTATTTCAGTATGGATTCAGGGAGGGATGCTCTGGTATTCCCAAGCTGCCAACCAGGCTGAGCATTTTCACATGAGGGATGGCATCGTGAGCAGTGCTCAGGTTTCCATCCCTCACTGCAGCTCCTGTTTTTCCCTGGAATAGGCTTTTTATAATGATGGAGAAGCTGTGGGGTGAAGGGAAAGTAATCAAGTGGTAGGCAGGAACAAGGTTCCTCGCACAGATACGGTGTCTTGATGAAGGTAAAAAAAATTAGGTTGCCTGCAGGTAGAAATAGTTCCAAGCGAGTGCTGTATCTTAGAAACTTGTCTGTTTAAAAAAAATAAAATAGGAAGGGGGTGGTAAGCTCAGGATTAGACTAGGTCACATGGCCAGGCTGTGGATTCTCCATCAGTGGAAGTATTAGGAGCAATGTCCTGCTCTGGGCTGCAGAGCCCTGGATCAGTGTGGTGGAATGCCTGTGCCGTCCCACAATGTGCTGGGCACAGGAGCACGCTCAGGGAGCCTGGAGAGCATCCCCTGCACAGGGCAGCTCGGGAGGAGCTTTCAGTATTGCTGGGACATGAAAGGATTCCTCTGGGCAGCTCCTGAGGCACTGATGGAAAGCACTGAGGTGCTCCCTGCTGTGTCTCGAGGTCCCTGGGGTTCACTTCTTGCTGAGTTTTCAAGGCTGTGGGAGAGAAGGGATCTTTTCCCCTCGTGCTGGATGGGAAAACTGCTGCTGGGTGAGCTCCTGTGTCACGTGGGAGGGGGCTTATCTGTCCTTTGGGTTGCGTTTGACCATTTCTGAGACCCTCTGAGCTAAGGAAGGATAAGCAGATTTGGAGAGCAGTTAAGACTCGATGGATCAATCCAGCTGCCCGTGGTTTTGAGGGCTCCCTTCTCAGTTCCACAGTGTTCTCCAAGGGATGGGATGCTCTTTCAGGTCGCCTCGGAATCTCTCTCCCATTCTCTGGTTGATGGATCTCTGCACCAGGGTGCGCCTCTGTCTGTCTGTCCATCCGTCCCTCCATCCTGCCCACGGGTGCCTCTCCATCCCCATCCGTCTGTGCTCATCTTCCCCTTCCTTCGGACAGGCAGCAGCCACCTGGCTTGGCTGGAGTGCACGTTTGGGGAGATTCTCCCCATTTTCCTGACCAGGGAACCTGCAGCAGGAGCAGGGCAGGGGGGATGTGGGGTTTGCCTCCATCTCCTGTGGGTGCCAGCTCTCAGGAGCCCTCCACACCTCCCTCCATGCCCAGAGCTTTCTCCAGCCAGGCATTTTTGGCAAAGGCAGCCCCATGGTCCGTGTCGTGCTGGCAGTGTCCATCTCTTGCTCCAAAATGTGTTTCCATATTTATATGTCCAGGGGATGGGCCTGGTGGCGTCCTCTAAACCCACGTCTGTTTATTCTGTAAACTAAAGAATTGTAAATAAAGTTTAGCATTCCTATTGTAACAAATTAATTTTTATGCAATAAATTATATTTCCTAGTCTAATTAAAAAAAAAAAAAAAGGAAACAGTCTGCTTGCTCCTCTCCTGTTCATCACTCACCGGTTCCTGCTGCGTCTGCAGGGAATGGGGATCCCTGTGAGCATCCCTCCAACCTGCTTTGGGCTCCACTGCCACAGCCCTGCCAGCGGGGGCATGTTGCTCTCAGAGTCCCTGATGGAAGAAAGCTGGAGATTGATTGATGATTTGCTTTGGGCCCCCATGAGTGCTTCCAAGGCGGGAGGCGAGGGCTACAGCTGTGCCTCGTGGGCTGAGCCAGCCTCCCAAGCAGTTCATTCCCTTCCCCAAGGGCTGTCCTACAGAAAGCAATGCCCCTCCAGCAATGACCAGCATTGGGGAGGACAATTTGAGAGGGGGGAATGGAGCACAGAGCTGCAGCTGCAAGTGGGGCATCCCTGTCCTCCAGCATCCCACTTGGCTTCCTCCCTTGCTTGGGGATTAGTGCTGCTCCCCTGCTTCAGTCCCAGCAGGGGAACGAAGCCAGAAGGGTTTGCAGGGAGGTTGGAGGAGCCCACTGCCCCTGCCGGGGCCACTCACCTCAGCCCGTTCACGGGGACCAGTTGCCACCAGGAGATGGCAACATTGTCCGTGCTCTGGGCAGGAGTGGGAATTCTGCAAGCAGAGGAAAAATAGGGACGAAATTGCTGCCCTGCCACCACAGTGATTGTAACATAGCCACACAAATATGCCCAGCCTTCCCAGCTGGGCTTTCCAGCTCCAGACAGGATGCTGAGGCAGATGCCTTCTCAGAAGGGATAACCTTTCCAGGAGTCTTAGAATGGTTTGGTTTGGAAGGGATGTTATAAAGAGTCTTGTTCCACCCCCCTGACACGGACAGGGACACCTTCCATCATGTTGCTCTAACCTGCCCTTGAACACTTCCAGGGATGCTGCAGCCACAGCTTCTCTGGGCAACCCGTGCCAGGACCTCACCACCCTCACAGGGAAGGATTTCTTCCAAATATCCCACATAAACCTGCCCTCTTTTCAGTTTAAAGCCATTCCCTTTCTTTACATCTGAATTCCTTTAACCTCCACCTCCCACATTGCTTTCTCTGGGCACTTTTTGCACTAAAGCATCTTTCCAAGAGCCCACATCTGTGGATAACTTTGACCAGCTGGTGCCCAATTCCACCTGCTGTTCTACTGTTGGAACACCCAGTTTGCTAATTCCCCTTAGAACTCATCCTCCCCAAATCCCTGCAGTGACACACTGAGCTCAGCCCCCATGACGGGCTCAAACCCAGCAGCTGTCCCATGAACTGCAGGAGAGAAGACACCCAGCAGCAGCACAGGGGTGTCCCTGAACCTGCCCCCGGCCCCTGTGGGGGCTGTGTTGTTGCAGAGGGTCTCTGGGGTGTGGCTGATTGTCGCTTTTGACATAAAGAACTCACACTCACACCTTGCAATGTCCGAGGCAGAAAAAGAGAGGTTTATTTACAGAATCAACATTTATCGAACTCCAGCAGTGACCATGGATTGGAGGAAGAAAATCTTCTCCAACCACACTGGACCATGCAACAGTCCATCAACAGTCTCCTCCTTTATGAAAAGAATGTAAACATTGCTAGATTTTACAATAACAAATAGCTTGTTTATACGAAAGTGTATCTGACTCCAAAAACACAAAAAGTTAAAAATAAAACTTTTACAAACTCCTTAAAGGGGACAGAGGAGAACAGCAAAAACCCAGACAACAGCTGATGTTCTCCAGAGGGGCTGTGGTGGCTCTGGCCCGGCGTGGCCTGGCTTTGTCCCCCCTGCTGGGCTGTCCCTGGTGCTGATGTGATGCCAGGCTTTTCTCCAGCAGCAGGTTTTTGACATGCTAGATGGCGGCAGGTCAGAAATATCAGGCGAATCCCTCAGAGCTGCCAAGCTACTGACTCGGACAGGCCGTGCCATCTCCTCAGGTGCTTTCCCAGCCTGGCACGTCAACGCGGATGAAAATCCCAAGGAGAAGCCTCTGAAGAGAAACCCACATGCTCTTCTCAAGCCTTTCCACTCCAGCACACCCCCGGTGGGCTGGCTGCCTGCTGCTGCTTGTTTTACTCACAGAAGAGGAAAAAACACTGGAGCGTGTCTTGGGCTGTTGTGACATCTGGGTGGCCGAGGCCATCTGGCCTGCTCTGCCCCAAGGCTCAGAGGCTGGAGATGGGTGGTGGCCGGCTGTCTGTGCACTGGGGCTGCTGGGAGCTACCTGGGTCCCTCCGTGTTTCTCCCATGGGTGAAAAAAAAAATCTGAA
Organism: Phylloscopus whistleri; assembly: GCA_017589585.1. Taxonomy (NCBI): domain Eukaryota; kingdom Metazoa; phylum Chordata; class Aves; order Passeriformes; family Phylloscopidae; genus Phylloscopus; species Phylloscopus whistleri. The sequence goes on along the minus strand of JADMLD010001066.1, from coordinate 1,944,676 downwards.
CTAGACCATTTGGGGCCTTCTGCAAAAAAAAAACAAAAAACCAAAAAACAACACAACACAACAAAACAAAACAGAATATTTTGCTTTGATGAAAGGTTGGGTGCATGTGCGTGTCCCTGTGTGGCTGCTGAGGAGCCAGACACAGCTTTGGGGAAAGAAAGAGGGAAAAAAGAGGCCCGTGCCCTCAAGGTGAGCGTCAAAGTGTAGTTTGCAGGGATTCGAGGACTTTACAGTGGAATCCATGCTGATGGGGCATTGCAGGAAGCACAGGGAGTAAAGGAGGAGCTCACATCCCATATCCTGCAGAAGATGCTCCCCATTCCCCACCCTCCCATCTTCAGGAGGTGCTGTTTTGGTGACTTCTGACAAAAATCAAGCCCAGGCAAAAACTTTTATTACTGCTGTGTGGTAAGCCAGGCTGTGATTGTAACGTTGATTTTCATGGAATCATGGAATGATTTGGGTAAGAAGGAGGGGCCTTTAGGATCATCTTTTGCTTCCCTGTGCCAGAGGCAGGGACACCATCCAGTAGAGCAGGGTGCTCGGAGGCTCAGCTTGGGTTTGGACACTTGCAGGGATGGGGCAGCCACAGCTTCTCTGGGCAACCTGTGCCAGGGCCTCCCCACCCTCACAGGGAAGAATTTCTCCCCAATATCCCATCTAACCCTGCCCTCTAACAATGGGAAGCCATTCCCCCTTGTCTGTCACTCCAGGCTCTTGTCCCAAGTCCCTCTTCCGCTCTCCTGGAGCCCCTTTAGGCACCAGCAGATGCTCGGAGGTTCCCCTGGAGCCCTCTGCAGGTGAACACTGACTTCATTCAGGGGGTTTCCAACCCTCGAAGCAGCTCCGGGGCCTCTTCTGGACTCGCTCCAGCAGCTCCACGCCCTTGCTGTGCTGGGGATGCCAGGGCTGGAGGCGGAGGCGGAGGCGGGTGCGGGTGCAGGGCCGCTCCCACCGGGCCGGGGCAGAACTTGGGGCGGAGGGGCGCGGTCTGGGGGCGTGGCCAGCACCGAGGGGGCGTGGGCAGTCAGCACCGCCCGCCATTTCCCTGAGGGGCGTGGTCAATCCCGGCGGGGGCGTGGCCTTGCGCAGAGTGGGCGTGGCCTGTCCATTAAAGGCGGGGCGGGGCGGGGCTGGCGGCCCTCAGGCGGCGGCGGCGGAGGGGCCGGGCGGGACCCCCGTGAGTGTTGCTCCGGCCGGGCGAGCGTGGGTGCAGCGGGTGGAGGGGGGACGCGTGGCCACAGCGAGAGCTGGGGGGAGGGAGGGGGCGCTCCCCGCTCCTGAAGTTCCCTGTTTGTTTGTAAAATCCGCGGTTTCCGGCATTTCCGCCTCCCCCGCGCTCTGCCCGGCCCCTCTGGGAGGGGGTTTCGCCGGCGCTGCTCGGGGTCGGCTCCGAGGCTCCCGGCCCAGCCCGGCGCGGCCGCGGTGGGTCCCGGTGCCCCTGGCCAGCCTCCTGCGGCGGTCACAGGTGGTTTTCCTGCGCCACGCCGTGCCTTTGTGCGTCTCTGTGAATCATTTTACACAGCCGGCTGACGTCGCGTTGGGTTTGGTACTAGTGTACAAGTCGTTTCGGAAAGCCCGGCGATGTTACTACGAGTTTACACCTTGCTGCGTAGAGCCCGACAGCGATGTTGGTTTGGCAGCTGTTGGGTTTGGGCTTGGGCTTTTTTTTGAGCCTGACATGAGCTAAGCGAGATTTCTTACTCCCTCAAGTCCAAGGGGGGAGGTTAATTATTAATTATGGACTGAAGTATGGGTGGAATCTGCTGTTCTTTTCCCCATGCCTTTCCATCCCTGACTCACTCCTCCAGTATTTGGCTGCCTGAGGCCCTGGCACAGGGTGCCCGGAGGAGCTGTGGCTGCCCCTGGATCCCTGGCAGTGTTCCAGGCCAGGCTGGAAAAGACTTTGAGCCACCTGGTCTAGTGGAAGGTGTCCCTGCCCATGGCAGGGGGGCTGGAGTGAGGTGGCCTTCAAGGTCCCTTCCAGCCCAAAGCACTGCGTGATTCTGTGATTTGCTGGGGCCCAGAGGGGGATGGAGCCACAGCTGGTGAGCAGTACTTTTGGAACCCTGGTGTGCCAATATCCTTGTGGGCGGTTGTTTTTCCCAGCGTGCCAGCACGATGATCCCGGCAGCCGGCAGCTTTCCCCCGGACCAGGAGCCCCTGCTGGAGGATCCCGTGGGGAGCAGGTACAGCCGGCAGAAGCCAAGGGATCGCTGGCATGGGGCCTACGTTATATTTTTCCTCCTGGGCATCGGGTCCCTCCTGCCCTGGAATTTCTTCATCACGGCCAAACACTACTGGAGGTACAAGCTGCAGAACTGCTCGGATGAGCCAGGCCCGGTGGGGCAGGCGGCCTCAGACCTGCGGGTGAGTGCTGCTTTTGAGGCAGAAAAAATAACTTGTTCTCCTTCCTAACTTGCTCATTTTCCCCCTCCACTTCCCCAGAAAGTAAGTGAACGTCCTCTAAGGCCTCACCTCCTGCAAACCAGAGGAAAAGGTCTATTTGGTATTTATTTACAAATAGCTGCAGAGAATATACTTCAAATCATTTTGTGATTTGCCTTTTACCTGTATTTGGACTGCTGAGTGTTAAGGTAAAAATCTGAATCTAAAAAAATAGGACTTAACCTTTCACAGGGCAACTTCTACAGTGCAAGGCATCTTCGTGGTGGTCTTTTTTGTGTCCTTCATGATCTGGCAGGTGTGCAATGAGCATCTCCTTGCAGTGATCAACATCTGGCTTGTGGCATATGGAGCAAAGAGCTTGTCATGGGGTGATGGATGAGGCAGCTGTGGTGTGGCAGGGTAATGGCCTCTTTCTGTCCCCAGAAAGGCTGCTTTCTCTTGCTCCTCCTGCCACAGCAGAATTGCTTCCCTGAGCCTCCCTGACAAAGCCGTGGGTTTATTTCTTTGTGGCTGGAAAGAGTGTTGGAGCCACGAGGCTGCATCACATCCTCCTCTCGTGGCAGAGCTAGTTCAGGTGGTTTGGACACTTTTTGTTTTTATATAAACACAGGGCCAGGTGCAATGCCTGTGTTTCCCCTTGGATTTCTCACTCCAGTACACCCACAGCTCTTTTAATTCTCATAGTTGCAAAGTGTCAGCTTCTTTTTTGATGGGGAGGAAGGGAAGTGCTTATACCAGTGTGATAAATGCCAGGATGCCACAGCTGTAGAGCAAGAAACTGAATTAAACTAGTGGTGCCCCAGCTCCTGCCTGAAGACCAAAATTACCTGTGTCTGTGCTGGTGAGGGTGCACAGAGAGGGGTGAAAGGTGCTATGTCACCACATGGTGCAGTGTTCCCTCATATTTCCTGCATCCCACATGTTCCTCACTGCTCTACGTCACGCTGATCCTCTTGAAAAAAGCTGGGTTTAAGTAAAGTGTGTTAAAGTAGGTGTTTGCTTGCACAGCTGTACTCTTGGCTGGATCAGCCATTTCTTTGCTGAAAAGGTGCTTCTCCTCTTCCTATGTGGCCGTGGAGCAATGCTTTTCCCTTTCTCCAAGGAAAAGCTACGTGGCTGTTCTGTGGCAGTGGAGTGTGATCCACACTAAACCAGTCAGCCCAGTTTGTGCCCTGCTGCTGCAGCAGGAGGGTTTGCCTGCACTCAGACTGGCCTCTGGAAGGATGCACCTCTGACTGACAGCCTGCTCCTGGTTCCAGCCTTTTCACTGCTGCCCATTTCATGCCCCGTGCTCAGTAACACTCCGGTGCCTTCAGCCACCGACAGGGACCTGGATTCCTTTTCCAGCCTGGCGGGAGCCCAGCTGCCAAGTCGGGGCTGGAGCAGAATAGAAGCTACTTTGCACCTTGTGGCAGATTTGCCACCACGATGCTTTGTTCTTGGTTTGGGGCGCTTTAAGGCATCCTGGCAGCGTCTTTGAAGTTAATACGGGGTTAAACACTTCCATTATGTGCCTCAGCTCCGTGGCTGAGGGATGACAGTTTCCCCCATTAGACCTGGAGGTGGGAGGAACATGTCAGGTTTGCTTTGGGGTTTATTTTAAGGGCTCAGCAGAAAGGGAGAAGAACCGGGTATATCCTGCAGTGCCAAAAATCTGCACATCTGTGATGGGTGGGAATACCCAAAGAGGGAGAAGAGTTGCCATTGGAGATGGATTAAAACCTAACAAGCAGGAGAGACGAGTATGGAACCTGGTATTTTCCATTGGTCCAGGCATGGATTAAATTTGCCACCGACCATTCTGCTGCTGCATTAAAGATGTGGTGCTAGGGCTCTTAAGTATCTTTCCCGATTCTCTTCTCACTGCTGGTGTGAGCCCATTTGCTGGGAATGAATGGATATTTCTCTGGGATGCTCAAAACGCAGCATCTCTGCTGGGTTACTTTGAGTACACTTCTGCTTGGAGCAAAGCATGAGAAAGTCATTTTTCCTCACCAGAAGCAGAAGCAAGTGAACTTGGAAGTTTATCGAGTATCCCCAGGATGCTTTGGAGGTTTGTTTTAAGTAGGTGGGTAAATAAGCTGGAGTTTAGCAGCCAGCTTTGCATATTGCTTTGTCTTTTCTCCTGTGATTCATCCTATGGCCACAGAGCTTTGAGCCTCCTGCTTGGCTGAGCCGATGCCATAAGCACAGGCATTTAATTCTCTGCCTATTTGGACCCTCTAGGAGTGATTATTAGATTTCCTGTTGCTTCCAGTGAAGGTCCTGATAGGGAAGAAGAGACAAATGTGCTTGTAAACTGATTAAAAGTGATGCACGGCCATAAAAAATAATGAACTGTGCAGAGAAAACCTGCCAAGTGTCTTTTTCTGGTTGGACATGATGAGACCCCATCTTTGTAGCTGGATAAGTGCAGAAAATTAAAACCTGTCAGGATATGGGTGGGCATGTAGGTCATCCTACCCTCTGTGTGCATCATCCTACCTGCTGGCTGAGATTCCTGCAGCAAAAAAATGGGATTAAGCCCCTTGAGGGGAGGAGAGGGAGCAGACATGCACAGCACCATGGCAGCTATTTCTTTCACTGTTTATTTTTTTCCTTCTGAATTTATGTCCCCGATTTCCTGAAATAGCCCAGGGCTATGGGAGGGCAAATCCCAGAATTCCCATTGCCCTGAGCAATCTGCAACATGGGCTACAATGCAACAAAGTGGATACCTACACCATAACTCCCTGTTGTGTCGTATTCAAGACCTGAAATTCATGTGTTGTTCCCCCTACAACGTTTTTTACTTTGTTTTGGGGTTTTGTTTTTTTTTTTTTTCCTGGCAGGACTATTTTGAGAGTTACATCTCCATTGCTTCCACCGTGCCCTCAGTGCTGTGCCTGATTGGAAACTTCTTGCTTGTCAACAAGTAGGTGTTGCTCTGATCCCAAGTGCCTGAGCCATGCTTCTCCCTGCCTTTGTCCTCCTGTCTTCTTTCCAGTTTCCCAGCTCAGGCTGCCCTTCCCTCAGGGGGAGACCATGGGGCATCCTGGGCTCAGCCTCCCTGTGCAGCCAAAATTCCCCTCCTTGCTCCTGCCTGAGTTGCAGCCGGCTGAGATGAAGTGGGAGAAGCACCTTGCTCCACACGTGCCTGCAGTTGGCTTGACTAAATAAATTCCTAATGAATTCTTTGCATAATTGCTTTGACAGTGTCTCCCAGAGCACACTCCTGGACAAGCTGGCAGCCCAGGGCTGGGACAGGAGCACTCTCTGCTGGGTTCAGAACTGGCTGCAGGGCCGGGCCCAGAGAGTGGTGGTGAGCGGTGCTGCATCCAGCTGGGGAAAGTCACCAGGGCTGTTCCTCAGGGCTCTGTGCTGGGGCCAGCTCTGGTCAGTGTTTGCATTGATGACAGGGATGAGAGCATTGAGGCTTTCATGAGTAAATTTACAGATGACACCAAGCTGGGAGCGTGTGTTGATCTGTTGGGAGGGAGGGGGGCTCTGCAGAGAGACCTGGAATGGTTGGATGGATGGGCAGAGTCCAAAGGGATGAAGTTTAATCAGTCCAAGTGCCCAGTCCTGCCCTTTGGCCACAAGAACCCCCTGCAATGCTCTAGGCTGGGGACAGGGTGGCTGGACAGTGCCCAGGCAGAAAGGGCCCTGGGGGTGCTGGTGACAGCAGCTGAACACGAGCCAGCAGTGTGCCCTGGGGGCCAAGAAGGCCAAGGGCACTGTGCCTGGATCAGGAATGGTGTGGCCAGCAGGAGCAGGGAGGTCATTCTGCCCCTGTGCTGGGCACTGGTGAGGCCACACCAGGAGTGCTGTGTCCAGCTCTGGGCCCTCAGTTCAGGAGGGACATTGTGTGCTGTGTCCAGCTCTGGCCCCTCAGTTCAGGAGGGACATTGAGTGCAGTGTCCAGCTCTGGCCCCTCAGTTCAGGAGCGACATTGAGTGCAGTGTCCAGCTCTGGCCCCTCAGTTCAGGAGGGACGTTGAGTGCAGTGTCCAGCTCTGGCCCCTCAGTTCAGGAGCGACATTGAGTGCAGTGTCCAGCTCTGGCCCCTCAGTTCAGGAGGGACGTTGAGTGCAGTGTCCAGCTCTGGCCCCTCAGTTCAGGAGGGACATTGAGTGCTGTGTCCAGCTCTGGCCCCTCAGTTCAGGAGGGACGTTGAGACCCTGGAGCGTGGCCAGAGGAGGCAGCGAGGCTGGTGAGGGGCTTGGAACATGAGCCCTGTGAGGAACGACTGAGGGAGCTGGGGTTGTTCAGCCTGGAGAAAAGGAGACTCAGGGGTGGCCTTACCACTCTCTACAATGTCCTGAAAAGTGGCTGTAGTCAGGTGGGGGTTGGTCTCTTTCCTCTGTCAGTACAGGACACAGTCTTAAGCTACACCAGGGGAAATACAGGTTGGCCATTAGGAAAAAGTTTTTTACAGGAAGGGTAATAAAGTACTGGAATGGTTTGTCCGGGGAGGTGGTGGAGTTGCCATCCCTGGATGTGGCACTGGGTGCCATGGTTTAGTTGAGGTGTTAGGGCATGGGTTGGACTCTATGATCTTGAAGGTCTCTTCCAACCCAGTGATTCTGTGTGAAATATTCCCTCTGAAAAATATCTTTATTGTCATCAGGGGACTGGTGGACAAAAGCCAAGCTCCTCCAGGTAGGAGCAACACCTTGCCCTGGTCTTACCAGCCCTTAAACTGGGATAAGAAATGGACCAGCTGCACCTTGTTGCAAGCTTGGCTTAAATCTCAAACAGCCTCATGCCTTCATTTGTACCCTTCCTTATCCCACATCGTACTCCTGCATGCTTGCAGGCATGCGTTTGCATGCCTGATCTCCAGATTCCAGCTCCCTGCCTCTCTCCCTTGCCTCACTGCCTCCTCATCTCCTCCCACCTCTTTATTTTCTTTGCCCCTTCTGCCAGCACAGGAGTTGTCTTCCTGTGTCGAACGTTCACATTGTGGTTTGAAACGCAGGAGTGACTTCTTCCCCTTGTCCCCAGGGTTCCTGCCAGTGTCCGGATCCTGTCCTCCCTCTTTGTCATGCTGACAGTTTTCCTGGTGATCACGGTGCTGGTGAAGGTGGACACCTCCTCCTGGACCACGTCCTTCTTCGCGCTCACCGTTGGCTGCGTGGCCGTGGTCAGCAGTGCCTCCACCGTCTTCTCCAGCAGCATCTTTGGCCTGAGCAGCTGCTTCCCCATGAGGAACCTGCAGGCTCTGGTCTCAGGTCGGGTGATCCCGCTGGGATCGTGCTCTTGGACCTTCCCTGCTCGGCTCTGTGGTTTTCTCTCTCCTGCCTCTGGGGTTTTGTCATGTGGGGTTTGTTTTAGAGGCTTAACTTTGCCCTAATGATAAAGGGAAGTTGCTGAAGGAGAAACTTGCTCGGTCACATGAGCTTTGGTTTCTGTAAATAGCCATAAACTGACCCTGCAGAGTTTCTGGGTGCAGGGAGAAGGAGGGAAGGAGATGACATCCCCCTGCCCTGCCATTTCCAGAGAGGGATCTGCAGCTTTGCCCTGTCTGCTCCTTTCTGATCAGCATTTCCATGAGCGTTGGGAGCAGTGAGTGATGAGCTCCCTGGAGCTTTGATAACATTATAAATGTGCTGTAGAATGGTTGACAAACCAAGAGGAGAAGGGGGGGAAAACATCAGGATGGTGAAATTTTTCCTGGGGCCAAGACAGGAGTGTTTTAATGAGTTTATCTCAGAGAAGGAATGCACCACGTCCCTGAGATGGCATTCCTGCCACTGGTGGCTTGAATTCCCATCTGGGGGAGTGCAGAAGAGAGGCTGATTGCACGTGTGCCAGTGGAAAGCCAGGCTTAGGCTTTGGAAAAGGTTTGGACTTTTTCTGCAGGCCTGGGGACCTGCAAGCCCAGCAGGTTGAGTGCCATCCTGCCCCCTGTGTGTGCCGTGCTGTGTTGGAAGGGGTGCAGGATGGCACCTGGGCTGTGCTGCAGCCCCACAAATCCCTGAGGTGTGGGAATGGAGAGGAGGTGGAGCTGCACGCTGAGCCGGGTTTGGGGCAGGGCCCGAGCTGCAGGGAGCTGTGCACGCCAGAAGAGGAGCTTCTGGGCTCCCCCTCTTGTTCTCTGTCCCTCACTGTGCCCACGTGGCACTGTTCCCTCATGCAGGCCAGGCCATGGGTGGCACCATCAGCGCCGTGGCCTCTGTGATAGACCTGGCAGCGGCGGCCGATGTCACCGACAGCGCCCTGGCCTATTTCCTCACTGCCGACATCTTCATCGTCGTCTGCATCATGGTGTACCTGCTCCTGCCCCGGCTGGAGTACTCCAGGTGTGTGCCAGCCTGCCAGGGCCTTCCCACAGAGGGGGGCTGCCACTGGGATTGCTGGGGGATCCAGGGCACGCTCGCCATGCTGCTCCCTGCCGTGTCACTGCTGCCAGCCGCTTCCCCTTTCACCAAAACCACAGGCTGAAACTGGGGGCGTGCTGAGTTTCTGCCAAGCTTTCCCAGGGCCCGGGATGCTGGCGCTCCCAAAATGTGTGGAGTCAGCAGAGAGCCCGAATCTGGAGGCAGCCAGCCAGCCCCATATCCTGTCTGCCACTCGGGCGTGTGTGACCCACTGATCTGGTTGGTGCTTGTAGCTCCCCAGAGCTCCCTGCTCCCAAGTGCCTGCATGCAGCAGGGTCCTCTCTGTGAACGCTGAGGGTGCAGAGAGATGGGGAGAGGGGATGGTGGGTCTGCAAGAGTCACCTCTCTGGTAAGCTGGAGGTGTGGTGGAGTTGCAGGGTCCAGTGGGTGTACCTGTGTCTCCAGCTTCTCTCCTGCCCTCTCTCCAAATCTCAGTTGCATTCCCCCTGTGCTTCCCTCTCTCTCTTTCTCCAGGTATTACCTGAGCAGCCAGAAGGAGAGCCCCTCTCTGGTCACCGTGCCCCCTGACAGCTCCGTGGAGGGTGAGGCAGAGCCAGGAGGCACCACGAGTTCCTCCATCCTCACAAGAAACGCTGGAATTCCCCCACTCCGCCCCATCCTGCAGAAGACCGCCCTCCTCGGCTTCTGCCTCTTCTACGTCTTCTTCATCTCCATCATCATCTTCCCTTCCCTCTCCTCCAACATCGAGTCTGTCAGCAAATCCTCGGGAAGCCTGTGGAGCACCAAGTACTTCACGCCGCTCACGTGTTTCCTCCTGTACAACTTTGCTGACTGGTGTGGGAGGCAGGTCACTGCCTGGGTCCAGGTGCCTGGCCCCAAGAGCAAACTGCTGCCTGCCCTTGTCCTCCTCAGAACCATCTTCCTCCCTCTCTTCATCCTCAGCAACTACCAGCCCCGGGCTCACATCCGGACCGTGGTGTTCAACCGGGACATCTACCCCGTGCTCTTCACGGTGCTGCTGGGGCTCAGCAACGGCTACCTGGGCACGCTGGTCATGGTCTATGGCCCCAAAATCGTGCCAAAGGAGCTGGCTGAGGCAGCAGGGGTGGTGATGACGTTTTACCTCGTGCTGGGGCTGGCTCTGGGCTCTGCCTGTGCTGTTTTTGTGGTGCACCTCGTTTAGAGGGGCAGCCGGAGGAGGAGGATGCCTCGGTTTGTGGTGCTGCCGTTGGATATTTAGGGTTTGGAGTTTTTTCCCAAAAAAAGTCAGGTATCATCTGGTTTTGAGGCAGGCTGCCTGTCTTGGGGGGCAGGTAGCTGCATCCAGGGGGGATGCAGAGGGAAAGTCTCCCTTCTGGGAAGGGGCATCCCCTGTGCTTGGGAGAGTTCTGTCAGACATTGTCACTCCCCAGTTTAATGGAGCAGGGACCAAAACAGCCTCATCCTCCCCAGGGAACTCAGGAGGCACCAGGGACACAGGGATACCATCCCTTACCTGTGTGCCAGTGGTTTTAAGCTGAACCCAGGGCTTTTGGGGGCACCTTGGGTTTTACTGCCACGCTGTTACAAGTTCAGCCCTTCAGGGGTTGGGTGGTCTTTGGCAGGGGTCACCCCTCACTGAGCTATGATGGTGGCATTGAACTAAAAGGGATTTGAATCCTGGAGCAGCTTCCCACAACTTAGGGAGTGAGTAGCAGCTGCCCCAGGGATTGGGGCACAGTTTTGAACAGATTTCATACAATCATTGCACAAAAGAAAAAAACGTATATAAGGGAAACCACTCCACTTGGAAATTTGCTTGCTTTAGTTTTTCCACGTAAAATTGAACTGAGGAATCATCTACCTCCTAGCATGGTGCCACTGGTGTTGGGGACTATTCCCTGGCCAAGCTGAGAGGAGCACTTTTCCTGCTATGACTGTGGTGTGACCCCTCCAAGGGAAGTGAAATGCTGAGTGGGCCTAACCTGAGGTTTTTAAGGTGTCTTCAGTCTGTGTTCAGAGAGCTCTGTGAAAGCCAGGGAGATGTATGAGAGGGACCCTGGTGTGAGGTTCACAGCAGGAATCTGGTTAATTCATGTAGACAGGCACCATATGGCCTCCAGATGTTTTCAGAGGGGTGAGCTACTGTGACACCCAAAATTATGGCCCACCCAAAGACGACTGGCTTTTAAAGCCATTTAAACTCCCATATGCCAGCACAGCCTGGACTAAATCCGATTATTGTATTTATTTTCTCAGATTGGCTGGATTTATGGTCTGCAAGAGGTGAACTGATATGCAAGGGTGTAATGGCAGAGCTTGGCAGTGCAGTGATGCCTCAGAGATGTTGTCTGTGGAGATGAATTCCTTTAAGGCTGGGTTAGGAGCAGATGCCCCATTACTGGGATGCTCTCTCAGCACCTCCTGCTTGCCCACGTAGTGGTGGAGCTGCTGGATGTGGGGCTCTGCTGGGAGGATGGCAGGATCCATGGTGGTTGCTGCCCTGGGGTGCCTTGGGGGTGTGGTGAACACTGGGTTTTTTACATAAATCCTTCCCAGTGTTTCGTTTGGGCCCCTTGGCAACACACACAGAGTTTTGCTTTATGGCTGATTTTTATTTCAGCGTGAAATCCAGACACAAGCGGAGAATCTCTTGGGTGTGCAGTAGTGAGGAGCAGCTTTATGGAACGTGTGGGCTCTTCATCCTGTCCCTTTGGTGGGTTTGGAGCTCCTTGGCCTCCAGCACTTGGCCAGGCACTGCCTTGACCCAGGTGAAGGCCCCGCCAAGGTCTGAGGGTGGGGATGCTGGGAGCCCCTCCTGGGGGTCAGTGCTCCCATCGCCTCCCTGGTGCTGCAATAATGCAGCAGTTGGTCAAAAAGCCCAACCCAGCTTGGTGCTGACAACTAAAAAGTCCCTTTGTGGCCTTTGGTGGGCCTGTCTTCGACCTGTGCATTTCCCCCCGATCCAGGGAATGATGAGATCGGGCTTGGATTTTTTACTGCTTTGCATCTCTGATCCTCCTCTCTGTGTTACAGACTAAATTCCTCTGGAGGGAGAACTTAATTATCTGGTACCACTGCTAATAAAGATAATTCTTGATCCTTTACAACTGCTGGTGTCTGGAATAATTTCTCTTGGAGATGCACTGATGCATGCGGTTTTAGTTTGCATTTTTCCTTCTGGTCATCTTTCTCTCCCAGCTTGGGTTGTAAACTCAGAGACATCCCTGGCAAGGGCTGGGTGGGGGAGCCCTGAGATCACTGCCTTGAGATACTCCAGTGGAATATCCCCAAATGACACGCAGGTAGGTGTGGAGAGAGTTCCTGTGGCGGGTGAGCAAAAAGGGGATTTATCCTTTGGTTTTGCTGGCAAGCACCTAAGGAAGGCCAATAAATGAGGGGAGAAATCCATACAGATGCAAACTGGGCAAGAACCAGGTCTGGGCATAAAGCAGGGAATGCTGGTGGGAATGCCATGATATGGGGGTGGATGCTGCCAGGCCTCTGAGCCGTGAGCTGTGTGTGATCCCCCTGCAGAAGGGGAGGGATAATTTATAGGGAATTGCATCTAATGGCAGGGTCGTGATTACAGTGCCTGGGAGAAGCCACATCTGCTGCTCGGCGTGGGCCATAGCGAGGAGCTCCAGGTGAGGAAAGGCGGGATGAGGAGGGAAATGGGGGTGGTGAGGTGGAATGAAGGCTGCTGGACCTGGGAGGCACCAAGGTGCAGCTACATCCTGTGCCTGGGTGGGCTGAGTTGGTGTCCCTGCCCATGGCAGGGGTTTGGAACCAGATGATCAGCACAGTCCCTTCCAAGCCAAACTTTCTCCATGATCCTGTGATAAACACCTCTGACAACAAAAGTGGACACGGAGCCCAATTCTCAGGCCTGGAATGATGCTCTAGCCAGGAGGAACACTGCAGGGCTCCAAACCTGCCTTCTAGTTCTCCAAGAGCTTCACAAGAGGGAGTTTGCTCCCCAGAACTGGGGTACCTGAGTTCCAGAGAAAGACCCTGGCTGTGGGCAGGGCTGGAGCTGAGCTGGGTCCACTCCTCACCTGCTTAAAAACGCATTCCCAGCTTTTGTTTGTGTGATTGCCACCATCCCCTAAGCCAGCAGGGTTGTTTTCCCATCTCCCAGGTTTTGTTTGTGTGATTGCTACCATCCCCTCGGCCAGCAGGGTTGTTTTCCCATCTCCCAGCCCAGGGAGGCGGGTGTTGATCTGGCTGGCATGGGAGGAGCCCCGTGCTTTCCACAGGGCTTGGCCCCCTCTCATGTGTGGGTGTCAAACGAGCCCTGCAGGCACTGCAGAACTCCTGAGGGTGAGCCTGTGATGTGCAACCTAGTCAAAGACACAGATCCTTGTGTAGTGCCCAGCACTGGAGGTGGTGCCCAGCACTGCTGGCACCGTCACCCGGGCTCTGGAGAGTCCCAGCACGGAGGGGATGCTGTGCCTGCCCCCCGCTGCCTCTTCCAGCAGCCTTTGGAGTTAAATCCAACTGGCCAAGGGGGGAAGAAAGCTGGGAACTGGTAAAGCAGCAGCAGCCAAAGCAGCAGGGTGCAAGGGAGAAGGAGAGGAAGGGATGAAAGGGCACAAAGTAGAGGAGATGCATCTGCTGCAGCTTCTGCTCAAAGGAGACCAGCTGAGCCTATGTCTGACCTGGTTTTGTCCCCTCTCACCTCTGTGGTGCCAGCTCCCCTCCCTGCTTCAGAGCTGGACCAGGCTAAGTGTTGGTACTGTGGGCTTTAAAGCAAACAAATGCACTGGAGGAGGAATGGAATTTTTGTTATGGAGCTACACTCACTTTACATCCATTGCAAGTGACTTTCTCTCTTTCTCTCTGACCTCCAAAGCCTTGTCCTCCCTGAGTGGAGTGCCCACGGGGTAGGAATGCTCCCCCTCTGTGTCTGTGGCACCAGCCTTTGCATTGCAGAGGCTTTGGTGCAGTGCTGTGACCCCTGGGAAGCACCTCCAAAATGGTTCTTTAAGGCTCCTTCCAACCCAAACCATTCTGTGATTCCATGAAACATCACTGGGGGCTTGGGAAGGGCCACCATCCCCAGCAGATGAGCTGAGCTGGTCCTGCCCCTCCACGAGTGCCCCAGAGGAGCAAAACAAACCTTGGCTTTGAAACCTTGCCAGCCAGCTGCAGGCTTGCCCGGCTGCTGTTCTCCTTTTACATGTTTTATGGAGTAATTTGTACTATATTTACACAGCAGTGATAAACAGTTTCTAAAATGGAAGCAAAGAAAATGCTGCTGGATGAATTGTTAGAAAAAAACCCTGTTTTGCCATTCCAGCAGGGGGGAAAAAAAGGGATAAAAATCACCATCCTAGGGACATGCTGTTCATCAGATCTGGGTATTTTTTCCCTTGATTTGTGTGCCTAATGTGAGCAGAAGAAGTCGCAGATGCATGCTGAATTCTGCAGGGAACATATGCATGCATTTAAATCATTTACAGCATTTACTGGTGCAATTGTAAAGCACATTATTTTTCTGCATTTGTAATTAGGCTCCAAACAGATGGTGAAGGACTGCAGCTCCTGATTAGACAGGCTTGTGCTCTGTTGGACGGCGCTGCGAGAACAAACTGAGATGAGAAACTTTTCCTCCTAATTTATCATGCCAGGGCGGGGGAGTGCAGGAGCTGGGGCTGCCTGGGCGTGAATTCCAGGGTGCCCGGAGCAGGCTGGGCAGAGCTGTGCCCGGAGCCATCCCTCTGCCATCCCCCCCTGCTGACGGATGGGCTCCCGGACCCCTTTCCCAGCTCCTCTTCCATCCCAGATTTAGTGACCCCGCCTCACTGCACAGCTCGGGACACCCGGCAGCGCGGAATGGAGCGTCTGCTGTGCCAAATGCCTTGGAAATGAAGCAGGAGCTGGGAGGTGAGAAGGGTTTTTAAAGCAGGAGCGAGCTCCGGGCTCCTGGCTGTGCCTGAAGAGCGATCCCACCTGCCTGGCCTCGGCTCTGCTGTTTTTGCCCCCCTTGGCTTGGCGGGATGGGGAGAGCTTTCCTCCTCTCCTGGGAGCAACTCCGAACCTCAAACAGCACCACGGGCTCTTCCCTGGTACCTCACACTCCCCCTCCTCCCAGCAGTCAAGGAGTCCCCCTTCCTGTTCCCCCCTGTCCCTAGTTCACACAGGGGACAATTTATCCGGTGTTATTTGTCCTTCCTCCTGCAGTTTCTTATTTTCCCGGCTTGCCTCCTTAAATCACAAACGTGTGGACCTGATCCAAGTGGGTTAAAGGAGAGGCACCTGGAAGAGCAGAGCAAGGCAGGAGAGGAGCACGATGCCAGTCTGAGAAGCTGTGACCCTGGGTGAGCAGCAGAGGAGCCCCCCAGGATTCCCTTGAGGCAGCAGCGTGACCAAAGTCCCTTTGTGTCCCCCTTTGCAGGTCCCCCCCAGGCTGTGGGGATGGGCCATCGCCTTCCCTCGGGTGGTTTATCTTGCTGCTCACCGAGTCAGCAGCGAGGTGCATTAAACACAGGTTCAAGAGGGAGCTCATCCTCCACCCGGCACAGCCCTCTGCTGCTCCCTGACCCCGAACAGGGAACGAGCACCTGGAAGAGCGCAGGGAAGGTGGCGCAGCCCAGGGTAGGATGGCAGGGGACAGAGGACACGGCTGTGATGAGGATTCTCTGCGCCTGTAGATGGCACCTTCTCCTCTGCTGAGGAAGAAGGAATAAAGCGAGGGGAAGGGGAAAACCCAAGCTGCTGAGGTAGGGCTCAGAGCTGGGAGAGAGGTGCTTTGGGTGCGCGGCATGAAGTGATTCGGGGTAGTCCCACAGTTATCCCCTCTCGCTGTCCCTGCTCTTGATCCAGATCACCTGGATCGGCACTGAGCCCCGCTCCAAGTTTACTAACATTGCCCATCACTAGGAAATCGAGAGGGATGAGGGAAAAGTGCTTCCAGCTGCACAGAGAGCTGCTCTGAAGGGTTTTTTTTACCTTCATTAACCCATTGTGGATCTAACGAGCCCTGGGGCTGCAGGGTGCTCTCGGTGTCCCTAGCAGGGGACAGGTCCTGCTGGTTCCACCTTTGGATGGGTCCTGCAAGGCTTTTTGGAGCTCACCAAAATCACCTTGATCCTTCTTGCCTTGTGTCGTCACCACAGGAATGCTTGGTCCAGGGGTAGCTCAACTGGACCCACCTGTAAACACAGGCTGGAGGATCCCTGAGGAATTCCCACAGAATTTAGATCTGTGCTACAAAGATGAGCTCAGTTTCTGCCCCTCCTGCTGTCTCCAGAGGATCACCTTGCAAAGGTGCAATTTGAAACCCAGTACTTCTGTATTTCTAAAGGAAAAAAAAAAAAACAAAACCCAAACAAACAAACAAACCCAACACAAAAACCAACAAAACAACCCCAAACCCAACACAACAAAACCAGCAGCTCTTTGAGTGCTTTTCTTCTTCAGAGAGAGAATTCCAGCAATCTCTTAACTTTGCTTGGCTTCCTCAGCAGCCTTCTTCACTCATAAATACCTAAACAAACAGCATGATTCAAATATTGGCCCTAAAATTCTGGGTGAAATGGACCTGGAAATTAATTTCACACCGGCAAAGCCAGCTCACTGTCAGCCACAGCACAGGTGGTCGAAAAGAAAACTCCAAGATGGCTCTACAAATTAATTCCGTGGCTCGCATGAGAGGGTAGCAGGCGGGGAGCTGCCTCCCTCACGCCACCACCCCAACCCATACTGCCCCACGGGGTGCTGGAGAGCTGTGGGGCAGGGAGGGGACACCTTACCACCTGGGACTTGTGGTCTGGGGGGACAAAATCACCCACCCCCCTCAAAAAAAAGTGGAAGCAGGGGGCACGGGCTGCTTTTTCCTGAGCACGAAACCGGCCTTGCACTTTTACACAGGTCTTATTTACTGAAAAAAATAATAAAAAATAAAAAAAAAAAGGAGGGTAGTTTGGGGAAGCGCTTGCAGGGACCCTTGTGGGAGACTCCTGGGGAAAAGGAGGCGTGAAGAAATGACTGATGGCACAATATTGCAGGGCCAGGCTGTCAGGCAGCGGTGTCCGCGCAAAGCCTGGAGCCGCGGCAGAACGTGGCCCGCGGCAAGCAGAGATCATTCAGGACCTCAGCAGGGCAGGGTCTGCACGTGTCTGTGTTGTCCCTGCCTCCCATGTGATGTTTCACCTATTTACAGACAGACGGCAGCCTCAGCTCTCGCAGCGGAGGGCAGGCAGGGGAGTGAGGAGAGCTGGGTGCGGGAATGTTCCGTGGCTGGGTGGAAAATGAGAGGGGGAGAAGCCCTGCAGTACAATTTCAAGGTTGAGTGAGTGGTGCCAGGAGGCTGTGAAAGGCTCTGCTGAGCTGCTCCGTGTCCACAGGCAGGATGGAGAAGGGAGGTCATGGGATCTGCCTCCAAAAAAATCAAGTTTCCCTGTAATGAGTCTGTGGAGAAAGGCTGGGATAGCAAGGAGGTTACCCCAGCCCTGCAGCATCCTGCTTTGGGGTTGGTGTTAATTATGATCCCAGTAGCAACCAGGAGCATCTCTCTGCTCACAAAGCATCGCTTTCTTCTACTGCCTTCTTTTCCCAGCTCTGAGCCTGTGGAAAGGCACATCTCCCACAGGCTGGGTCTCGGAGTACCAGGGATTTCTCCTCACAGGAGCTTGGTAACATCAGCTCAGTGAGCTGGTTTGAGGTCCAGCCTGCACACAGCTATTGCTGTCCCTGCCTGATTTAAACCGGCCCTGACAGGGAGGTACAGATCACAAGATACTGAATTCCCATGTGTTTGGTGAGCCTAGGCACTGAAAACCCCCCGTCCTCCCTCTCCTCCTGGGAAGGGCTGCAGCCTGTACTCCATCAGGAATGGGAGCCCAGGCCAGACCCCCAGGCCAGGAGGAACTCAGCCTTGTTAGAGCTGACTTATGTAAAACGGGTGACAATCTCCAAACCAGCCAGGATGTGAGCAGAAATCCATAGTGTGGAGCCAAGGCACAGGAGCCTGGCAGAGGAGAGGTGTGCTCCTGTTTAACCAGAAACCCTGACCTGAATTTATCAGGGGAGGCCGTAAGTGAGGCATCACCTGTGCAAAGTCAGAGCAGCTACAGGCACCCAGGCCTGAGACAGGTCTTTCCTCTGGTTTTGCTGTGGTTCCTCCCCTTTTTTGTCATTTCTTCCCCCCATTAGCTGCCTGACTTTGTGGACGTGGCTGGGCTGAACAGGGCGTGAGGAGCCTGGCTGTGTACACACTGCTGTGGGATGATGGAGAGGGCACAGGAGGGAGGAAGACCCCAGGAGAGAGAAACCCCCTGGAGCAGGTGGCTCAGCTCAGCAGGGTGCTCAGAGCCCCAAACAGGTAACACCTGCCCCCTCTGCACTCCTGGTGACCCCCAAGGTCGCTGCCAGCTGCCGAGGCCAATTCCTTAAGGAACCTAAGGCAGCTCAGGTGTGATGTGAGGAAATCATCTGCCAGCACCTTCATTAGCTGCAGAGAGCTCAGGGCATTCACCTGCTTGCCAGGGACTTTGGGTTTTAGCCCCAAAGCAGCTGCAGGTGTGCAGGGGCGCAAGGTGCCTGCAGCTGGGCCAGGTTTGGTGGGGGAATCTCCCCATCCCCAGGGAGGACCAGGAGCAGACCTGTGCCCAATTCCAACCAATCAGCCCCGGAGCTGTGCTAATGGCATAATTAGAAGAAGCTGCTCAAGAGAGGCAAAGGCTTAATTACCCCCTCCTGCTGCTGCAGGGGCATTCACCTACTGGTGCTCCAGGACGAGTGGAGGTGAGTGGAGGGGAAGGGTCCTCACGCCCCTGGAAGTGCTGGAGGCTGGCTGGACAGGGCTTGGAGCACCCTAGTCCCATGCAAATGTCCCTGGCCATGGCAGGGGTACAGAATGAGATGATTTTTAATGTCCTGTCCAACCCAAACCATTCTGGGATTCTGTGGTTCCCAGGCAAGGCTCCAGGGTGGGCTTTAACAGCGTAAGCTGCTCTTGTTTAGCGTTTTAACCAAAGCGGTCGCGACGGGCTCGGGTACGTGGCAAAGCTCCGGCCCCACGTGGTGGTGTGAGCAGCAGGGCAGGACCCAAAGCCCTGCCCCTTCCCGGGATCCGGGAATGCGCGGTCACCCCCTCGGTGTGAGGGTTGGTGTCACCGTAGGTGGCTTTTCATGGCTTTGTCGCTTCCGAGGCGGCACGGAATGGGGTGAAGCGGTGGTGGTCGGCCCTTTTCCCAAAAGCTGCGCCTAGGGAGGGCTTGGACCGGAGGCAGGAATGTCCTGCCAGGCTCAGGAATGGCGGGGGGATACAGGAGGGTTTGGTGGGAGCTGTGCCTGGGCAGCACGGTGGGTCCGGCTCGGGGTGCCCGGGGAGAGCAGCTGGGCAGGAATATCGCTGGCACGCCGCGCCCGGATCGCTTTCCCGCTCATCCATGATTTATTTACCTGCTCCGGGCCCCGCCAGCTGCTCCCGCGCACGGGTCAGGGAAATAACAGTATTAGCAGAAAAGGAAAAAGAGAATTAACCCCCCCGAGGCGGAGTTAAACTTTCGGTAACCAGCGCCCGCTCGGGCTGAAGTTGGGTTTGAGCAGGCGGCCGCTGCCTGTGGGGCGGAGCCCGGGATTTGGGGAGCGAGCCGGGCATTTTGGGTGGCTGGGAGTCCCCAGGGAGGGGTCAGGTGGGGGGGGAGGTGGAGCCGGCGCTGAAATCCCGGGTACCTGGGCGAGGGGCGCTGCGCCGCCCGCGTCAGTGTCTCCCGCGCTCCTTCCCTTTCCCTCCCCTTCCTCCTCCTCCTCCTCCTCCTCCTCCCGCGGCTCACGCGGCTCGCAGGGCGGCGGGGGGGGCATGGGGGGGTCGCCGCTGACACTGGGCTCCGAGACATCCACCGCAGGTAATGCCCCGCCGCTTTCCTCGCTCCTCGTGGGTTTATCCGTTCGGGAGGAGTGGGATGCGGGGCCGAGGGGGATGCGCGGGGGGCATCACCCCCTCCCTTCCCTTTGCGCGGGGTCCCCCTTCCCAAACCACCTTGGTTTGCTTTCACCGAGCCAAGGTGTTTTTCCGGGGGCCGAGCCCTGCTGTTATTGTTATTATTTTGGGCGGGGGGACTCGCTCGGCGCGGTGGTTTCCGCGGCAGGAGACGGGGAGCCCAACCTTTCTCCCCTTTTTCCCAAAAACAGCACCGGGAATGTGCGGTGGCACCCGCTGTGCCGCCCCCGAGGGAGCGGGCACGGTGCCCCCTCCTGCCTCCATTCCCGGCTCTAATTCGGAGTCCGGGCTGCTGAGGAGCTGCAAAGTTTCTGGGATGAGCCGGGGCTGAACTTCTTCCCAGGCGTGGGAATGCCGCGCCGCAGCCGCGCGTGGGGGCTGAGCCGCAGTGCAAGCGGTGGGATTTTTAAATCCCCTCCGAGCATCAGTAAAACGGGAGGACGGCGTTTTACCGTGCCGAGCTTGCGTTTTGAGAAAGCACTTTGTTTTAGGTTGTTTTTTCCTCTCTGGTTCTTTACTTGCTGCTGCTTTCCTTGCTCTCCCTCAGAACCTGCAGTCCCTCCTTTCCTTAAACCCGTCTTCTGACCACCTTGCCGGCCACGATCCTTTCCCCAAGCCGCCTCCCCTACCCATCAGCGTTTTCCAGGAGGAGGGGGATGCTGGAATGGGACATTTCCTATGCCGATGTGTGTTTTCTTTGTTGTTGGTTTGGGTTTTTCCCCCCGTGCTGGGGGAAAAGCCACGTCTGGCAGCAGGTTCCTTGGGCTGGCAGAGCTCGCTGTGCTGGGCTGCCCGCAACAAGCCCGGCTCCTTCCTTCCCGGGATCTTCCCGGTGCATCCTGCGGGAGCCTGGCGTGCTCCGTGCACGTGGGATAGAGCTGGTGTGTCCAGATGTTTTCATTTCCTTTATTTTTTGGGGTGGGGGGGGGCGGGGGAAGAGGGGGTGGTGGGAGCCAGGGATGAATAATTCCCATGGGATGCTCGCGTTTGTGGAAATCCAGGCGGGTGTTTCAGCAGAGTTTTACCTTTGTCTCTCCTTCCCCCCACCCTGTCCTGGGAAAGGAGGGGAGGAGAATTGGCTGTGCAGTTCCATTTTCCTTCCCCACCCCGCTCCCTCCCTTCATCCCCGGCACAAAGCTTTCTTGTTTCCGAAGGAGTTGGGCCATGTCATGAAAAATACAATGTTAAAGACCAAGTTGTATCCCCACAAGACCGAGTGTATTCTCACGCTATCTTTGTGGGAAACTGTAAAAATTGGTGCTGTCCCTTCTTTTTAATTTTTTTTTTTTTCTGGTGGTAAGCGGGAGCAACACTTTTTGGGCAAGATGGGAGCCGTGGAGCTTGGCTGGCTGCTGTGGCTGAGCCTGGGGAGGGCCCCCAGCCCCTGTCCCTTTTCTCAGGAGCATCACCTGAATGCATCAGGGAGAAGGGTGGCAGCACCAGAACCATTCCTGCAGTAACCTCCAGAGCAATGCCCGGGGCACGGCAGCTCTGCTGACCTGGTGCAAGGAAAAGAGCAAGAGCCCTGCATTCCTCTCCTGAGCGCAGCCCTGGGCAGCTGGGGGTGAAAGGACCTCTTAGAAAAGGACTGGGTTTGTGAAGCTTCTGAGGTGCTCCATGCAGATGGTCTGGAGCACAGATTATTTTGGGATTTAAGAAGCTTTAGGATATGGGATTGGCTTGATGAGGGGCCTGGCCTGTGGCCTCTTAGAGTGGGCAGCTGCTCGCAGCCAGGCTGATGGAGCTGGAGCTCTGCTTTGGGAGCGTGAACAGTTCCATGTGCAACCTAAAACTTTCGTGGTTTCTCCCACCACGGTATCCTGCTCCCTCCAGTAAGACTTCTCATAATGTTGCAGGAGAAATAGGGTTCTTTTGGGGCCCAGGACCTGCAAACGTGAAGACTCCTGCCTTTGTGCTGATGTTGTTGTCTGACTCTATTTCAGTGTGTAGATTCTGCACCTGAAATGGGGAGAAATTGGGAATAATTCCAATGGTTAAGATCCAAATCTTGCAGATGTCCTGGATCTTGCCAGGGGTTTGGTGAAGACCAGGGGCTGGAGTAGCATTTATCCATGGGCTGTGCTCAGCTTGGAGTTTCAGTGTGGGCAGGAGGTACTTGTTCCTGGGTCCTGGTGACTTCCAGTCCCTGAAGGTGAGGATTAGATGGGATAGTAGGAGGGAATTCCTGGCTGTGAAGGTGGGGAGACCCTGGTACAGGTTGCCCAGCAGAGCCCCTGGCAGTGTCCAAGGCCAGGTTGGACAGGACTGGAGCACTCTGGGATCGTGGAAGGTGTCCCTGCCCATGGCTGCGTGGTCTTTAAAGTCCCTTCTGACCAGAGGGGCAATCCTGGCACACGAGGTCACTTTTGCAGCATCCATTTGAATGCCTGTCCTGGGGCCAAGGACCTGGCTGTGCTGTCCCTTCAGAGCCTGGATTGCTTTGCCCTGACCTGTGTGTTTGATGAAACAGCTGCTCTCCTGGGAGGAGAGAGGTCCTGCCTGCTGTGTGCTGAGGAGAGAGTCACTGCGGGCAGATTCCCGAGCGAAACCCAGCCATGTGCCCGAGCGTGCTGCACCTCTGGAAAGGGCACGTAGGACAGGGACTGGACAGCTTCAAGGGCCCTCAGCCACACCTGGGGTCTCAGGAGGGCTCGCATGAACCAGCCTGTCACTGGTGATGAACTGCTGTCATTAATCCAAATAACTTCATCCCCACTGCCTGCCTTTGTCATTCCACCCAGTCCCCGCTCTCCGGGGCTGCTCTTTGGGACTGAGGCATTTCAAGGGGGTTCCTCCTGAGTATCCCCATCTTCCTTTCCCTGTGCTGTCTGTACTTTTTTTTTTTCCCTGCTCTTACAATTCCAGCCAGCGGGTGATTATCCCCACAGTGCTGCTCTGCCAGGCAGAGCTTCCCTTTTATTATCTGGAACAGCCAGCGGGCCTTGGAGAGGTCTGGAGCAGCAAAGTGGCTCTTGCTGGAAGTGAGCTTTGTGTGAAAGCAGCAAGGACACTTCCTCTTGATTTCGGTGAGGCAAGAAATGGCCTGAGAGCCTTTACAGCTCTGGTTCATCAGTGGGAAAGTTTTTTGTGGTTTTTCCTATGGATGCTGTGTTTTTTTTACCCTTCTTCTGAAGCACCCCTTTTCCCCTCTGCTTTTAAGGTCTGCCATTCTGGTTACCATTGGCCTGAACGAAATAGCCTTGCTGCTTCTTTTTAGTGGAACCTAGGGGCAGCTGGAGGCAGGGAGATGGGATAAAATCCCAGGTGCACACACCCTCAGGGTCCTGGGCTTGGAGCAGCATCTGCTGATTGTTTACCAAGGGAGATGGAGTTATAAATTAAATAACTCACCCATCTCCTTTGGCAGGGCTTGAAAATGCGGCTCGGTGACTGATTGGGAAGGGCTGGTGGTTCTGAGGCTGGTGACTTGCTGATGCTGAATCCTTTATTGCTGCTGTGGGGGGACATTCTGGGGCACAGCCTGTACCCTGCTCCCTCCTGCTGCAGAAAGGGGAGCCTTGCCTTGGAAGCTGCAGCTGGATGTGGCAAGGAGAGGGAGATGCCGAGGCAGTCCCTTCCAGCACACGCTTTTTTTCCCCTTCAATCCCACTTCACACACATCTTGTCCCCTTCTTTCCCTTCAAACCCCCCTGAGCCAAGCAGAACTCGTGGGCTGGCTCCAGCAGTGCAGGGGCCAGGCACTCCCAGGGATCCCCTCTGGGAGCCTGAGGGTGTTGAACACTTCTCCTGCATCGCTTTGGTGGCAGTGCTTGCAAGTCCAGCCAGGCTGCTGCCGGCCCTGGGTCGGAGGGAGGCCGCCTCCTTCCAGGCAGGGCACAAGAAAGGAAGTGTCTGGCATCCCACTCCTGAGCAGGCTTGGAGTCAGGCCTTCAGCATCCTTACATCTGCCACTTTGTCCCTTCCTGTAGATTCTTTAAGAGCCTGGAGAGAGGCTCCTGTCTTGTGAGACCAGACTCTGTGTGTCACTTCACTGCATTCAGCTTTCCACTTCCTCCTAAAGCAAGAATTACCACCCTTCTTCCCCCTCCTCCTTTTTTTTCCTCCCTCTTTTTCTCCTTTAAGCCAAGCTCTGTTGCTGTTGGCTGCTTTTCCACCTTTTCATCCCACGTTAGCATCATCTGCTCCGCAGCTTTGCCGTGTTGGTGCAGCCCTCTTGGCTGGGTCTCCGTGGCCTGTCCCAGCCTTCCTCCCAGCTCAGGAGCTGCTGCTCCAGCTGAAGAGAGGGTTTGTGATGGAAAATGGTTGCTATGATGCCGATGGTGACTAGCAACCAGTGCTGGAGGCTCTGTAGAGTCTGTGCTGCCCCACTTAAAAGGAAGGAAATGGGGAATTCCTACTTCTCTCTCCCCAGAAATGAAGCTGCCTTCGCCATGGAGGGGTGGGTGGCAGTGACTGCAGCAGGGAATGGGAACTCTCTTCCCAAAGCTCTCAGGGTGTTATTTTAGTATCCCACGGATGCAGAAGATGAGTTGGATGCATTGTTTGGCTTTTCCTTGGAGGTGCCACAGTTGTGGTGAAAGGTTTGAGTGTTGCCTCTGCAGAGCTGGGCAGTTATTGGGATTATCTTGTGTCAGGGGGCCCAGGCACAGCCTTCCTGCAAGGACCGGGAAGTTTAAAGATGGCATTTCCTTCTGGGCCTGGGTTTTTGGTGAAATGATGTCTTAATGCCATTTTGCAGCTAATGTTTTTTTCCTGTGGGAAAGCAAATGCCTGGAAGCACCAACCAAAATACTTCCACTCCTGTCCTTGTTTTAAGATGGAAGCAAACTGCTGGAAGTGAGGGAAACTTTTGGGTGTTAGTAGCTATCAGCAAGGAACGGCCCCAGCTTTTTCTCTGGAAGAAGAAAGGGTTGAATACCCCAGCTGGGAAGTGCAGAGCTTTGTGGGGAGAAAACACCCCTGTCTCCAGCCTCAGATTGGATTTTTGGGGTGAAGCAAGAAGAGAGAGGATTTTTCCCATGTTCATTTCTCCTGCAAACACCGTCTCAGGTGGGTCGTGACAGGTGCCAGCAGCTGTGCCCCTTATTCCCTGTGGGCATCCATATTCCCCCTCCCATGTGCATGCCAATATCCTGGCCTGCATTTACTTAACGGGGAAATTTTATTTCCTTTCGCTGCAGGGAAGAGAAAGAAAAAAAAGGAAAAAAAAAAAAAAGGGGGGGGCAAATTTTTTCACTGGGAACAAATCTCATTTTCAAGAGTCCTGACAAAATGAGCCATAAAATTACAATATTTCAAAGTGCTTTGTAATTCTAGCGTGGACGGCTCTTCATCATAGAATCTGAAAGCTCAGAAAATATAAAACTCATTAGATTAAAATAAACCACCTACCGCACGGGAGAAAAGCTTATTTATCAATATCAATTTACTTCTGATTACCCTGTTCTGCAATTCGTTATTTTGGGGAATTATGATTTGGGTACAGCTCATGCCAATATGGGGGTGGGAATAAAAAAAAAAAAAATCAGAATTAACTTGTAATTTTTTCCTTTTGAATCCTACCTTATTGTAAATCCCTGGCCAAGAGGCAATAATGAGGAGAAAGGTGCATTTCTAGCAGTGATTTTTTTTTTTTTTTTTTTTTTTTAAGGAGTAGAGGGCCGGGGAAGCTGGGAAAGCAGGAGAGGCTGGGTTTTTTTGGTGTGAGGGGTTGTGTTAAACGATGTGTTTGGCCAAAGGGGATCCCAGGGGTGGTTTTTTGATGCGTGGTTGGTGGTGGTCCTCGTTGGGCCATCTCCTGGCTGCTCTTCCGAGGTGATGGAGGAAGCCTGGG
Source organism: Phylloscopus whistleri (assembly GCA_017589585.1). Classification (NCBI taxonomy): domain Eukaryota; kingdom Metazoa; phylum Chordata; class Aves; order Passeriformes; family Phylloscopidae; genus Phylloscopus; species Phylloscopus whistleri. The sequence goes on along the minus strand of JADMLD010001066.1, from coordinate 1,919,221 downwards.
AGAGAGGGTTCCTCCAGCAGCCGGATGGATGCGGGGGCATCCCAATGACACCTCAGCTTCTTCCACCCCACCTCTCCCATCAGCTCCTGGCGGGGGGCAGTGCTGTCCCTCTTTGGAGGACACCATGGGTGTTTCCCTGTGGGAAGGGGGCTTTTTTGGGAAGGCCCAGGCAGTTCCCTGCTGTGGCAGCTGTGGGGGAGGCGCTCCGATTTATCCCTTCCTTTCTCCCTCACGCCCCTGGAGCGGCGCGGGGAGCTTGGGGCTGTGAATGCTGAGGCGTTTGGGGAAGGGAGGGACCAGGTGAGGGGACAGGGCTTCTGGGGATGTGTCAGGATGCCAGCGTGGAGCAGCTCTGCCTGCCGGGCTGTGGGAGGGTGGCGGAGGTGATGGCGCGTTCTGCGTGCCTGGGGTGCAGAACGAGCGCCACAGCAGTGCTCTCAAAAAGGAACCAGCCCAGGTGCAGAGCCTGGCAGTGGCTGCTGAGGCACCCTGAGAGCACTCTGGTTTAGTGATGCACCCCCACGCCCAAGCAGGTGATTCTGTTCAAGGAAAAGAGTTTCGGTTCACCCTTGTACACGTAAGGAAGTTCAACTAGAATTTTCCACAGCCTTCTGGTTGTAATTAGCCCAGAGCCAGCAGAAGGGCACTGGTTGGGCTTTGGAGAGATGCACCTCTCAAAGCCTGTTGCCAGTTTCATTGGGCAAGGTGCCAAAAAGCCTACCTGGACCACCAAGTACAAAAAAGACTGCTCAGAGCCACTCAATCGCTTTGCAAGGTGTCAGAGGCTTCTCTGACACCCGTGCTCGGCTTTTGTTTCTGTGTCATTTGTTGTTTTCAGTTTTTCTTAAAACCTTTATTCTACAAAACACACTTAAAGAGCTGTCTGGCAAAATTATTGCCTTGTTTGGGGATGCAGCCCTGCTGCCAAGGCAGTGAAAAAGCCCCTTCCCAGGCTTGGGAAGGAGGAGGCATTTGGAGAAAGCAGGCTGAAAAACCTCTGCTTGGCCTCAGCTGATTCCTAAACTTCTGAGCCCCAGATTTGTTTGCACGGTGGTGTTTCCTCACCTTCCCTCTCCCGGAGCAGCTGCCAGTGGATGGGGAAACCTCTGGTTGAACATCAGTGCTTTGGCAGCCAGCAGGAGACAACACCTGAGCTTCCAGGGACGCCTTGCCCAGAGACATCATCGTGCTGGGAACTGCACTGAGTGCTTCCTCCAAAGAGCCTCTCTCTTGTACAAGGTGCAATTTAATCTGCTCTTAGTCACAGTTTTTTAAGTTCTCCCCGGAGACTTCTCGATCCCGTTCCTTAAATTTGCAGTGTTGGAGTGAACCATCTCGGAGAGCCAGTGAAGAGCTGCAATGTTAATGAAGACAGAGAAAAATCAAAATGACACTTCAGGCAATTACTTACATAATGAAGTGACTGACTTGGAATATCCAATATTTAGATTTATCATGACACTCGAAAGGGGCTGCTGTCAGCCGCCTTTATTTCTACATCACATAAATTGTTTCTCCGTTGCCCTGTTGCTTTTTAAACATGGGCTGTGGAGCTGGAAAATAATGTTCACGCTCACTTGGGCTGATAGTGGTGCTGTTTGAGAAGAAAGTTAGTGTTCTCCTCAGTGGCGTTTTGCCACTGCAGAAGGCAGAGGCACTCATTTCCATCTCATCCTCTCTGGCTGCAGCGCCAGGAGTTTGGGCTCTGCATTCCGTGCTGGGTGCAGGGCTCTGGAACAAGGATGCTGCCTGAGGTTTCCTCCTCCCCAAAACCTATTAATGCAGGGGGAAAATCGAGATGTTTGGTGGTTTTTCTTAATCACAAGATTCTCTTCTGCTTTTGTTGGCCAAATGTAAGGATTTTAAAGGGCTTGTCAGGCTGAAGGCTCCTGGGGAAGTGGCCATTTTTGTTTAGAAACTGGGCTTTTGGATGCTCTGCTGACACCGAGCAGAGGTCAGAAGCTTGTCATGGGGTGGAGGTTTAAACTCTCCTGCCCTGGCTGGAGATGGGCATGATTACACCTGAATGTCTTCTCAGGCTTTCACTGAAATACCTGAAGATGCACAAAATACACCACAGCGCCGTTTTTCTTGTCTAGGCACAGACCTCTTCATCCCAGAGCCTCTCCGGAGCAAAATAGCGGGAGAAATTAGAATTTCAGGCCCTTTCTGCGGTGGCAGAGTTGTTACGAGCTGTCATCTCTGACACATCCATCAGTAAAAATAAAATAGGTGTTGCAGCTATTGCTTTGGAGCTCCTTTAGGAGCATCCACGAGGATTCCCATGAATTTCTGAGAGGAGGGGGCAGAGCCCTTCACCCTTAGCTGGGTTGGGATGACTGCCCACTGTAGGATGCTGTGAAGGGAAGTTCAGCTGGCTGTCACCTCCTCTCCCTGTCCCTGCTGCTGTCCCACCCCCAGCTGGTGGGAGAGCATTCCCCTGCCCCACAGCTTGTGGGGCACCCAGGGAAGCACAGAGAGTTTCAGAGACAGGTCACTGGGAGGTCCTGCCAGCCTCAGGCTCTGCCTGAGGAAACCTCTGGGGGTTTCCTTGTGCCTTCATGCTCTGTGTGGTTCGTGTTTGCCTCCAGGGTGGAACGTTTTAAAATCCACCTGTGTGAATTTCCTCGCAAAGGGGCATTTGTCTGTGCTTCTGTGGGGCTGCTTTGGGAAAAGCTTTGGGTTTGATGGTCTGAAGGCCAAGTGGGGATGTGGCTGTGCTCCCTGGTGCTGCTTTATTCTCTTTCCTTGGCGTGGGGAGCTTGTGCTGTGTTGTGGGAGGCAGAGAGGGCCGAGGGCACGCTTTGCAGCCTCCCTGCTCCCCGTGCTCCTGCAGTGTCTGCTCTGCAGCCACTCAGGTGGTGTGAGAGGTTCGAGGGGCTCTGCTCCCACATCTTGGTGCCTCTCCAGCGATTCTGGGTCAAGCTTCCCGTGCAGCTCTGCCAAAGCATCTCAAATCTGGGTGCTGGCAGCTCGCTGCTGTGTCACTCCCGGGTCACTTCCCTTGCTGGAGCAGCTCATCCCAGCTTGGGCTGCTCCTCTCCTGGCCATGGAGGTGGCTCGTCCCCTCACAGGAGAGGAGCTTTGGGAAGCAGGAAGGAAAAAATGGAGCACTCCACCGAAAGAATCCTGGTTTCCATCGCCACGAGGACGTTGGAGACTCAGCATTGATATCCTGAGGCTTCCCCTGTGGCATCAGGGAGCTGGGGCACAACCTGGGGCAGGGCTGCACCCAAGCCTGACCGAGGAAGATGAGGTCATGTCTGTCAGGTGCTGGGCTTGACGCTGCCTCTCTTCTTTGACAGGAGCCATGAAGCGACGCGTGGCCGCTGCCGGCAACTTCCTGCCTCTCCTCCTGCTCCTGGAGCTGGTCTCTCCAGGTAAGGCTGTCTCTGCTCTCTCCCTGCTTGTCTGCAAGGTGCAAAGGTGGCAATTGCTGTGTTTGTGGGCTCCTGGTGAATGTGCAAAGCTGCACTGCTGGGGTGATGGGGGGGTGAGCAAATCTCCTGTCTCCATCAGATCTTCCACGTCTCCATCCTGTGAAGTTGTGGGGGCCTGCACATCATGCTCCCACTTTTCTTGTAGTCCTGACTGACTGCAAACGTGGTATTAGGTGGCCCTTCTTGGGGGAGAGTAGGTGGGACTGGAAAAAGCCTTGGAGAAGGATGGATGTGCTGGTGAGCCCAGCAGTGGCAGATGCTCCTGGTGTATCTCGATGGAAAGCTCTTGGCAACTCCAGATGCGGATTTACCAAGCAAAGCTGGTGCTGGAGCTGGCACGAGGTCAATTTACGTAAATAAAACCTAAAGAAAACTGGAGGGGGGGTGGATCACAGGCAGGGATGTAAACCAGAAGCTTGTTAGCTGTGCAGCAGCAGAATATTGCTGGCAAGGCTCTCCCTCTGCTTTCAGCAGCAGAATGATGACCTGAGCTGTGCTTTAATAGATGCTGGGGGGGAAATAACTCCTGTCCAAGCTGCAAAACCTCTTTTCTGATTCCAGATGGGGGGACAGGCAGGGCTGTAGGCCAGAAGAGCCTCCACAGTAAGCTCTTTCCACTGATGCTCTGGGTCTTTCCTGGCATGGGGACTCCTGGGACAATGGCTTTTTGGTATAGAAAATGTGCCTTTTGGGACAGGTTTTGGCACATCACAGGGCACACAAGAGCTGTAAATGTACAGCAAAGCCCCGTGAAAATTGGGATTGTTGCATGACTGGCCTAACCCCCCTGGGTGCTGGTGTGGGGAGAGGGTGCCTGTGTGGCTCTTGCTGATAAACAATGGCCAGTGTGTGTCCATTTGATAGCACTGTGCCCTTTGGAATAAAGGCTTTTCTTCCCCCTTTTTTTCTCCTCCTGAAGCCTGGAGATGGCTTGCCCAGATTGGCAGCCTGATTAAGCAGTCAGTGGATGACATTAGCTGTGAGTGACAGGCGCAGTCAATCTCCCTCTGGTGTCGTGTTGGATCAAGGAGAGCCTCACTGGGTAGCTGCTCCTCTGCAAAGGGGACAAACAAGGAAAAAAGACCATCCAGCAAGTCCTTTGCACTTGCCAGTCTGTCCCATTGGAAAGGGGGTGGTGGGGCCTGCCTGCCCAGCTGGGGACTCGCTCCTTCCTTGAGCCTTGGACAGGCAGCACCTGGAGACAGGGATCTGGAGGCTTTGCAGCTCAGCAGCGTTCCAGCCCTTCTCTCCTGAAGCCTGCCCAGGGCTTGTGTTGCCACCTCTGTGATAAGCAAGTGCTGGCACAGCTGCTGTGCCTGGGATAGGGATCAGCACGTGGATGCCCTGCCACCGCCCTGGGCCTGCAGGTGATGGAGAAACTCTTCCCAGAGGGTTTGCAGAGCTCCTGGTGAAGCACTGAGCTGGGATATAATGGGCAAGTGGAGCCTGAGTGGGCTTGGAGTGTTTGGAAGAGGATGGTTCAGCTCTGGTGATGCCTTGGGAAGGCTGACCTGAAACAGAGACTGGACAGAGCTAGAGAATAAAGTAGGTATTTACTGAAAGGCTTCCAGGATCCTCCTTGGGCAGGTCAGGGCCTGGCCAGGGCTACACCCAAGGTGGACACAAAATGGTCACAAAAATGACCAGTCACGAGATCTCACACTTTTATAAGTTTGGGTCCATTTGCATATTGGGGTTTAGTTGTCCAATTACAGCTTCAGGTTGTGAGGTCCCATCCTTCTTGTTCCTCCCTCCAGCCACCCTTGTTTGTGCTTTTGGGCCTGAAAGTTGTCCTTGGTGTGCAGCAGGACCAGGATTTGTTTTGTGTCCCTGCTGTGTGCAGAGCTGAGTGACCCTGAATGTGAGGCTCAGAGCTGCACCCCTGGGCAGCACAGAATCTGAAAATATGAAAGCTAAAGCTTAAGGCATCACTGGCATGGCAGTGGAGTCTCCCTGCTCCTGCCTGGCTCCTGCTGCAGGAGATGAGCAGCGACCTCCATCACCCGAGGTCTCCCTGGAGCCTTCTCTTCTCCAGGCTGAACACCCCCAGCTTTCCCAGCCTGGCTCCACAACCGAGGGGCCCCAACTCTCTCAGCACCTTTGTGGCCTCCTATGGAGCCTCTCCAGCAGGTCCACGTCCTTCCTGTGCTGGGGGCACCCCGTCTTGTGCCGAGGGTTACAGGGATGGTGCATCCCAGGGTACAACTGGGTGCTTGTGGCAATCCCTCAGAAGGAAACTCCAGCTTTTGTCCTGGGATTTGCAGCCCACAAAGTGGTGTCCTGCCCCCAGACCCTTGCTCAGCATTTCCCAGCTCTCAGGTGCTGCTCTCCCTCCTCCCTGAGCGCACACATCCTCCGTGCCGGGTGGTTTGGGAGCCTCCCAGCACCTGCTGCAGCTGGATTTGGAAAGTGCAACTTATTTTTAGTGAGCTGGTGATATTAAGAAATGTATTTTGAAAGAGAAAGGTTTTACAGAAGCGAGTCCTGTGTGCCAAGGGCTGCTGGGGGTGCTTTAGCCTCATTTGCCCCTCCTGGAGCCTGCTGGCCCCAGCGTGGCAGCCAGTGACAAGTGTGCTGCCAAGCCTCTGGAGATGCTCTTAGCTCTCAAATAACCCATTTTGTCAGGTTCCTTTTTATTTTCTTTCCAGGTACTTAACTCCAGAGGCTGGGATTTAAATGTGCCTTTGCAACAGTGCTGCCTCCAGCGCTCTCCCATTTCTCAGGGTGTTTAACCAACCTGGTGCCTCAGGAAAGAGGGCAGTGCTGAAAAATCCGTCTTGTTACGGGGGGAGCCTGGGGCATGCGTGCCTGTGTCCTCAGGAGCGGATTTGTTGGGATGCACACCTGGGAGCTGTGTTTAAAAGGTCTCAGGAGCATCTCCTTCCTTGGAGAGCTTGGCAGGCAGAGAGGATGCTGAGGCTTGGTCTGTCCCTGCTTCCTGAGGCGGGATGCTGAACACGCTCTGCCAGACCTTCCTGGGAAATCATGGAGTGCCTCTCCCGCCACCTCTTTCCCCACAGCCCTGCAACAGTAGATCTTTCCTGGTTGACTCTTTCCCTGGCTCAGGCTGCCTTTGTCACTCTCCTACGTGCTCTGCACTTGACTCTGTCCCCTAATGAGGCTGCGGGCCAGGGGCAGGCTGCGAGCTTCCAGCACCGTGAGGATGGGAGTGGAAAGGAGTGAGCCTGGTTATTAAAGGTGAAAGGAGGCAATTAGAGGGAAAGGCAGCCGGGTGATGGGAGAGGGAAGGAGCACGGGGGTTTGCTGGGGTGGCTGACGAGGCAAAAGGCTCTCAGCCATGGGAGCAGAGCGAAGGTATTAATCCTGGGCTAAACCAATAATTGATGCTCGTGGTCCCTGTGCTGTTGGCTTTCGCCCGCCCCCTGCCTTTTTGGAAAATGCCAAACCCAGAAAGGCTGGTGGAGGGAAGTGGCTCCCCTGCCAGCCTTTTTTTTTTTTTTTTTTATGGGGGGCCTCATGGGGCTCTGTCTTCCTGCTAGCTCTCATCTTGGGGCTTACCCCTTGCCAGCATGAGCCCGGTGCCCTGTGAGCATTCCTGAGCCTTTCCCAGCCTTGCTGGCCCAAGCCAGGGAAATAACTCCTTGTTTTTGTCCTCTTCCCAGGTCAGGGCAATCGCCTGCCATACTTCATCAACTACTTCTTTGACACCTACCTGCTGATCAATGAGGACACACCTGTGGGTAAGTGGGATGGGCCCAGGCTGCCCCTGCACCATGGAAAAGTATGGAAAGGGAATGCTTTCCTTTTGATTGAGAGATGGAGCTTTCCTTTCTTTATTTAGCCAGGATCGGTTTTTAGTAAATGCAGAAATCGACCCGGTGGTTCTCAGCGCCTTCCCAGGCTCTCAGTCCATTAAACTTGTGGTCTTCAATCAGGGCTCGTGACTGGCCTTTAATGCGGGAAGAATCGATTGGGAGGCTGGGATGATGGAGCCTCTGGAGGTCCCTTTTCCCACCTCCAGTCCTGCAGCCCCAGCAGCACCTCCGTAGGAAAGGGCTCTTACTGCACTCGCATCGCTAGGGGAGCTGCTGAGGGTTGGAGGAGTCTGGAGAGATCTCCAGTGACTGCTCAGCTCCACCAGCGCTTCCAGCTGAGCCTTCTGTCCCTTCTGGGGTCCCCCCTTGCAGCCCCTCTGGGATTTGGGGTGGTGTCTGAGCAGGCAGGCAGGGTGAGGAGTCTTGGTTTGGGTGGATGGTGGAGGCTCCTGCGTGGTAGCTGAGCTCTGCACAGATCTCACCCTCAGGAGAAGCCCTGGGAAGGGAGCAGGAGTGAGAGCTGGTTGGGAACAGCTTAATGGAAATGCTCCCTCACGGAGCACCTCACTCTGCAAGTACTTGAGCCTGAAATACCTCATGGGAATTGGACTGAACTTCTATTCTGTCAGAAAATAGGAAGATTTCCTACAGCCCACTTTCCAGTGAGACATTATGTGACTCAAGTTGTTCTTGGAATTGCTTTGGCAGTTGAATTTAATTTTTTTTTAAACTTTGTATTACTCTGTGTGTATATATATATATAATTGACTCTTAAGAATATTGGCACCTTGAGATTTTGTTTCCAGATGCACCGGAGGGAAATGTCAGCCTGGGAAGTGTTGACACGCACAGTTGTTCCTGTGCTTCCTGCTGTTGGTAGGTGTTTTCTGAGTTAAGGTTTATTAGCTTTAAAAAAAAAAAAAAAAAAAAGGTAGCATCTGGAAACACCTTTCTGAGATATCCTGAGTGTGAGGAGCAGAACAGTGCATGGTGCCTGTTCCCTGGAAAAAAAAAAGGTGTCTTTTTTTGAGGTCTGTTTGAGCACCCCTCCCTACAGCTTCCCCTCCCTCCAAACCCAGCAGTTCCCTGCCTGCTGCCTGCCATGCCAAAAGGGATCTTAAGCAACAATTAAGAGATCATTCCCCCTCTAATCACTTACAAGAGTAAATTAGTCTTGTCAGGAGCTATTAAGACAGAGAGCTCGGAATTCATTAGGCGAGATTGGGCCCAGGGAGCTGCTGGCGCTGCTGCCGGTCCAGGCTGATTAATTTCTCCCAAAACATCATCAATGCCCATCTGTTTCATTTAGGTCTGGGGAGAGCAATTTTCAGGTGGACTGACCCTGTAGTCAGTTATTTCACCCAGAAGCAATGGAAACACACACACACACGTGCAGAGGGAGTCAGAGATGGGAGCTCCAGGAGGGAATTGTAGGAGAAGGAGGGAGCTGCCTGGAAAGGAGGATGAGGATGAGGGATGGTGGTTGGTTGGGCTCTGGTGGCATGGGCAAGACAGGGCTCCAGGAGAGCCTGTTCCAGCTGCCAGCAGCTGTATCACCCCGTGTTTCACTTGGAAAATGGGAGTGTTATCCGACTGGATAACAGCCCTTGGGAGGGGCAGAGGGACTGTCCATCTCCATCCTGCTGCTGTTTGCCTTAAGCAAAATAATTCCAAAGGCCATTCCGCCTAATCCCAGACCTTTTGGAGGGCTGTGGGCAAGGGGTGCTGTGGATGCCTTGATGGTGAATGGCTGGAGGGCCCTGGGAAGGTGGCACTGCTGCCATGGGGGTTGCTGCAGCCCTGGATTTGTCAGCAGGTGGGAATGGGCAGGCAGCACTCCAGGCTCCTCCCGGTCGGGGTCCCTGCTGCTGCCAAAGGAGCGTCTCCTTAGCATAATGTAATGACTGGAGTCTAATTGCCCAGCAAATGGATTTGCTGTGAGCAGGACAGGAGTGGGAAAATGAAGATGATCCATCATGTCAGGTCTGTAAGTAGCCTTATAACCACCTAGCTTGGATTCACCCAGGTTTCTCTGAAAGCTTTCATGCCTCAACGCCTTGCAAAGTGCGTGACAAAAGAGGCCATTCAGACGAGTGCAATTCCACTTCCCCTTCATCCTGGCGATAACATTGGAGCGTTGCTGGAATAATGTTGTCTTAAAAGAGCGGGAGACACTTCATCCACTGCACTCGAGGTGATAACGTGCACTTGGCCTTGCCCTCAGGCCATCTCATGTCAGGGGCATGGCCACCCAGGTGGGGACAGTGTGTCCCCTCCTGCCCATCAGACCTTAGTAATTCGTGCCTTGCTTGAAACCAGCAGAGGCACTTGGTCTGGATGGCAGGTCAGGTTACATGGGGCTGTGAGCACTTGGTGGGAGGTGCCCTTGAGTATGGCAGGGGGTTGTACCAAGGTGATCTTTGAGGTCCCTTCTTGTTGGAATTCTGGAAACTTAGATTTTGGGGATTTTAATATATAGTAGTATATGTGAAGCAATATGGAGGAATTAAGGCGTTGCCTAAGTCCTTCTTCTTTGCCTTCTTCATCTTCTTCTGTCTTCTTCCTGGGTTTGGGTGGTTTTCTGTAATTGGGTGAAAAAGGTCTGCATTGCAGGCCTTGGGTGGTTATTATTGGGTCAGAAATATAAATAATAGAGGTGTCACCTCGTTATTGGGTAATTAGTGCTTAAATAACCTTGGAAAGAATTAGAACCATCTCCATTTTACCTCGTTTCTCTAACTTGCTAGTTGGAGCTCACGGCTGGTGAGTTTGTAAATAGATAAGAAACAATAAACATCCAAGTCCGAACAAGAACCGTGACCCCCGTGTATTAATCCTGACCCTGGCAGAGAAAAAGAAGCCAGAACCACCACACCTTCTGACTAAAACCATTCCATGATTCCACGGAGGGTTGGTGTCCCCTGCAGAGGCTGCTGAGGCTGAGCAGTGCAGGGAACAGGGTGGGCTGGCAATTCCCAGGGCAATGTGAGTGTGAGGATGTGCTGGTGGCAGCACCTGGGACGGCTGGCAGGTGGGGAGGCTGGGCTCCCACAGGCCTTCTGCAGAGGCTGGCTGCTGTTTGATTCCAGCACTCATTCCTGGGTAGGAATGTCTGCAGCTGAGGCTCTGGGCTCTCCACCCCATCCACCAGCTCACTGGGATGCCTGCTGTGACTGCTGAGACACTGAGCCCCAGGTCCCCCAAATTTGGCTGCCTCAGCACCTCCTCCCACGTCTTACCCTGGGACAGCGCAGGGCCAAGGAGAGCCCCCAGGCCAGCAAGTCCCAGGGTCAGGAGCAGTGCAGAGTGACAGCCCCAGGCAGTGCCAGCTCAGCACCATGCCCGGTGACCTGGGCTGTGTTTGCTGCCCAGCGCCCCCTTTTCCTTCCCTCTGGCTCCGTGGCTCTCCCAGGCGGCCTGGCTGTGCTCTCCATCCCGGGGTGCGGCCGTGCTCAGAGAGCAAGGCGGATGGATGGATGGCTGACAGGGAATTTCATGGGTTGCTCTGCCCTCTTTCTGCTCTGTGCAGCTTTTGCTGAGCTGGCAAACACTGTGAGCAGGGATATTTCTCCACTAAATTTGAATAGGCAGAGCTGAACCTTGCACTTTGTGAGGCCTGCCTCAGAACGGGCTGCCTGCCCGTGGAGCTGTGGCTCTCACTGAGGCTGCTGAGCCTGAGAGCAGCCAGGGATAGGGGAGTGCCACTGGGGTGTGGGAGTACTCTGCTGGCTGGTGGCCACTGAAGGGTTTAGGTTGGTGTGTGACACCTGGTGCCTGCTGGGACACAATTATTTCACAAGCAAACTAAAGAGGAACTTGGTATTTCACAGGCAGGGCGCTCTGTGGTAACTCCTCATGTGGGTCAGAGGCAGCACACCCGTCTGGTATTTGTGGATGATTTAAGTCTCTGTCCTAGGCAAGGACCAGGCCAAAGGGATTTTCTTCTCCAGGCAGGGAAGGCTTCCATCCTCCACACTCTACATCTGTCCTTTCCAAGGCAACCATCTCTTCCAACACTGCCTTTTGCTGCCGTGCTCTGGACAGGGAGATGCTTTGGTGCCCAGGAAAGGTCCCCGGGGGTGCTGGGCTGCCCAAGCTGCTGCTGCAGATAGGGTTATCAGCGTGTGGCTGAGCCCGGCCTAAAGCTGTTTGATCCCACAGCTGTCGGCATCTGCCCACCGCCACCGCCGGGCTTCAAACGCATCACTGGGAGGAAAAAGACAGGAAAAAATGCTGGCTCTTGATCCGTGCATGCTTCTGGGCTGATTAAATCAGTTTGGAGCTCGGGTATCCATGCACGAGGCTTGGGGCCATCTCTTTGGGGACAGCTTTGGGTGGAGGGCTGTGGTCATCCAGAGCAGACCCTTTTCCCTTTGGTGTCTCCGGGTCTCCCCGCTCGCTTGCAGGGCGCGCTGCTGTTGCTGGAGCGGGGATGTACCTGCTCTCCTGTCCTTCTTGCTCCAGACGAGGTGCCAAAGCTAAAGGGAAAATTATGAATCCATCTCGGTGCACCAGGGGGCTAAAAGGCACAGCGGCAAGACCAGGAAGACCCTACAGGCACGCTGTTAATGAGGTGCTAATTGGTTAACGAGCAAGGTGGGGCTCAGGATTAAAATTTGTGATTAATGCCTCCTGGGAGCAAGGGAGCATTGCAGGAGTTCTATCCGGGAGTCGCTGCCTTCCTTGCAGCCAGGTGAGCTACTGTGGGAAAACCATCCCCGTATTTGTGTGTGTTTGCTGACATGGCTCCAAAAATGCTCCCCAGAAAAGCTACTGCCCAGGCAGGAGGGCAAGGGAGTGTGCAGTTAGGAGGAAGGTGGGAGCTCAAAGCCAGGAGACCCTTCCCCATGCCAGGGATACCAATGCTACACGTTTAGTTCTGTTTGTTAAGGGTTTTTCTTCTACTCTGCCAAGCTGGGTTTCAGCTGGACCGGCATGTAGGCCTAGCTGATGGTAGGCTTGGAAGGTGAGGTGGATTTGTAGGAGTCACAGTGGTGGTGCCGCATCCCTGGCGGTGTCCAAGGCCACCTTGGACAGGGCTTGGAGCAACCTGGGACAGTGGAAGGTGTCCCTGGCCATGGGAGGGGGTTGGAAAGAGATGGTTTTGAGGGTCCCTTCCGACCCAAACCGTTCTGTGAGAGGGCACGGGAGGCTGCCCATCCCTCTGCTGTGGGATTGTCTCTGATAAACTTCAATTGCTGCTGAAACCAGGCTGCTGCATGGAAATAGTCCCCAGTTGGGAGGGCAGACCAGTGGGCAAGTGCATGGTGGCACCTGGTCTGTGGCTGGTTACAGAACTTGGGGATCAGGTGTGTTGGCACTGACATAGGAGCTGGTGGTTCTTAATGGTAAAAAACCCCACAGAGCTCCTTTTGTCGTTTGTCTGACAAGAAATAAGGTGTGCTGGCAAGCGCCAGAGAACCCTAAACTCCTTGGTTTGCTTGCTGGGTGGGCTGCCCAGGAAGCAAACACCTGTGGGGTGCCTGTGTGCAGCAGGCAGAATTGATTTGGCCTTTTAGGAAGGGTAATTCCAGAGGAATATGCCACAGAATCTGGAGATTTCTTCCTTGTGGCCGTTGCTGAGATTTTCCTTCACAAAGGGGAGCTGTGGCCACCTCACCCTCCTCTTCAGTGTTTGTCTGTCCCCCAAAGGCTGTTTACTGCCTAAAACTGAATTTTCAGCGTTCTTGAGTGCTCTTCAGAGGAGCAGCCTCATTTCTAAGTGTGCTGGCGACCCTAATGAGCAGCAACATTTGAGGAGAGCTTTAAGAGGGGGATCTCAGCTCTCCCAACTAAGCCCTTTTTCTGTCATTTGAAGGCCCATTGATGAAATTACTTGTTGAGCTGCAGAAAGTACAGCATCTTTAATGAAAACTTAAGGCTAGGAAATTAGTTATTCCCAACATCAGGAAACTTCAGGTTTAAAAAAAAAAAGCCCCACTCCCACCCAAACCCTTAACCCTGCGTCATTAAATTAATCACTTCATCAATCACTTAAACTTTCATATCTGCTTTGCTAATAGGCAGTAACATTAATGCTTATGTTAAAGAAGGGGAAGAGGGAGAAGGAAGAAAGTATATCTGCAGGATGGGCTCATTAACATGCCAGGGTAACCTTGCTCCTGGCAAGCTCCTCATCAAACCATCCCGAGGTTTGATCTCACCACCTTTTGAGCCCTGGCACGGGGGCCAAGCCCTTTCCAGGGAGAGGGAGAAAGATGTGTCAGTTCGGTAATGAGGGCTGGGGTGATTTTTTTTACATCTGGGATGGCTTTATCAGCATCAATTATCTGTACAGGGCTGTCTGTAGGAGCTTCATTTGCAGGTGGCTCCTCGCTGGCTGTGCCCCGCTCCTTGCTACTCTGGAATGCCCGGGTTTGGATGTCAGCACTGCCCCAGCTCAGGTAAATTGGGCCTTCCCAGCTGATTGGAGGCATTAACATGGGTGGCAAAACTCATAAAGAGCAGGGATGATAACGTGAGTCAGGCTTTAGCAAGGAGAAAAACACAAGGAAGGGGGCAAAAAGCACATGTATGGATGTGCATGTATGTATATTCAAGTTAGGAGACACGTGTGTGTATCTTTGTGGAGGTTTTCATGTGCTAAGGGATTATTATTAGCCAAGGGTATTTCTTGCATTTGCATACCCTCATAATTTTATTTTTGGTGGGGAAGGTGAGTTGTGATTTCACTATCAGAAGAAAAAGCTCTGGTTGCAAACAGTGATGAAGACGCTTGTGCGTTTTGCCGGATTGGAAACTTGACGTGTTTGGGTTGCGTCAGCTTAAAAAAGAAGGAAAAAAACCCTAACTCCTTCGCCCCTTGCTTCTAATGTTGGCACATCTGGGGTCTCTGCAGTCTGGATCTGCCCCATCCCTGGCAGTGCCCAAGGCCAGGCTGGATGGGGCTTGGAACAGCCTGGGCCAGTGGCAGGTGTCGCTGCCCATGGCAGGGGGTGGAACAAGACAGTCTTCAAGCTCCCTTTAAACCCAGACCCCACCACAACACCCTCAATGACACTTTTCATAGAATTTTCAGGCTAGTGAGGAAATTACCCTTTCAGTTACAGCTTCCTATAATTGGGCACCGTGGAAGTCCTTCTCTTTAAGGAAAAAAAAAAATCAAACTATTTGCCGCCGCCACCACCAGTTGGTGGTTGTTGCTTACTGGTGTAAAACAAGCCAAAAAAATGCCAGGGGAGAAAAACAGCAACGACTGAGAATTAAGGAAGGCCCAGCTTGACTGCCTGGGTGGCAGGGCCACGGCTTGGACAGCTTGTTTTGTCATGTTTTCCACGGTTTTGGGGGGTATGGGTGGCCTCAGTGTTGCCACATGACTCCATCCCCTCCCTGTCTCCCGGCTTTTAAACTGATTTATCGCGGGCGTGTGCTAATGCACCCTCCTGCCTTTGAATGGCTTAATGTGCTTGATTGGCAGGGGGAGTTAATAAATTGGTTCCTGCTGTCAAACTGCTTGGGTACATTGATGGCTTCTGAATTAACTGTAGCCACTTGGGGGGGGGGGAAGAAAGCCTTGTTGGACAACTCAGTGGAAACATCTGCTCCATTTGCAGCGCTGGTCAGAGTAGTGAAAAGGCTCCGTGCGCTCCCTCTCTTAAAGATTTATTAATATTGCTGGGTACACGAGGGGGAAAGATTTCAAACACTTGACATTTAATGGTTAGTAACTCAATTTTATTCCATTCATCTGCATGGCTTTGTCAGGTGCCTGCTCTGTCGAGGCTCTGGTATTGTATCACGGAGGTTGTCTCGCTGCCTGTGAGCAATTAGGAGGGTGATTTGGTGCCTGAGTCCGGAGAAACCTTTTTACTTTTCCCTTCTAATTGATTATTAGCTTTGAGGTGAGAGCTGGTGTCGTGGAACGCAATATCCTTTCATAAACAGTGATGCGGTGGCTTTACTCGCTCTGCTGTTTTGGTTTCAAGCAGTTAATTTGAAGAGAGGGGGGGAAAAAAGATTTTGAAATACAGAAAGTCTGAGGGAGACGAACAATTTGGGGTATGGAGAGGAGCGGGGAATTTCGTCTCAGGCAGAGATTAATGGTTGTTACTAATGATTTTGGGAAATAGAGGGGAAGGAACAAGATGTGGCAGAAGACTGTAAAATAAGTAACGGCACTGCGGAAAACCCTGGCTCTGGAAATGCACCTTTTCCCCTACGACAGCAGCAGCAAATTAAACACATCCTGCCGGATGAAGCTGCATTTCCCTGCAAAGGAGCGCTGGCGTGGAGTGGGGTGGTGAGGCAAGAAGTGAGGGGAGACACACAGAAAGCACCATCCTGCCTGCACGCCTCTCCCAGCAGCTTTCCTAGGGGCATAAAGGGTGGGGGAGGGAAAAAGCATCTCCCAGGATTTGCAAGTTGTTCTTTGCCTTGGAAAAATTGTCCGCGCTCCCGTCAGGTGAGGAGTGAGGGCTTGCAGAGGGCATCAGCCAGAAGTCATTGCCCACCTGCTTCGGTGGGCTGGGGGGAAAGAGTCAGAAATTAAGGCTCTGTATTGGAGAGGAAAAAAAATTCCAAGCTGGTTTGATCACACTGCAACGGGATGATCTCCTGGAGCTGTAAAAATTGGCAGCATCCTCGAAGTTCACAGAGCACTGGCAGGAGAATGAGTTTCACTGGTGCTGGGGTGCTCCACAGGCAGTTTCTGGCAGGTGTAGGTGGGAAAGGTGTCTCCTAGGAGAGAGGGGAGATCCCCATGGATTTTAAATCAGGAGCTTGATTTTGCATTCCGGGTTGTAAGGTGGGGGTGTAATTTTTGTTTTATTTTGCTGGTTAGTTCATCTCAAAAGCCAGAATTGCTGAGCTCAGTGTGCATCCTGCTGTAAAATCAGCTGGAATCTGTTAGAGAAACTGACTTCCAGTGGTGGTATTCCCCCTTCCAGACCCCAGAAGTAGAAGTTCACCCCAGGACCAGCAAATACTGTCGGTGCTCTGGGTTTGCTCTTCGTGTATCCTGTACCCAGTGGCATCATCCAGGCGGGCAGAGGGGCAGTTTTCACTGGGATGCTGCTCCCAGGAGTGGAGGAATGCTTCTTTCAAAGAAGCTTTCCTGTCGTGGATCTGCACTCAGCCTCTTTTGAACAAGATGCAGCGTCAATATTTGGGGTGCCCCAGCTGGAGGGGCAGGGCTGGGCCGGCTGCTTTGCCAGGCAGGGGCTCATCCCTGCTTTCCATGAAACCCACTGCCTGTGCAAGTGGCCCCAGGTGGTTGCATAATGGCATCCCTAATTGTGCTCTGAACGAGATTAACTTCTTATCTGGCAGCCTGACACCTTTATTGTTATTAATGTGTGAATAATGCACTGTGGTGGGGATTTTATGCACAACTTTGGTAGCAAATGTTTTCCTTTTGTTTACTGGTGTCTGTTAATTTGCCACCATGGGATTCCCAGGCTCCAAGGGTGGGGATCCCCAAGGTCAAGGAATGCTGCTCCTGTTTCTTTCCTTATGAAGTGGTTACTGCCATTGCACTGCAGCTCTCCCCTTTCATTTCCTCCTTTGAGCTGTGGGTGGAGGTGGTGGTGAGCACTTCCTCTGGTGAGTCTGGAGTTCCTTGGGACAGTGGGTGTTGGAATGGGATGTGGAGGACTAGGGACCATCAGTCAGATGGGGCTTGGGGTTTTGGGGTGCATACAGGGATGGGGAGGCTTGGGATGCTGCCAGATATGGGTGCAGGTGCCCATGAGGCTGAAGGTGCTCTGGCAGGGGCTGGATCTGGCCCTTGGTGCTGGTAGGGAAGGGGAGGGGAGCTGTGGAGGGTGGGAGGTGGTTGCAATCTCTCCACTCTACAAAAAGTAGTAGTTTCTGTGAGGTAACTTGCTATTAAACAGGATAACAAGGTCAATAATGCCTTTGCCTGGGAGAGCTTCAGCCAACACTTCTATCAAAACCAATATTAATTTTCACTAATTAGGAGCTGCAGCTAATGAGTGTCACAGCTAATTTACCTCATCCATAACGAGGGAGAGGAGGGGGTCAGGCGCCTGGGATCAGAGCCTGCAAATCTGCCTCCTCTCTGCTCCCCCTTTCCTCCTAGCCCAACACGTGTTTGTCACCTGGGTGGCTTCTGCCTGCAGGGACGTGGGGATATGTGTGTGGTCCTCTGCTGCCTTCCTTGGAGCACGGGAATGCTTTGGGAAGGCAGGGAAGGAGCTGGATGGGGAGGTGTGCTGTGCAGCAGGTGTTGGCCGCTCCGGTGAGGAGAGGGAAAAAGAGCTTGGAAGGATGTGCAAAGGAAGTCTTTGGGAAAGAAAAGGATGCCTGTTGTCCTGAAGGGGAAGTTGTAGTGGAGTGTTTGCTCTTGAAACTCTTTAATTTCAAAAGCCTTTATTGTGTGTTTCATCCCTGTTCCCTTCCATACCTTTTACCCACACAAGCCAGCCTGGAAAGCACCAGAGCAGTGAGTCTGTCACCATCCATAGTCTTGTAACTCGCTCTAGGGAGACTTTCTCTCATCCCTGACTCTGTGACCAGCTGGCCAAGTGGTGCCAACATTTGTGGGGAGTGAGTTCTTGTAAGCAGGTGTCTTTGGTGCTTTGCAGGTCGTCTTCCCACACAGATCACAGGCAGGAGCATGCCATGGATGTTGCCAAGAGTGCTAAGAGAAAGCAAATTTCTGATTTGGAGTTATCCCTGTTTACCTGCTAAAGTTGATCTGACGGCTGAGACAGGGAAGGCAGGGCGCAGTGAACATTGTATCCATCCCTCTGAAACGTCTTTATCACCCGCGCTTTCTAAACAAGCCGCAGCCTAAGAATGATCCACAGGGATTATAGCTTTAAGTAAGAATACACTAGAGAAATTTGTGGTCTGCTGTCAGACAGCTCGTTGTTAGGGATGGCTAAAATTGACTGAATAAATGATTCACTGGTTTTATTTGCGTTGCCCTGACTATAAACCTCAGGAGCCTTCCTTGTCGGAATTGATCTGTTCTGCCGGCAAAGCCGCGAGCAGCCACCAGCCCGTCCTGACGCCTTGTAGGAGGACAGAAGAGCTCTTGCCTTGTCCAAGGGATCTTTCCTCACAGACACCCTCCTCTTTGGGGTGCCTGGAGCCTTGGGAAAAGGGCTTGGCTTTTAGGCGTGTCCTGGGAAACTCCCACAGGAAAGTGATGTGCAGAGAGGAGCCTGTCTTGGGAGCTGGCTCATCCCAGAATGTCCTTTTGGGGCATCCCATGAGGTTCAGGTGCTTGTGGTCCTGGCTCTCATCCATGTGCATGGTGGGCTTTGCCTCCAGTTCTGTCATCCAGCTGCCCAGCTAATCCTGGTTTGGGCGGGTTTATTTGATTTTTTTTTTTTTTTTTCCCTTTACCTGTCGGCCTGAAATTGCCCACGACGGCTCCTGCAAGGTGTTTTCCCTCTGCCTGCTCCAAGACTCACTGCACCCTTAAATGTCTGGACTTCTTGTTCTTCAGCAGCTCCTCCTGTGTCTGTCATCAGCCTCAGTGGGGAAAGGAGAATATATAAACAAAGATAATTATATATGTATATAATATACAGGAGAAATTTGTGCCCTGAGGCTGGGCATGTTGTCTGGTGCCCATCCCCTCCTTTCCATTTGGTGGGGGCCAGGGTGGCTGAGAAAGTTTCTTGGAGCTTATTGCCCAGGGAAGAGCGACCTTCAGGCAGAGTTCTTGGGGGGAAAAAAGCTTCCCCAAGCGTGACAGATTTGACTATAAATCTCCAGATTAATGCCCAGGTTCCCAAGGTCTGTCATCCTGCCTGGCACGTGAGCTGCTCAAAAACAACGTGCAGGCTCATCAGTCATTTGGGAGGCACGGCAGAAGGGAGGCTGCAGGGAGCCTGTGGACATGCCTGTGAGGGGACACGAGGGACAGATGGGACAACATCCTTGTCCGAGGGCACTCACAGGCATCCCAAAACCTGAGGAGCCTGGGATTGTGTCTCGGGCAAGAGGTGGAGTTGAAAGAGAAGCAGGACTTTTGCATGAGAAACACCTGGGGTGAGGAGCTGGAGGGCCAGGGCTGGGACCCCCAGGGTCTCACTTTGCCTCTTGTTTTTTCTTATGGAAAAAGTCAAAGTGGTTTTAAAGTAGATTCATCATGAGTATCTCTTATTGGTACAGGTATTATGTTGGTTATGAATTTCTTGCACTTTCACTCCTAGGAAAATCCTTCCCTTATTCATTTTGCATTCACTCTTGATTGATAAGGTTTATTGTCACTCTTTAATAACCACAAATATAATCTCATCCCAAATTTGAGGAACTTATGGGAGTTACCTAGGCCAGGGTATTCTGCAACCTGCCAAGGACAAGGGCTAGAATAAAGGACAACCAAAAATGAAGACGAATGGCTCTTTTAATGGGAAGGAGGAAAAGAGGTGCATGTTTTGCTGATGGCAGCTCACTGCTCACAGAGCATCACTGCATGGAAGTGCCTGTGGTGTGCTTGGATTGGTGGATTGAGTTTATTTTGGGGTTTTCTTTGAGGTTTTTAGCTGTCTCTTGTGCTGCGGGGATTGGCAGCCTCTGGGACAGTGTCCCCAGGGCTGTGGGTTGGCTGATCTCTGGGCTGTGGTGCACCAAGATTCCTTTATGGAGATCCACAAGGTCCTTCAGTAGGGCCAAGTGGCTGATGTGGATTCAATCTGGAAATCAGTTTTAGGTGGAAAGGGTAGGGTGGGTTTTCTTCATCCAAGAAATGGTCCAATAGCACCAGAAAGGTTCAGCTCTGGTGAATGTGCTCTGAAGAGGCCGGGTTTGCACGCGAGTTTGGAGCACTGCTGCTCCAAGGGGGCTGGAAAAGGGGATGTGTGTGACACCTGTCGTAGGAGTCTCTGATGGGTACAGCTAGCAGGGAGATGCTGAATTTGGTGGTCAATAGCTATTTCTCCCTCAACCAGGGCTTCAGGGGAAACAGAAGCTCTGAAAGTCTTTGCTCTGAGCAATTGAAAGAAAAAAGCCTGAAACTGAGACTTATTGGATCACTTTCCTCTTCATAAATTTCCACTTTTAGAACAGTCTGTGAAACCTCGGTGATTGCTTTCTTTTTGCTTTCAAACAACCCAGCAGCTGGGATTTAGCGTGGAGTTTTGTGTTCAGTTTGGATTTTAAAATGTTGTTTGGTTTTCCATGTGACTGAGGGAGGTTTTTTTGAGCACTGGCTGATCTGGACACCGGGTGGGGGGTGTGTAGGCTCAGCCGCCCCTTGCAGCTCTGACCCAGCCTGCAGGAAGAGCAGCCAGGCTCTCACAGGTCGCCTTGGCCAGGGGAACCATGGAATCCTGGAATGGTTTGTGTTAGACCATCTCATTCCAACCCAGGAATCCGCTATCCCAGGTTGCTCCAAGCCCTGTCCAACCTGACCTTGGACACTTGCAGGGATCCAGGGGGGCAGCCACAGCTTCTCTGGGCACCCTGTGCCAGGGCCTCACCATCCTCACAGGGAACAATTCCTTCCCAGTATCCCATCTAGCCCTGCCCTCTGGCAGTTTAAAGCCATTTCCCCTTGTCCTGTCTAGCAGAAGACGAGAACTGCTCCTGTAGGAGGATTTGTGATTTCAGACGTGTCACAGGTACTGTATAAGCTGCGATTTGTAGTACTCTGTCGAGGAGGAGTCTGGGCTCATTGCACCCCCAAGGGATTGCATCAGTCTTGGAAATAGCCCTTCACTGCTTCCCTTCTCACCCTGTTCTCTCGTGCTGCTGTGCTGAAATTCCTGCAGTTCTGAGACAAAGGGCACCCAGGCAGGGAGCATCCTGAATCAGGAGCCCCATGGATCCTTGCGAGGCGCTGTGGAAGTGACTGAGAGATGCCTTTGGTGGTGTTCTGCCTAAAGTCAATTAATCCTGGTGTTCAACCCTGCTCTTGTTCTCTTTGTAACCACTTCTGCACTGTTACATATAAGTAAAACCTTATAAAAGAGAGGCCTTATAAAATCGGACCTTACTATTTCAGCTAAGGTAGCATCTAGCCTGAGAAGTTCCCATGAAAAGTGAATTGTAAGAATAAAAATCAGTTTGCATAACAGTCTATTCTGGTGAGAAAACAGTTTGCACGTATAAAAATAAAAAATCTGTCCCATGAAAATCTGTGGGGAAAAAAAAAAAGTAAACATATCTAGAAAGAAAAAAGCTTCATAAACATGTACACTAACAAATAAATAATTTGCTAACCTATTAAATTCAACCGCAGCACCTTCTAATACCATATAAAAATAAACTGTGCACAGTAAAGATCCAACTATTCTACAGGAAGAAATGAGTGTCTTTGTCCATCTCTGTTACAGTACTGAGCAGGCTTTTTTTGGGAAGCTGAGGCAGGCTGGATGCTGTGTGTTTGCATGGGAATAGGTTTTTGTGCAGGTGTCTCCACAAAACCTCGGAAAGCTCTTTCCAGAGGTGGATTACATTCCATCAACGTGCAAAGGCATTCCCACCTGACCACAGTGACCATTTATGTGGGGTGAGCTGCCAGTTGCCAGCACTCAGAGCGACAGTTGTAGGAGCAATTAGTGAGGAATCCTTTGCCTGAAATATGTTTTTAATAAACCATTCACTGGATATATTCAAATAACAAATAAATCCCCGCAAACCTGAGTCTATTTGCAGACAACTTGCAAATGAGAAAGGCTAAATTAATTGAATGTTCCAGTCACTGGGGAGAATGGTCCAGCTGTAGCAGAGCTCTCCAGATGTTTGTTTGCAGAAGAGCGTGCTTTCATAGGAAGGGAAAAACACTCGTGGGTATATTAACTCAGGAACAAGTTTACAGCTGTGTGCTCGCACGCTCTGCCTGACTCTCCCACCAGCCACTGTGGAGCTCTGCTCCAAGGTTTCCTCTTGCAATAAACAGCCTCTTTATTTCTCACTCATTGTCCTCTTGGCCACGTTTAGACATCTGTGACGTCCGAAGTGAGGCAGTAGCCCTGCGGAAGCCTCCGGGGCCTCAGCAGATATCACCCTTGCCGTGCTCCAGGGTGTGCCACGTGTTGCAAGTACAGCTGGGCGCCGCTGCTCGCGGTCGAGGCTGTTGTGGTTTGGCTCTTCCCTGTTTTGGGGTGGGTTTGCTGCACAGGGCCGTGGTTTGGGAGAACAAGGCGCTGTGTGTGGCTGGTGGGAGCTCACAGGGATGAGCGGTGGAAGAGCCTTGGCTTTGGTTTAGTTCCATCCAAAGACTGGAGCTTTGCCCAACTTCCCCCGGGGGAGCTTGGCTTTATCAGCACACTGGAGTCATCAGTCCAGCGCTCTCCATCCATTTCCCTGGGCCTTGTTTTGTTGCTGTTGTTAGACAGGCCGAGCTGGTTGTGGAGCCCCGTAGCTGAAGTACCCCATTACTCACAGGCCAGGGGACAATGGGACGTGGGGCCGCTCTTAAAATGTCTCTGCGTGTCGGCGTCATTAATAACAGCGGCGCTGGCACCGCGGCTCCTAAATAGCCTCATTCATCAACAGGCAATTTACTGCGGGCCGCAGATAAGCTCCTGCCTCACACACCCAGCACCACCTGCCAAGTCACCCCCACCTCCCCTTTGGCATTTCAGAGGGACAAAGAGGGAGGAAATGCTCCTGTCCGAGTTGTGACAGTGGTCGCCAGCCCCGAGAAGCCGGGTTGTGCCTGGAGGAGCTGGGTTGATGGGCTGTGTGTGTTTCTCAGGTTCTGTCACCTTTTTGAGGAGAGACTTCCAAGCCCCTGGTTGTTTCTCTTGGTTCTCTCAAAGGTTTTGTTGCTTTCCTTGTGGCTGCCCCATTCCTGGAAGTGTCCAAGGCCAGGTGGGGTGGGGCTTGGAGCAGCTTGGGATAGTGGAAGGTGTCTCTGCCTGTGTCAGGGAGGTTGGAACAAAACAGTCTTTAAGGCCCCTTGCAACTCAAATCCTGCCACAACTCTGTAATCCAGGGAGGAAGAGGAACAGGAAATGTAACCTTTCCAAAACTGGCTGCCTTGGGTTTCTGATTCCTGCCCCATTGCTCAAGTCCTGCTTTTACTGCAGCCATATCTTGGCGATCAGGAGGTACTAACTCAACTCTGGGGAGATAAATCAGGAAGGGATTTCGCTGCATCTTCATTATAACGAGGCAGAATTCATCACCCAGCGCATGTTGTGAAACCTCAGAGAGTTACGGTGACAGTCCAAGGCCGGTTTACCCAGGGCCTCTGAGCTCTGCAGACAAACCCTGACCGCGGGCACCATTTCCCGTGGCTTTGCGGCACGGCTGCTCGCGCCGCGTCCCGCCTCGCAGCAGAACACCCTGCGCTATTGGGGATGAGCAGGGCTGCATTTTTGTTCCCCTAAACCATTCATGGAGCAGAGCAGCTGGGCAAAAGCTGCAGCACCCAGAAAAGGGTTTGTATTCCCTGTGAGACTGAGAGCCTCCGGGAGGTTTCAGCTTTTGTGAGGCGCAGATGAGATTCCAAACAAGACGTGAATGAATCCCATTTCACTTGTGCAAGTGTAATTTGCTGATGGGTTTGTTTTGTTGTTGGCTTTTTTTCTTTTCTTTCCCTCTTTCCCCCATTCATATTGATCAGCTCCTCAGCTTGATAGGGCTGCTGGTGGAGGAAGCAGTTCAGCAGCGGGGCTTTTATTGGGGCCTGTTGTAATGGGAAAAGGGGTAATGGCTTTAAGATGAAAGAGGGTTTGGGTTGATTTGGGTTGATTTGGGTTAAGTGTAAGCAAGGGCTTTTTTACAGTGAGTGTGGTAGGGCATCTTTTTTAGTGCTTTGTCCCTAGGTCAGCTTGGACAAGGCCCTGAGGAACCTGGTCTGGTTGAAGATGTCCCTGCCCATGGCAGGAGGTTTGGATTAGAAGGCCTTTAGAAGTCCCTAGGAACCTGCAGCATCCTGTGACTTCTCCATTAGCATTGCTGATGTCCCTGCCTTAGGGTTCTGGGGGTGTCTGACATCCCAGAGGTATCCTGCAGTCCTGGGAGACCTGCTCCCTGGGCATTGCAACCTAACGAGCTTTATCTCCGACCTCATATTAATTGCAGAACAGCTTCTCTTTTCTAATTAACACGAAGCTATGTTACCTTGCCTGGCTAAAATGCAAAATACCGCACGTGTCACCTTACTCATAAATCATTTACTTACACCAAGTAGCAAAGTACCTCATGAAATAGATTTCTGGGGTTCTGCTCTTCTCCTGTTTGCCCTGGTGTTTTTTCTGGAAAGTGAGATAAGGCCAAAGAGGAGCGCTGAGCTGGAGGGTTGTGGGTCAGCTGCATCTTCTGGTCTCTGCCCTCCTGCTTTCTGTAGCGAGGGGGAGATGGCAGTGGGTGTGTGCTCCTGCTTTCCCAAGCTGAGACCTGTGGCAGGGTTCCCTTTGATCTAAGTGAGTTAAAAAACAACATTTTGGAGGGAGTTGGGTAGAAGGCAGGAAGGAACAAAGGAGATACTCCTTGTTCTTTCTGGGGTGTTTCTGATTCCAGAAGTTAATTAGAAAAGGATATTCTGTGGATTTAGGGTTTAAACTTTGTGTCAGATGTGTTAATCAAGGCTGCATTAGCCAGGCTTTCCTGGAGGAGTCAGTGGGGAGGGTGTACTGCCTGTTGGGGTTGTTTGGAGAGGGGCACGGGTGTGGAGCAGTGCTCGTGGAAATCTTTGGCCGTGCACGGGGAAGGGATTTTGCCTCAGAGGTGGGGAGCACCCTGCTTTCCCTGATCTGCCAAATTTGGGGCTTGGGTCTCATGCAGCCAGTGCTGCTGGGGCTATGCCAGGACTGGTTTGCTAGCAGCTTCTCCAGGCCCGTTTTAAAAGCCCCCAGGCGATGCTGGGATGTTTCTGCTAACCCCAGATTTATGTTTTCCTTTGCTCTTCTAGTTCATCCTGCCTCCTCCCACCCCTCTACGTGACTCACAAGTAGTTGCTAGTAGTCACATGAAGGCAGCTCTGAGGAGTAAGGCTGCACCTGCTATTTAGGGTTTTTCCAGAATTCCCTTTCCCCAGCCTCCTGGGAGGTGTGTGGGCTCTGATGAAGATCACAGTCAGATTTCCAGTTGGCAGTGCTCAGGAGTGAAATACATATTCCTGCTGTGCTTGAACTGGAAATGGTCCTGCCTGTTTTGTACCATCTTGGCTGTGCTCCTAAGGATTGTCCTGGTCCTGGGGAAAATTCAGGATTTGTAAGGTGCTAGACAGAGTGCTTTCCTGAGTTGATGGGACATCTTGTGCATTTACAGCTCTGTCATAAAAAAACTAAGTGAATCTCGTGGTATTCCCCTCTTTATGACCCCATGATGCTCAGTGATAATGCTCCCCTCCCTCCCACCTTTTGTGTTTATTCTCCAAGTTTACCAAACACGGACTTTCCACTCTGGGAAATACTTGAATTTCCCAATTCCCTCCTGCTCTTCTTGTTCTCTGACCCTTCTCAGACAAAGGTGTGCGTGAACCACCAGTTAATTTCTTTTAAAATTAGTGCCTTGAATGGTTGGTTCACCTGCAGAGCTCTTGGCTTGTGCCTTGGGAACAGGATCACATCCAGGCTGGAGCCAGCTCCTCTCCTTCCCCCTCCTGTTGTGGGGATGAGGAGAGAAGGACAGATACCCATAAAAGTGAATGACACTTTTTGACAGAGCAGCTTCTGTGGGGGAACTTTTTTTCTTTAGGGGTGCAAACAATGGATGGAGTGGAATTTGCATAAAACTCATTAGAAAAAAAGTGCAAGTTTCATAAATCTTGTGATAAATTAATGCTATATCGTTCCAAACATGATGTATTAATTTTAGGATCAAATGAATGGGTCTGTGATCATTCTTGGTAATTATGAGGCAGGCACCCAGGCAGTTTGGAGAGGAAATTAAGGTGGTTTTTTTTTTTTTAAGTGCTGGAACCCTTTTTTCACCGGAAATATCTTAACAGACCCAAACCCCTCCTTTTACACGTGTTTCTTTTCTTATTCTATCTCCTGGGTGTTTTATTTGATGTGATTTTATTTACTTCCCTCTTTCATGCTGCAGCAGCCTGTTCCTTCCCATACAAAAGGGAACAAAAGCCCTTTCAGTTTTTGAAAATTCTCCCTGTTCTCCATGGTCCCAGGGAAGGCCTGTGGGGTTTGTAGTGAAGGGAAGGCAGGAATTGCTGGATCCCAGCTGGAGCAGGCAGGGAGCAAGTGCCTGGAGCACTGCTGTGCAGGGGATTGCCCAGGGATGAGCATTTTTTTATTTCCTGTTTTGCAGGCAGGTTTGGAGATAGCACAGCAATGCTAAGGTGTGTCAGTGATTTTGGCAGCAGTACCCCAGCCTGGTTGGAGTTTTGGTAAATAAACCCATCTCCAGCCCAAGGAGGTGCCAGTGAGTTAGCAAAGGATGTCATCTCCATCCATGGAATGCTGGAATGGTTTGGGTTGGAAGAGACCTTAAAGATCATCCAGTTCCAACTCCCTGGCATAGGCAGGGACAGCTCCCACTATCCCAGTTTGCTCCAAGCCCTGGTCTTGGACACTCCAGGGATGGGGCAGCCATCCCAATAGAAAGCAGGAGGGCTTTCTATTCCTCCTTTTTTTTTTTTTTTTTTTTTTTTTTTTCCTGAGAGGTGAAAGAGAGAAAATGTTCTGGGCACCCTGTGCTGTGGGCCTGTTATTTCTGGGTCTGGGAAATTTTAGTCTGCTAGCAGCTGCTAACTTTTTCCAAGGAAAAGTTTTCTCAATAAAGTTTCTTCTCAAAACAATCTTGGTAAACAACTGTCCTTTCTCCAAACAGTCTTTCTCCAGGTGGGGTTTTGCTGTTTCTCTAGTTTAACCAGTGGGATTAGAGAGGTGTCGTTCCCATTCACCAATCATGTCAAGTCTGTATCAGAACACTTTATAAAAGGCAGTAAGAATTAGACAATAAAGCTTTTTTTCTATGCTCTTTGCTTTCTGAAATATTTGGAGTCTTTCATCTTTCGTGTCCTACAGCGACACTGTGCCAGGGCCTCACCACCCTCACAGGGAACAATTTCTTCCTAATATCCAATCTAAATCACCCCCTGTCAGTGGGAAGCCATTCCCCCCTGTCCTGTACCTCCATGCCCTTGTCCAGACACTCTTCAGGCACTGGAAGGGCCTCTGAAGTCTTCCTGAAGCTTCTCTTCTCCAGGCTGAACAGCCCCAGCTCCCTCAGCTTTTCCATGCACTGCAGAGACACAGCACCAGCAGGAAGCCACGTGTTTAAAAGTGGCTTTGGAGAGCTCGTGTGATACCTGTGCTGCTTTGAGACCTGCTAAAGGCTGCTGGAGGGCAATTATTCTGTCTCACCCATGTCCATGTAGATGCTGACTTTAATGCCACTTCTCTGCCTGGGTGTGTGCCAGCACCCAGGGGCTGCATGCACAGCCTCAGGAGGTCTGTTTGTTTTAATGATGATATTAAGAAATTTCAGCATGCCGTTGATATCTTTGTATTTTCTCCTCCCCTTGTCTGTGTTGTAAAGTTGACCAACGTGATGGGTTCTGAGCAAACCAAAGAAGCCCTCTGTAAATGGGAACGCTTAGCTCCTCTTTGCTGCTACTCTCTCTGTCTCAAATAGCTTTAAAAGCCCCTTTAAACAGCTTTAAACACCCTTTTACACGGCTCTGTGAGAGCTGGGGGGCGGAAGGCAGGCAGTGCCTCTCTCTGAGGTTTACCCACTGGCTGTCAGCTCTGCTTATGGATTCTGACTCCCCACTTCAATAACCAAACGCAGCAGAGAAATTACAGGCTCTGTCTCGGAGCATCTGAGGAACCAGGAGAAACCCTTCTGCTGTGCTTTTCGCTTCCCAGCTTGACAAACTCCCTCAGAAATGGTTTTGACTGCACAGATTTGTTTTCCCTCTTTCCTGTCACCTCTGTGTTTGGCTCCTTTCCCTCCCATACATGACAGCAGCTTGTGGTTCCTGGACCAGCTGGTCCAAGGCTTTTTCCTCGCACCATTGGTGAAAAAAACCTCCTTTTTCTGATGGCAGGAATTGCTCTTTTCTCGTTTATTTGTTATGGGAGCCCTTTTCAAAAGGTGCTGGTATCTCCCTGCCCTTTCTGCAGTGCAGGAGTTGGAGTGGAGGCAGCCTTGCTGGAGGAGCTGATGCTCCCCATCAGCACCTGGAAAGAGAAATGCGTCACGTTGAGCTCGGTTGAATTTTAGGAGTGGAAACTTCCCTGGCCAAGTCCTTCTGGAAAGTTTTGGCTCAAGTGGTTGAGCCCATCGTGAGAAGGAGGTCAGGGAGTATCTGTGGGGGTTGTGCTTATGGAATGAGCTACCAGACACCTGCTTTGGGACAGAGGGGGGTGAGTGGCTGGCCCGAGGAGCTGTGCTGTGCCCTTGGGTGCCCCTGAGCAGAGCTGGGTGAGGTTGGCAAGGCTTTAAGCTCAGCATGGTTGTGTGGCAGGAGATTTGTTATTCTGCTTGACCCAGGGAATGTGGGAAGGGAAGTGGAGAGACCCTGGTGCCTGCAGGAGATGTCCCGAGCCCTGCTGTGCTTTGGTTGCCCTCCCAGGCTGGCACTGTCCCCTCCACAGGAGGGGTTTTCTGTGTCCCTGGCTCTGGGTTTGTCCCCTCCAGGAAACTGGTGAAGCCTTACTCTGAACATGGGAGCTGCTCCCACTTCCTGTGACCTCCTGCTTGTAACTAGGTTTTACTTTACTTCCTTGGCCAGGGAGTCACCATCCTTTTCTTTCCCACTCATTGCTCAGACCACAGAAATATTGGCATTTCATCTTTCCTTTTCAAAATCTTTGGGAAAGCATCTACAGAAGGGCTTTCTCTTCCTTTCTTTCTTTCTTTTTTTTTTTTTTTTCTTTCTTTCTTTCTTTCTTTCTTTCTGAGAGGTGAAAGAGAAAATGAATTAGAGGCAAAGAAAAGGGAGCAGATGACAAATGAGAAGAACAGGGCTGGAATTTCCAGATTAAATCCATCAAATCTCACCTCTGAGTGTGTCTGGGGCCAGCCTGCTGTGAGGAACTGGGCTAAATGGGGAGGCCTGGGGTGGCTGGGGCAGGAAAGCAGGGCTGCTGGGAGAAGGGAATGGGCCTGGGTTGTCCCATTGCCCTCACAGGGAAGAAGGGGAGCCAAGGAAATGTGGGGGCAGCTACTGGAAGTCAAGGGTGGTGGTGGCCTTTGTGTAAGGTGGGGGTACTAAAATTGTTTTAAACTAATTTCCTGCTGGTTTAAGGAGTTGAGGATCAGCTGAGGGGTTGTTTCCCTGTGCCAGCTTGTGACCTTGATGGAGAGGCCAAGAGGTGGTGACTGTGCCCACAGGCATGACCCAGAGCTCAGGAGGGGTGAGGACGGCAAGTGGAGGAGAAACTGGCACTGGTTGTTAAAATCAGGATTAAAATGCTTTTTATGTTAAAGCCCAGCTGATGCCTCAAGTCTTGAGCCCAAAAGCCGTCGCAGAAATTCCTATTAACCCCACATGGCTGTGAATCAGACCTCTTAAAAGGGAAGCTTATTAGGCAATTAATTAGAAACCTGCCCCGTCTGTGCCCTCCATCCCACCCCAGCCCATTCCTGCTGGTCTGGGTCAGCGTCTGGCTCTTTCCCTGGCCCTGGGGCTCTGCACTTTCCAAAACCTTCCAGGAGCTCTAGGATGCTTCCAGAGACTGAGTCAGTTTTTTCTCCCTTTTCATCCTCCTCAAAAAAGCAAAACCAATGGAGTTGCATCAGTGGGGTGCAACCCCTTTTCCCACTTCTCCTCCTTGGCAAAGTGGAAGGGCAAGAAAAATGCAGAACTTTACAGCTGCAAATGAGGTGCTGAGACCAGGGTTCCTCAATGGGATGCAAAAGTACCCCCCTAAAACAACCAAACCTAAAAAAAAATATAATACAATCTGATCAGGAAAAAACAACAGTGAACAAAAAAAAAAAAGCTCCTGAGGTCAATCAAAGTTCAATGCTTGGAGAAAGAAGAAAATCTGTGTATGTGTGAGAAAGAGGGAGAAGTAGCTGTGATTGAGAGAAAGGAGGCAAAGGGAGACAAGATAAATTCTGATTATCTGGTGGAATCAAGACACTTAACTGCCCTGTCTGATTCCTGAGAGGAAACAAATGGAGCCTATAACTTTGTACTGCAGAAAGATAATTTGTCCCTGTTTCCTCAGCCCTTGCTGGAACCAGGTCGGTGCTTGGGCTTGAGGAGGCTTGAGCAGCATCTCCAGCACGACCCTGGGGAGAGATGGAAGGTGTTTTTCTTTGTGAGAGCCCTGAGAGAGGCTTCTGAGAGATGTGCTGCAGCTCTGGCTCTGCGTGCCCTGTCCAGGCAGGGCCCTCTGCTTCCTGAGGATGGGACAAAAAGCAGATAAAGTCAATAAATGCAATAAATCGGTGCTAAAGAAATCTGTGGAAGGTAACTTGAACAGACTTTTGTCGTGGTGGTGGTGAAAGTGGTGAAGCTTCAATACCACACTCCCAAACATAGTGTTCCCTTAGGGTAAAACTTGGAAAAAACTTGGAGCAAAGCCATCCTGAAGTCTCATTTCTCATTTCAGGTCTGTGTTTCTTATTATCTTCTATTTAATTTGTTGTATTTGTTACAATGTTATTTTTGATCTGTATTTTATACATTCGTAATAGTCTCTCTCTTTTTTTTTTTTTTTTCTGAATGAGGTGCTCTGAAAGCAGGATGGTGATTACTGCCTGACTGGGAGAAAAGGGAAAGGGGGAAAGAGCTCTTAGGTTTTGGGAGGGTTTATTTGAGATGGAATTTTTCTCTGCTCACACTGCTTCTGAGCTGCAGCTGTCTAAGCTCTAATGAAGTTTCTTGTTTCTAACAAAGCAAAGCACGGAGAAGTTGAGGAATCTGTCCTTGGTTTTGCTCCTTTTGGAGCAGAGGGTGGTCGAGCTCAGAGTGCTGTTTTCCACAGGTCCTACTCCAAAGACTTACAGGAGCAAGGCATGGAGGTGTGATGATGTGCTCTGCCCAGAAATGCCTAGCCTCCTTCTCCAGGTTGTCCTGAATTTAGGAACTCATTTCCCTGACGTTAGTTGGAGGTAGTTGCAGTGCAAAGAGAGAAGAGTTAAATGCTAAATACTTGTTTGATTTAGTTGTTTATTTATTAGCACAGCTGGGTTTGCAACACACAAACCACAAATATGTTTAAGACTGGGTGGCACGTGGTTTTCCTATTCAGCAGGAATTTTAAGATCCTTTCCCTTCCAAAGATGCAACCAAGACCTTTTGGAGTTTGAAGTACCTGCTATTCTGGAGGGAAATGATGACCTGTTGATTTGGGGTTTTTGAACAGGAGGTAAAGGTGGAAGCCTGTTCTTCTATTAACCTGGGCAGAGTAAAGAGGCACAAGCCTGGATTTATTTTGTCCTAGTTACTGGCTTTCCCTGCCATGGAGACTGAGTGTCTTCTTTTTTCCTTGGGTCAAAGAAACCTTTGCTGAGGAGGGCTTTGAACATCCTTCAGCATAATAAGATCAAGCTGCTACCCTGTTTTCTATCAGGGCTACAAGGTTTGAGGAAGTGTAGGGGCTTTGTATCCCTGGGGTTGGCTGCATTGAGGAGGTGAGAACATTGGAGATGAGCACTCTGACCATGGGCTGGGATAAAGCCACTTGTTTCTGTCTTTATCCCAGATTCCTTTGCCTGTGACCCATCACTCACTTGCGCCTGTTGATGGAAGGAATGTTTGGTTTTTTTCCCCCAGTGGTTAATTCTAGCTGCTCCTTTTAAAACAACTGCAATTCCTCCTCCAAACAGGAATTTGTCCGGGTTTGGGCACTGAGTCTGGCTGTGCTTTCATGCTCATTGCTCAGTATCACATTTTGTCCTCTCTGTGGATGTGCTCAAGGTGGCCTGAGTCATCTCACTCTTCTTAGTCATAGATGAGGCAGTTCAAGCTTTTAAAGCCTTTTTTTTTAAAGGAAAAGCATTTTTGCCAACATTTGAAATTTTGTGGCTTCGTCTCATGTCCAGTCCTGAAGGTGATGCAGCCGGGCAAGCAGCTTTAAAGGGACTCCTGACTTCCCCAAGAGCACTGTGGCCCTCCAGGCAGGGTGTGGAATGGCTCCCTGCATGCTTGGACCCCCATTCGTGCCAGCAAGCCTGGCTTTGGGATGTTCTCCTCTGCAGCTGTGGCCCTCCAGCCTTTTGAGGGTGTTTGGAGCAGGGTCAAAAAATAACTTTTTCCCAAAAGAGTCCAAATTGCTAGGGTTCCTCCCTGCTATATGCCATGTTGTCACCCAAGCTTGTACCAGCAGCAATTTGACATGGCACTGTTGTGTCCCCAGTGAGGTTGGTGGCCTTGGGACCTGCCAGGCCAGCTGGGTCCTCATGCAAAATGTGCTTCACCAATGTCTTAGGGCATCCAATTTTTAATCACAAAGTCACGCAGGGCAAAGGCAAACGCCTTACAGAAGTCTATTATTTCTTCTTTATCTGCCAAAGTTGTAATCTCATCAAAGAATAAAATCAGGTTTGTTTGAAAGCTCTATTTTCCATAAAATCATGTTGACTGGCATTTATTATGTTCCTATCATTTAATTCTTTATTAATGGAATCTCATATTGGCTTTTTCCATTATTTCCGCCGTGATTGATGTCGCACCCATCGATTGGGAATCGCTCTGCTCTCCAAACTGTGCTGCTGCTTTTGCCCTCTGGTCTGCTGGAGCTTCCCTCACCTTCCCAGGGGGGTGAAATTTGGGCCTCTCTTCTCCTTGGCCAGGAGATCTGGGGGCACGGAGTGCGCTGGTGCTGCCCGAGGGGGTTCACACAGACTGGCCCCCGCCCCATCCTCAAATCCACATGGCCAAGGAGAAATCTCATCCTCCCATCCTTGAGGCCAGGCAGCCTAGGGAATCTCCCATCTTTATCTCCATCCAGCAGCTTTTTTCTTCGTGTTTTCTCCCCCATCCTGCTGGGAGAGCAGCTGGGTGGGATAACAGGCAGGCAGCCACGGCCAGCCAGCCACGGCAGACTGTGGGAGAGCACAGAGGTGTCATGGAGGGGCCCAGAATGATCTGAGGAGGTTCTTGTGGGACCGAAGTGAGGCTCCAGGGGTGGTGGCTGTCCCCTGTTTTTGTTGTTGCAGCTGCTGGTGGTGCCCTTTGGCAGGAAGGGTGTGAGGGAGGCTGGTCAGCGCTTACCCAGGGCGGGCATAGGATCCTCTGTCTCTTGGCCAGGGCTGAACCAGGCTGGCTTTCTCTTTTAATAAAGGCAAGGAAGGAGAGGGTCCATGGTTCAGTCTATCTGTGCCGGACAGAACAGTCAGACCACGCACAGCCTGACTCCCCTTGAGGCACTGGAGCACCCTGGGCGTGGTTCCAGGGCTTCCACAGACCTCTGTTCTCTGGCAAGCTGGATGTTGTCAGCATTTCTTCTTCTCTGCCTCATTTTGCTCAGGATTTCTTTCCTCTCTGTGTCTCCCAGGTTCCTCAGTGACTCAGCTGCTGGCCCGGGACCTGGACAATGACCCGCTGGTCTTCGGGGTGGTGGGGGAGGAGGCCAGCCGGTTCTTTGCCGTGGAGAGCGTCACCGGCGTCGTGTGGCTCCGGCAGCCCCTGGACAGAGAGGTAAAGCTGGGCAGAAGCCACCTCTGCTCAGATAAATGGTGGCTCTCCATCCTCTGTGGCAGCTGAGATGGGTGCTGCTCCCTGGTGGGGTTGGGAATCTGGGTGTGTCCACGTTCCCTGGACACCCTGTCACTGTCTCCAATCCATGGGCGTTGAGCAGCCTGCTCTGGTTTGATCAGACTCGTTGGTTTTCCTGGGGGCTAGAATAACATCTGTGGGTCTGGAAGGAAAGGAATTAGTAAGTGGGGATGATCTACTGAGGAGCCAGGCTGCTCACACAGTCAGAGAAATGTACAGGCTTCCTCTTTAAATCTCTATGCCAATTAAATCCTTTACTATTTAGAACAGCGTGTCAAGAGATGTGAGGTATCCCTGCTTATTCAATCTCATCAAGACTTTTCATCCTCTTGTGGATTCAGGCTTCTGGATGCTAAATTTGGCAAAATTCTTGCCTCAGAGCTGTTTCACCACTCTTATTTTCAATGGCAGCTTTGGTGTGCAAGGCTGGAATCCCATCCAGGTGCCTGCTTTGCTAAAACCTTGGCCCTTGCCACGTTCCTGGAGCAAGGAGGAAGGGATAGCGGGAAGACTGGGAAAATGCCATGTGATTTGGGCAGGGTGCTTAATTTCCCCTGTGCTTCTGCTGCCTGTATTTAGCGCTGCCTTGGCCAGCAGCAGCATTGGGAAGATCAAACCCATTAACACACCTCCGGCGCTGGCGTTCCCTGCCAGAGCCAGCCAGGCATCGGCATGCAGAGGAGCAGGCTGGCAGATGCTGCTCAGGCCGGGGCTGGGGGGAAGGCCAAACCCAATTTCACAGTGTTAAGAGCGAGACTTTGGGAAAATGAAGTGCTTTTCTTCACCCCTCTCCCCTCCGCCTCCCCGTGCCAACAGCTGCTGGCGTGAGTCATAAATCTTCCCTCATCCAAATGCCTCCTGCTTCCCCATGCTTCCCACGCCAGCCTTAAGCCCAGGAAGGTGATCGATAGATTTCAGGTGTCTGGTGGGAAGGGAAGGAGCTGGGCAGAGCTTGGATGCGTGGATGGGCTCAGCTGATCCCAGGGGCTCCAAGTCAGCCACACATGGGAGACAGTGAGGGCAGACCAGTGCTGGGAATGGATGTGGGAGAGGTGTAAGGGATGTGAGAGAGGCCTAAATGACAGTTTATGGTGGAGGAAGCAGTCAAAGGGAAGGGATGGAGATGGGCAGAGGGTTGGGAGCAGAGAACACTGGCCTGGATGCACGTCTTCAAAATGTCAGGGGAGAGAAAGGTGCTCGGGAGAAGTGGTGGGAAGGGAAAAGGAAGAGGTGAATTCTTGTACAGTGGAGGAGAAAGAAGGGAGAAGGAGTCATAGTAAGGTAAATGACGCAGGAAAAGATGAAATGGAGAAAAAGAGGAAGGAGCAAATGTATAGAGGCAAAATGAATTTTAAAAGATTTTTTTTCTTTTACTCCTATGAAGATTAGAAGGAAAATGGATTTTTAAAATAATGGCAGACCCTAAGGCTAAAGAATTGTGTTAAAATAATTTTAGAGACAGCAGTCGGTACGTGGAAGCTTTCTCTGATTATTTTATTGAGTTTTTAAAATTTAAATGCTCAACAGGTTGCTTCTTATCTCCTGTTTCTCCTTTCTCCCCTATTGCGTTGTCCCTCGTGGATGAGTAGGAGGAAAGGAGGCCTGAAAGGTACTGATGGAGCAGGGTGGGATGGCACAGGGAGCAGAGCATCTCCCCTCCCCTGGGATTTCAGCTCTTCCTTCTGCCTACCAGCATTGCCCCGAGGCAGGAGTTAGAAAGGGCTTTCCCTGGTTGTACTTCCTGGCTGTTTGGATGGAAATGTGGGAGCAGGAGGGGGTACACACAGTGGGGAGCTGTTCCCCAAACCCTTCTCCAAGATGAACTTTGACTCTGGTGCAAGCAGAGCTCCTGCTGGCCGCTGAGCCGGTCTCATTAGGAATAAATCAACCAGAGCTGCAGCACAGGGAGCCATTTCAGGCTGGCTTTTCCAGCCTTTCCTGCGTGATGCTTTGGAAACATCGCGCTGCTGTGCTCCAGCAGCTCAGGCAGGGCAAGGACACCAGAGGTGGGAAATGATTGCCAGGACTGGAGGGGAACAAAAAACACCAGCTGGCGGGCAGGTACCAGGTAGATGTCGTGGCCCAAGTCCTGCTGTCCATCTTTACATGGTTCTTTGGTAAAATAGGAGCAAAACTATTGCTGGTGGGAAGAAAAGGGTCAGGAAGAGAAGGTCTGCCTCCACTAGCAATATCTCCCTGCCTTGACCCCCCCCAAAATCCTCTCTTTCCCCCTTGTGGCTCACCCCAGCATCAGTGACTTGAATAGATCTCCACTGCAAGCTGTTAATAGAGTTAAAGCAATAAGGAGCAGAGAGACCTGTGTGGGTATTTTCAGGGAATTTCAGCCAATCTCACTACATTTCAGGGAATTTCAGGGAATTTCAGGGAATTTCAGGGAATTTCAGCCAATCTCACTACATAGGCTTGTCCCAGGATTCCCAGCTGTGTGATAGGTAAGTTGGGAAAGCAGCAGCAGGATTCACTGCATTGCCATGAGTCATAAACCTTCCCGTGTTTTAAGTGCCCAGCTGCCAATCAGGGAGGTCAGTTCCTTAGCCCTGCATCCTCCTGACCCGGGGCAGGGCATCTCCCGTGCCTGTGGAATACACAGGAGCCCCTCTGGCATTCAGATTCCCCAGCGTTTTCTGTCCAGTGCAGGTAATGGCACTCAAGCACCTCTCCTCCTCTGGAAGGTCCTGAAAGCATTTTGCGTGTAATAACATTGGCTAAAAGTCCCCAGCCTGCCATCTGCAGATAAAAGCCACAGTATCTTTAATTATAGGGTTTTTTTCTTCTCTTTCCCTTTCAGACGAAGTCAGAATTCACGGTTGAATTTTCTGTCAGTGACAGCCAAGGGGTGAGTGTGACTTCTCATTTCATGGTCTGCAGCACGGGTGGAGGGGAGCAGGGGCTGTGGGTCCCAGCTGCACCAGGGGAGAGAGAGGGGTCACCCCTTGGCCCAGAGCCCAAAAACACAGCCACATGCCAGCTTTAGGCTCTAAATCCATGCCTAAAGCTGACACCCCGCTGTTGTCCTTGGCTCCACAGGTGATCAAAGGGACGGTGAACATCCAGGTGGGAGACGTGAACGACAACGCCCCACAGTTCCACAACCAGCCCTACAGCGTCCGCATCCCGGAGGTAGGGAGCATCTCTGCCTGCCTCTGGCTCTTCCGTCGGCGGCCGCTCCTGCTCTCTGGTTGCCACCACGGAGCTGGCTGGTATTCCAGCTGGTAGGGGAGTCCTCAGCTCTGGACTCCAGGAGGGCTGAGCCACCCCAAAAAGTATCTCCTCAGAGACACTCCTTAGGGGGTCGAAAGCACTCCTCTCAGCTGGCGGGGGGGGGTAGCGACTCAGCAGGGGGGCAGTGGTTCAGCTCTTAGTGATTTCAGCTTGTGATTCCAGGTCCTGCCCCCTGCGAGCTTTCCTTTCCCCTGTAGCCGGCCTGGGGTGTGAGAGAGAGAGGGTCTCGTTTTGGCGGTTCCGCAGAAGCAGCTTTATTGTAGAGACATCAGTGAAGGGAGCCGAGGGCAGGAGGGCCCTGTCGATCAGTGATCTTTAGGGGGTTTTATAGGGAAACCGGTGGGAGGGGGAAAGTGTACAAAGCCAATCGGTTACAACAAATCTACATAACGTCCCGAGGGTGCTTGTGGGTCTTCAGAAAGGTCGCCGTGACCAGGGGATTGCTTTGTTATTTCAGGGTCTGGATGAGGTTGCGAAATTCTTCTTCCCTCCAAGGCAAAGCCACCGGGGCTCCGCCCACCCCCACAGGCCACCAATGTGCAGGGCTGTCCTCTTGCCCTGGACCCTCATGAGGTTGCGGGAGGATGAAATTTCTGGAAGTTACTGCCTGAAAATGGGCAGAAGCAAAGTGTGTGGGGTGTTGGGGGAGGGAGGTGGGAGAGGAGATGACGGTGCTTTGGTGACATCTTTCCTGTGACGAGTGGGAAGTTTGCAAATGAGTGTAAATGAGGGTCTGTGTCTTGTTCCCTTCCTTGCAGCTGGGGGGATGCACAGCTCTTGTCACAGAGGTGACCTGAGGCATGGCCAAATATTTCTCCAAATGCCTGAATTCTGGCAGAGTACTGCTCAAAGGCTTCTGCCCTGGCTGGTGATTTCCTTTGACAGCTCCATAGCAGGATTCATCCCATAATGTCCCTGGAATAAAACAGGTGGGAAGGGGCCACAGGAGACCATCTGGCTCAAGCTCCCACTAATCCAGCGAGAATTTTCATGTTAGGTCAGATTGCTCAGGGCTTTATCCAGCCAAGTGTTAAATATCCCCAAGGACAGAGTTTCCACAACCTTCCACTGCTCTCTGTGCTGGCCACTGCAAGGGAGGTGACATCTACTCATCCATCAGAGACAGCTTCTGCACCTGCAGCCTGACTTGGCCAGGAATTTACAGGTCTGATGTGAATTTAGGTTTATCAGCTGTGGCTTGTGGTGCCAGGCGGAGAAGGCGAGGGTATTCCATTTGCAGCAGGGGGTCAGTAGAGTGCTTGACATCCTCCAGTGGAGGAGACCTCTTTTCTTTTTGCACCACAGTACCAGGGCAGTTTTCCTCAGGCTCTGCCTCAGGGTGTAGGTGAGGTCCCATGTGCATTGTGTGTGTGTGTGAAATGAAGCAGCCTTGGTAACTGAGAGGTGCAAACGATCGTGTTACCAGAGCGTATTTAATATTCCTGCTGCTGCTGCCCTGCCCTGCTGGGCTTTGATCCCTCCCCGTCCCTCTGCTGCGAGGATGAGGTTTCTTCATTAGAGCTGCTTGTGATGTATGAGCCGGGAGCTGGAGTCTCATCTTTGCACCAAGTCATCTGAAACCTCCCCGTGAGAGCGATGCTGGGTCAGAGGCATTTCTGCTGCTCCAGGAGCACGAGGGGTGGAGAAGTGACTTGGCAAAACCCACAGCGGGTGCCCCCTCCTCCCGCCTTTGCTCCGGCCTCTGGAGCTGGCGGGTGGCTGTCGTGCCTTCTGCTGCTCCTCCTGGCCATGCTCTGCCTGCAGAGGTCTGCAAAGCAAAAGGAATGGCAGTAGGATGGGAGGAGAACAGGCTCCTCTCCCCTGCCCTCAGATTTACCTCTGGTTTTGCATTGGAATTCTGGAAACTGGGAATTTGGGGTTTTGGTATATAGTAATGCGCGTGGGGCAAGATGGAGGATTTGGGGCGTTGTTTAAGTCCTTCTTCACCTTCTTCTTCCTTCTTCTTCCTGGGTTTGGGTGGTTTTCTGCAATTGGGTGAAAAAGGTCCTCATTGTGGGTCTTGGGTGGTTATTATTGGGTCAGAAATATAAATAATAGAGGTGTCACCTCATTATTGGGTAATTGGCACTTAAATAACCTTGGAAAGAGTTAGAAGAGTTAGAACCCCATTTTACCTCGTTTCTCTAACTTCCTAGTTGGAGCTCATGGCTGGTGAGTCTGTAAATAGATAAGAAACAATAAACATCCAAGTCAGAATTCAAAACCAACGTTTCCCATGTATTAATCCTGACCTTGGCAAGGAAAGAAAAGAAGCCAGAACTGTCCCAGTTTTGCTGTTACCTGCCCTTCATGTGAGGAGATGGAAATGGGTGTCTGTGACTCCCCTGGGGATCAGGGCTGTGTTAAGCACCAGTTTTTCATATACCTGGAGTACCTGTGCCATGTCTCTTCTTGCTGATGGCTTCTGTCCTGAGAGCCAATATTGCAAAGCTTGAGCTTTTCCCATTTCCAATATTAACCTGTGCCCAGTCTGGGGAGCAGGGAGGGCAAAGGTCCTGGTTTGGAATCATGGAAGCTTCGAGTCACAGAATGGTTTGGATTGTAAGGGACTTTAAAGCTCCTCTAGTTCAGCTGCTGCCATGGGCAGGGACACTTTCCACTGGTTGCTCCAACCTGGCCTTGAACACTTCCAGGGATCCAGGGCAGCCACAGCTTCTCTGGGCAACCTGTGCCAGGGCCTCCCCACCCTCACAGGGAAGAATTTCTTCCCAATATCTAATTCAATCCTCCTCTCTTGCAGCTGAAGGCCATTCCCCTGTGTGCTATTGCTCCATGCCCTCACATGTAGAAAATTAGGGCTGGCTGAGGAGAGGGAACTGCGAGCAGGTGATCTGGACAAAAAAATAAATACACAAAAGAAGAAGAGGCTGAACCTTAGAGCCCCTCTGTGCCATGTCACACTGCTGTGCATGTGAGCCGTGGTTCTGCTGTCAGGGGTTTCCAGGGCTGCCTGGCTGTTTGGGGTGCAGCGGGCCCTGTGTTCCCCCCGTGCAGCCACCAGCACTGGGCCCTGGGAGCTGTGCTCCTCTGGAGGCTGGCCTAAGCTAATTACAAGGCAGCACATGCCAGCTTCCAGCTTCTCCCCGTGATCTTTAACCAAGGGCACCAAGCAGAGGTAATGAGCCACAAACGCCTTGCTCCGCCAGCATCCTGGAGGCACTCCTGTTCTTCTGCCAGGGAGAGAGGGCCTTGCTTTGCCAGGCGCTGTGAGGGCAGGGGACAGGGGCCCACCACCTCAAGATGGACCCTCCAAGGGCTGCAGGCCGTGGGAGGTGTCAGCAGTAAACTTCTTCCGTGTGTGGTGGCACGGCTCTCAGGGAGGAGATGTGCACTTGGCTTTGAGACCTGTGCTGAGCCGTGGGTTTTCCTTGTTGCTTGTCCAAGACTACTCGAAGCTGGAGGTAGCGTGGCATGGAAAAGTGGGGAGCAGCTGAGGCTGAGGAACCAGCCACAGTGAGGGATGATAGGTCACCCCATGCTCCAGACAGCTTGAGGGTGAGCAGCGAGGGCACAGGTACCAAAACCCACCTCAGAGTGCACCCAGCCCAAATCGAAGGGCCTGTGGATAATGAATGAAGAGGACTGGGGCTTGGAGAAAGAGAAGAGGCTAGTGTGGTTTTCAATAGACTGGCTCAGTGCAGATTTGGCAGCTAATGAGGGTTTTTCTCTTTTTAATTTTGAGATAAATGGATGTATCGATTTGCAGTTGTCGTAGCTAATGGAGCAGCAACCGAAAGGCTATTTAAACCTCGCTGCTATTGTGTGGCACTCGGAAAGTCAAAAGAAGAGTGCGCATAAATAAATGGAACATGAAGTAAACTGACCTTTAAAAACAATACTGCCTCTAAATACCCATCCTGGTGTTTTACGTGGTCCGCTCGGTGTGAGAATGGGAATTTATTTGGGCACGGGCTGCGGATTGCGATCGCTCCGCAGGGTGGGGAGGGAGGGAGGGAGGGGATGCACCACGGCAGCTCCGAATGCCCAGGCCGGGACTGCTGGAGTGGCACCGATCCTCGGTGCTTGCTGTGTGCTCATCTCATCCCTGGAATAGCTGCCGGGGGGCCGGGAGAGGGATATTGCTCCAGCGTAATCGTCCGTCCCGTCTGGGCAAGGGCGCCCCGTGCTCTGCTTGTCAAAAGGCAGCGAGGCGGGGCGGGCGCTCTCAAGTCTGCAAAGAAAAGGGGAATCCTGCTAGAATTGGCAACTTAATTCACCAAGCTGGCCTCGACAGAGCTCATTAAGTTCCCGTGTATTCATTTCAGGCTAATGGCTGTCATGCTGGCTGCTGTTTGATTTGCTGTAATAGACTTTTATGGCTTTCCAGTTTGCGAGGACGTGCGTGCCCGTGGCTGTGCCCCGTGGTGCTGCTGTAGTACATTAGTTAGCTACTCATGTGCTTGCTACTCTGACCTTCAGGGTTTGTTCCCCTCTTGGATGCATCCCTTGCACTTCATCTCCTGTTCACAGCCTCTTTTCTACCACCCTCACCCAACCCCAAGGCACCACGTTTCTCGGAGTCTCAGGGTTTTGGCTTTTAAACAAGGAGAGATCTATTGCCAAGCCTGTGTGGCAGGCTGTGGTGGCCATGCCTCAGTTTCTGGCAAGTCCAATCTGCTTTATCTAATATTTTTTCCGTTTGGCTGGATCCATAGGGACTCAGCGTTCTTGGATCGTCACGGTTCAATGCTTTTAGGTGAAGCAAGCACGTGGAGAGGAGCCAAGCCCCTGCTCCTGGTGCCTGCTACGATGGGGTTGTCAGGGCCGACTGTTCCCCCCGGGTGCCTGCTGGGCTTTCTGTCCCAGTCCCAAGCAGGAAAACTCCTGGGCCTTCCACACAACTTTCTGCTTGCCCTTAACTCCTGGGGCAGTGGTGGAGTCACCATCCCTGGAGAGGGTGTGGCACCTGGGGACATGGGTTAGTGGTGGCCCTGGCAGTGCTGGGGGATTGGTTGGACTCGATCCTAGAGGGCTTTTCCAGCCTAAATTGTACTATGAGTACAATTAATACTAATTAACTAAAACTAATTTCACGTCTAGTACCTCCTTGGGAAAAGCTGTTTTCTCCTATAAGCCCCCAACATCCTGAGTTTGCCGATCAAGTTCAAGCCATCCGTGGCCTTGGAGCTTCAGCAGTTCTGACGTGCTGGCAGAAAGGTCATCTAATTGTTGGTTTCTTTGCTGAATGTTCTCTCAGGAGGTTTCCATTGGAGTTTTCTCTCCTT
This sequence comes from Phylloscopus whistleri, assembly GCA_017589585.1. NCBI lineage: Eukaryota > Metazoa > Chordata > Aves > Passeriformes > Phylloscopidae > Phylloscopus > Phylloscopus whistleri. The sequence goes on along the minus strand of JADMLD010001066.1, from coordinate 1,876,983 downwards.
TTGTGCTGCCCCCCACCTCATCCCTTCTGTTACATTTGTAACACAGTGAGTGATTTGTGATGTGTGCTACATCTTGAGGTTAGACATCCTCATCCCTGGAAGTGTTCAGGGACAGGGTTGGACAGGGCTCTGAGCAGCCTGGTCTAGTGGAAGGTGTCTGTGGCAGGGGCTTGGAGCTAGATGGTCTTTAATGTACCTTCCAACCCCCAAACCATTCCATGATCCTATGATCTTCCAGCAAAAAGCTCGGCACTGGGCCAGAGGTTGCAATTCAGCACCTCAGTCATTCATGAAACCACAGCTGCACCACAAGAGAAATACCTGTAACTTCACAAGGACACAGGAATTAGAGCTCTGCTTTAAAATTTGTAACCACAGCCCTCTGCCTTGGGAATGCGCTCATCTCGTCCTGAATTCAAGCAAGCAGGGCTGTGGGAAAGGAGTTTAAAAATGGAAAGTTTCTGTTCTGCACACAGCAGTCTTGAGGCGACCACGGTCCAGCTTGCAGGTGTCTTATCTCCTGAGAGAGAGCCCTCATTTGACAATTTATTTTAATTGGGAGACAGGCGGGCACTCGCCATCAGCAGCAGTCCCTTCTGCTCGGGGAGCAGCCTTTGGGACTCGGCCTTCACAAGCTGCTGGGCACCATTTCCATCCTTAATTTGGGGGTGTAGCTGAAATCGTGGCTTTTATGGTACCTTTTTCTTAATTGTGCAGAAAAGTATTTGGCGGGGAAGGAGGAGAGGAGGGAGGGGAGCCTCACTGCCCCGTCCCATCGCACAGCCTGGAACCAGGCCGTGCTACTCAGTGAGCAGAGGCAGGGAGGAGCAGAGAAAGGCCCCAAAGCCCTTGCTGTAATTAAAATTATTATTTTGCTTTAAGGGTAATAATGTCAGTAATTACATCAGTTTCCCTGCCATCCTGCCCGAGAGTCTTCAGGGGCTCGTATAATTCTATTGCCATGGCTCGAGGCCTGATGCTGCGCATACGAAGCAGCTGCCACGAGCTGAGCTCCCCCTCAGCTGCTTTAGCCAGTCCCTTGCATGCTCCCAGACACCTTCTGGGGCTTTTTTCTCTCCACTTCTTTAAACAAGGAGCCTTTACAGTGGAGGTGATGATAACAGAGCTGATAAGGGAGATGTTCCGACTTCATTGCAAAAATGGTCTGTAATCGTTGCTGGCTGCTTTCCTTCCTCGTTTCTTGTTTGTTTGTTTGTTTCCTTCACTCATTGTTTCCCTTCTCTCCTTACCCTTATGTTTCCATGTGGAGTTTAGAAATAATTTACAGTGAATAACTTATCCCCCCAAATCCACTCATCTCTTCCATCCGCTACCTTTGAGCGTGCAAAATTTGCAAGTGTCTTGAACTTCTTTCCAGCAAATCAGACGCAGTTTTAAAAATCTATTTATTTATTTTTTTATTTTTTTATTTGTTTGGGTTGTTTTGTTTTGTTTGTAAAACTTCCTGGAAAGGCAGCAAGCAGTTTAGCGAGTTATTGAAGTGGTGCTCATTAAGCACTGTTGGACAGAGAAGCTGGCTCTCCTTCCTGGGTAGAGCAAGCACTTCCATCTCCCCTCCATCCTGATGATCCTGGCATCCCCCTGGCATGCCCAGTGCTGGTGGTCTCTCACCTCCAGTGCTTGTGGGACAAACAGGAAGTGGGGACTTGACTGGTGTTTGCTGGAGCAAGAGGGTCTCTGTTGCACAGGTGATAATCAGGTGAAGCACTCCCCGGACTTCCTGCACATCCTCAGTTTTAATCTTTATTGTTGCTTTCCATGTGCAAACAAAACATAAATGGGCTGGAAAGTGCAGGCCCTGTCCTGGGCTTTCCTTCTGGCTTTGGGATGCTGGCGGTGTCTTCAGGCAAGAGCTTGGATGCACAGCAGGCACCAGCTGTCATCTTTTCCCTGCTTTTTTTCCACCAGGACTGGAGAAAAGGATTTAAATGAGACAGACTGCAGTGCACTGAGTAGAACATGGGGTTTGAAGGGGTTTGCACAGCTGACATTGTAGATGTCAGAAGCCTAGAATGGTTTGGGTTGGAAGGGATATTTAAAGGTCATTTAGTCCATCCCCCTGTCATGGGCAAGGACAATTTCCACTGTCCCAGGTTGCTCCAAGCCTTGTCCAGCCTGGCCTTGAACACTTCCAGGGATGGGTCAGCCACAGTTTTCCTGGGCAGCCTGTGCCAGGGCCTCCCCACCCTCACTTTAAATAGCTTTTTCCTTTGAAGGTGTCACCAGGTAGGTGCTCAGGCCTGAAACATCCTCCACTCCAAAGGTCATCTGCGTGCAAGTTTTTGTTGTTGCTGCTGGTGTGTTTGCTGTGATGCCAGAGGGTCTGGAGTGACGTCCTAGGGAGAAAAGAAAGTGTCCCCTGTCCGTTGTCTGGATTCACCAGTGAGCAGGAGACCTTGGTCCTTTAATGCATGTGACCGAGGAGTGAAATGAGAAATGCAACAGAAATTTACTGGGGCGGAAAACTCCAAATGGCGTGGAAGTAATGTGTAAAGTGTCCTGGAGATAACAGTCATTTCCACCAGGCAAAACTTGGGCTCCTTCTGGAAGGGTACTGCAGCAAAGGAAGGAGGCAGGGAGGGGGGTGCAGCCTGAAAATTAGGAGTAGTTGTGCTGTTCTGGCCAGTGTAGTGCTGGGCAGGATGAGAGGGACGGGGAAAACAGCAGATTTTGACCAGAAAGGGGAGCCAGTGTGGGAAGTAAGGAATTTGGTGCCTCCATGGGGGAGCTGTCATGCTGGGAAATTAGGAAATTATCTTGAGGGAGAGGAAGGGAAAGTGTACAGCAACATTCTCTGAGTGAGGAGAAGGCAGGCAAAGAGGGGGAAGGTAACCTGGACAAATCAGTAATCATTCCTCATGGAAGAAACAGGAAAAAAGAAAAACATCCTCACTTCCCGAGCTCCTTCATATGGGTGCTGAGGACACGTATCTGCTAATTTCAAAGCTCTGGTGGGTCTGTCCCAGTGTCATCCCTGAGGTCAGGTCAGTGTCTGAGCTTAGAGTGGCTGATGCCAGGTGCTGGTGGCTCCTAAGGATCCTGCTGGCAGTGGGTTGCTCAGACCAGGCAAGTTCCTCTGGAGTAGAAACAGTGGCTTGTGGTCCCACAACACTCCTGCTGCAGCAGCAGCAGCTCAGGCCTGGGCTGGAAGGTCTTTTTTCCAGGGGACATTCCAGCCCAGCCCTTTCAGTGTAATTACACTTACACATCTGGGCAGCAGATGGCTTCAAGGTCTCTCCCCTGTCCCCAGCAGGAGGAAGGGCTCTGTGCTGCCAGGCACAGAGAGATGAGGAGGGAGTAAATGTGACCTGCTGGCAATTAGTTTTGTTCTATCTCCCTTTCCTCTGGTTACCATCTTCTCCCAGAAGCCTGGGATGTAACTTATTATCTCATGCTAGCCAGCAAAAGCTGCATCCTCTCCCCTGACATCCCTGTTTTGTTTACCTGCCTCCCCATGCTTCACCTTTGGAGTCATCAGCAGGACGGTGCCTGGAGGTAGGAATGGTTTTTAGCTCTTTCAGGTGGTGAGTGGCAACTACTCCGTGCCAGGAAGCAAAAAACCCATCACTGAAAAGATATTTAACATTTTTCACTCACACAATTGTGCAGTTTGTGCGTTCAGGCTCCTTTTTTCGTCACAGCACCTAAATTAAGGGATGATTAAGGTGGTGCTGAAAGGTGCTGTGTGAGGGACGCTGAAATTTTAGGGTCCAGGCCCTTTCCCACCTGCAATAACCAAGACCAGCAGGAGATCTGTGAGGTGGGCACACATTACCATCCTCACTCCATGCAGCGTGGGAATGTGAAGCTGCAGCTGGCACAAAAGGCACTTTTTTCGATAAAACCACCATTTTTAATTAAGATGGAAATATTTAGAGAAAATGTTGCCATTTTGACAGCAAAGCTGGGGAGAAATAGCATTTCAAAAGAACCATAAAAATCGCTCTTGCAATAGATTCATTCCAATTTCTTCTTGAGAACTGCATTTTGTGTTTTATTAGTTTGTAATGTGTCAGTGACAGTCATGTATAATAAGCTTTCTACTGCTGGTCAAACTTTGTGGTAAAATAATAGACTAAATCAGCCTCTCTATAAGTTTTTTAAATATTTATGTGTGAACTGAACTGTTTGTATGGGTTTCAAACTGTTTTCATTACAAATGGAGGGAATTTGATCTAAGTAGAAGTTTCAATCAAAATTAGGGGCCATTACTTAATTTCAACTATTAATTGCTGTGGGAACTTAAAATGTGGGTGATTTATTTTGTTAGTGCAAATAATGGAGAGAGCAGAGAAGGTGAATGGAGGGTTCAAGGCAATTTTGGTTCAAGGAGAAAGAAAATGGGGAGCTTTTAGTTTTGGAGATTTGCTTTACAGGAGATTTGTGAAACGTATTTATTTGTTTTTCTGAGACAGGATGCAAACCCAGTGTGGGTGAAAAAGGAGAGGTGGTCACAGCTGTCACCTTGTGTAGGATGATGGTTGCTTGTCCCTCTTTTACCAGGAGATTGAGCTCATTCTGTGTGGTCAAGGGGTTTTGCTGGGGTGACAGGGAGGTGTGTTTGGCCGCAGCTCTGAGCTCAGGTTGTACCAACAACCCCCTTGTTTCTCAAACCTTGGCTTTCATCGTGGGGATATGTTACTTCCTTAGGCTTGTCCTGCAATTGTAACTCAAACTGGAAAGGGTGGTGGGAAGGAGGGAAGGGAGAAGAGGAGGTATGAGTGAAGCCAGCCACCTCCTGCCCAGCCTGTGTGTGATTAATCTCAGTCACTCACGTGTTTGGAGGCATCTCCTGACCGGGAGTCCGGCGGGTTGTGCCAGGATGGCCACCAACACCACCTTCAAATTGGTGTTTAAGGAGGAGAAAAAGGAGTTTGTGACTGATAGGCTGGCATGCTCATCCAAGGAATGCTTTTTTAGCACTTCTCCATTCATTACCATCAGTGGAAGATGATCTTTCCCTAATTAGTAAATCTTTATTTAGAGGTAAGTTGAGAGCATGGTTTTCTGAGCTGTGGAAAAAGAGGGATCTACCCATGCTCCTTCCCATAACCAGAGCTGGATGAAAACCCTGAAAGGGGAACAATTTTTACTGCCTGTGTGATTTAGATGACCCCAAATCTCCCTGGGTCAGGAGCTGCTGTGCCAGTGCTTGGAAAAGCACTTTATTAAATGCGCTGGAAATGCGCAGCCAGATGTGTGTTTGCAGATTCCTCAGCCCCAAGGGAGAAAACGCTCCGGGATGTGCTGCCCATGCCTTGCCTTTGAGGGGGCTGAGAGGGAAATAGCAGGACAGGTGCATGGGTTGTTTTCCTGTGTGTAACTCACGCCTGTGGGGAAAGAAATTCTGCAAAGAGGGCTGTGCCTGCTGGTGTGAGCCCCAGGAGGGTGGTGGCACTGCAAGTCACCCAGTTCCTGCAGTCAGCAGGGAAATTTCACCCCAGTCCTTGCAGTCAGCAGGGAAAGGGGTGCTGGGGAGAAAGGCCAGGAGTTGTGCAGGTGGGGACGTCTCTGCCCTGTGGGACATAGTCATGGCATTGCCTCTGAGAGCAGCTGCAAGGTCCTGCTGGGGCCTGAGCAGTGCTGGGAGCCTGCATCTGCCTCCAGTGGAAGGGATCACCACCAGCCTGGTGTCCCACCTTGTCACAGGGCTTCACTGCAAGGCTTTCCTTGGCGACCTCCTTTCTGAGGGGCTTGAGCACAAGACCTGCCCTGTGGAGGCCCAAGGGCTTATCCCCGAGGCAGCTGTGCCTCTACCCTGGAGGGACCGAGGCAAATAGGGAAAGATCCTCTTTTAGGTCACGGTGAGGAAAACCTCCCTCCCATGGGCCTTGGCAGCCACGTGTTAATATTTCTTGGGTTTCGTTGTTTCATTGGTTTGTTAAGTTTCTGTCACCCCTGTTCACATGTATGCACCCCTCCCAGAATGTTCCTCCTTCCCTTGGAGCCCATTGGGTTGTTTTTGCCGCAGTGCCACACCCCTGTGCTCCTGTGTCTGGAGGAGGGCAGCTCTCCTCTGGCAGGCAGCAAACCCATTTCTCACCTGGCTGTACGAGGCAGCCAGCGCTTCACCACCTTCTTTTCTTACAGTAGCACCTCTGAAACAGTGTGGGTGTCTGCACCGTGCTGTCTGAGGGGTGGGTGGTGTTTGGTGGCCCAGATACTTGCACCCAACACCAAGGAGCCTGATCCCCGCGTGTCCGGGGTTTTGGGCTTGGGAGGGGCAAGCAGAGGCTGGAAGAAGAGCACGGAGGAGCCGTGTAAATGGTGGATGGTGAGGAGAGGAGAAGGCAGCCTCGAGGAGATCTTTGGGAAAGGCAGGCAGCAGGGACAGGGGGGCAGAGCCTCACCTCCCTTCTGCACGTTCGAGCTTGAGGCTGGGCTGCGGCAGGCAGGCTTTATTTTTGGCGGGGGGGGGACCTGCTTAAAAAGCCTCACCAGAGCGTTATGGAATCGGAATGTGAAGGGTAATTGAGCTGAAAGCCATTCTCCTCCCGCAGCCCGCACAGCGGGACCCGCTCCGGCGCCCTGAAATGCCAGCCTGGAATCCCACTGCAAGAGCAGGAGGTGGGGCTGCAGCCCCTGGGCTGGGTCCCCTCCTTGGGCAGGAGGTGGGCACTGAACCCAACTAAACCAGAGTTGCAGAGGAGGAGCCACACTAGGGAGAGATGCAGCAGAAGGTTTTTCTTTTTTACAGAAAGAGGTTCCTGAGCTGCAAATCTCCTTCCTTGCAGGCATTGGTCTGCTCTCCCTGAAGCTCAGGTGCCATCACCCCATGTCCTTCCGTGGTCACACCTTTTGACTATCCCCCTTCCCCACTTAGAGCAGTCCCGTGCTTTCTCCCTGTGGAGCCCATTAAGAAAATGCCACCCACACACAGGGAGGTGCTCCAGGGCACTCTCTGGCATGGCCAAATGGCTGGGCATTTGGAATGACCAGATTAATAAAAAACCTAACACAGAGAGGAGTGTGGCTAGTCAAGAGTGGATGTAATCATTAAACACACAAGTGAGGTTTCAGTTCCTGTCCCTTGTCTCTCTAGTCCTGGGAGTTTGTGGAAGGGGACGGGGCTTGAAGAGCTGCTGGTGCAGCCCCAAGGAGGGGATTAGAGAAGACCCCCTCAGTTTGGAGCCCAGCACAGCAGTGGTGTGAGATGCTCAGCCCAGTTGTGTACCCTGTCCTCTGTTATTGATTGCTGAACAGGCACAGTTAAGTGCCTCTCATTAATATTTGTTTTGGTCTTTTCCCTGAATTTTGATGAGTGGAGGAGATGCTGCTTATCTCTCTCCTGCAGGTTTTCTTTCTAGAGGATTCCTCTGGCTGGTGACAAACCTGGGCTCTGTAGCCCTCAGGATGAGGGATGAGTTAGTGGCTGACACAAAATCTTGGGAACTCTGCAGAAAGAAAGCAAGAAGGCAAAATTAACACAAAATTAAGAGGTAAAAATGCTCTGCTCACATTGTCCAGATGCAATGTTGAATTCCAGGCTCACCTGTGTTTGCAAATGTCTTACAAGGGACTCTTTGGGCACATAGGTTGTGCTGGCTGAACTTTGAAATGGATGAGCAAGGAGGAGTGTTGGGATGTGGAGCAGGCAGCCAGGGACTGCTGCTCGGTCATCAGTGCTCTTGTAGCTGGTTTGGAGGTTTCAGACTGAGAGCAGGGGCTGTGGGAGTGGACATGTTCATAGGTTGGGTTGGAAGGGACCTTAAGGCTCATCTTGTTCCAACCCCCTGCCATGGGCAGGGGCACCTTCCACTATCCCAGGCTGCTCCAAACTCTGTCCAGCCTGGTCTTGGATGCTTGGACAGAGATCCAGAGGCAGCCACAGCTGCTCTGGGCAGGCTGTTCCACTGCCTCTGCCTTTTGAGGTGGTCTGTGTTCCTCCTTCTCTTCTCTATCCCTAACCCTGCTGTCTCTCCCTTCACCTTCTGTCCCCTTTAGCCAGGCAGCACACGATGGCCATGTGGACCTGAGTTGTTGGGTCATGACCAGTTTCTCTCATCCACTCAGACATGAAAGGGATTTCTGAAACTCGCTTAAATAGGGCAAAGCACTTTTTCTTCCTGCCTTGTATAATAATGCCTTTTTTGTTAGGCTTGACTTAGCTGCGACTGGCCCACCCAAAGCCATTGAAATGATTCTGAGCAGCAATTTCTGCCTGCTCAGGTTGTGCTCCCAGGCACTTTAGGTGCAGCTCCTGAAATGAAAGATTTCTGGTGTGCCCAAAGGCAGTGAAGAGAGCTTTTTTAATGTGGTTGCTTCTCCAGCTTTTCGACAGAGAGTTGGGTTCAGGTTCTGCTCTGAAGCGATATTGGAGTCCATGGAGCATGAGAAACTGCATTTGTTTGTGGGTTACAAATGAAGACCTGTCAAAAACCTTTTTAAGCAGTGACAGAAGTTTTCTTTTTCATGACACATTTAACTTTTGAAGGCTTTGCCTCCCAAGGAGGCTTAGCTCTTCTCTCTCTCCCTTTCTGTGAGTTTGGAAAAAGATGTCTGGCAAAAGCTGCTCTTCTCTTTTTCGGTCTGCCTTCCCATCTGTTTGGTGGAATGTTGGATCCTCCTAGGGTGCTCTTGCTTCTGGAAAATGCTGTGGCCAGGAGTGAAGGGGGTGGCAACACTGGGGGAGAGGGGGAGTGGGACATGGAGCCCTCCTTGAACCAGGTGCTTCACCAGCTTCTTGTGGGCAAAGGGCACAGGTTATTCCCATCAATTTGGTGTTAGGAGATGTTCTGCAAAGGATAAATGTGTTTATAGGATTTCTGTCCTTTTGTTGTAAGAGGTAGGACGTCATTCTTGGACACAGGAGTTTGCTAAAAGAGTGTCACATTGGTTCTTCATCACTGTGTGAGGCGTTGCAGCCCCATCCCGAGGTGCAGGTGGTGTGTGAAACACAGTGTTGCTCCTTGCTGTCTTCTGCAACTCAGCCTTTTACTCAGTGCAAGCTCTGGACAGGCACTGGGAAGGTGGTTTCAGACACCATCCCTTGTTTTGTGCTCCCAGATATGTCCATGGCTTCCATCTGAGCATCTGAAACATCTTCCTGGTGGTGGGCTCAGAAATATGATGTGACCAGGCACATGCAGAACAAAAAAGGGTTGTCAGAACTGATGGGATTGTGGGGTTTTTTGCCTCCCTCCAGACTCAGCTCAAGGGTTATCTTAAAGCTTTTGTGGAGAAGGTAAGCAGTTGTCACAGCCAGTGTTTTTGTATAAGCTCAGGAATGTGAGCTCTCCCCTGTCCACCCAGGAGGATGGAGGATGCCGGGAAATGGGCTGGTGGGTGTCAGCATTGATGCAGAGAGGTCTCCTCTGGTTCAGGTCCTTCTGCACCAGTGTTGTGGGGAGGATTCACAAGGATTTTCCTCCCATTTGTGGGCACAGGTGGTGTCATGGCCTCAGTGGGACTGGTTGGTGTCAGAAACCCAAAGAGCTGCGAGGTGCCCTGGCAGGGGCTGAGGAGGAGGAGCAGGCAGGAGAGGAGCAAATAGAGGGAGCTGCATGGCTTTTGTGAAAATAGATCTGCTTGCAAGGACCAAAGGACCTCCCTTCGAGAGGAAGAGAACATGCTCCTGAGTGTTTGGGGGGGGATTTTAGCAATCTAGTGGGAGTCCTTGGGGAGGAGGTGGTAGTGCTGACACAGGGTGGTTCCCTGGAGCTCCCGGACAGTCTGAGACAGGGAGGTTTTAATTAACTCATTCTACTCACATCTAAAGTTTATTTATTTCCATTTACTTAGACATCTGCTTTTCCCCCTCCTTTTTCCTTGGGCAAGGGGTGGGCATCCCTTGGCTCTGGAGTTGGGGGAGCTGCTCCTGCTGCCCACCCACCACATGCCACCAGGGCAGGGAGGGTTTAGTACGCCCAGGGCTGCTGGGGTGCCCCAGGACAGCATTTCTGCTCAGCTGCAGCTTGTGAAGGTGCAGGAAGGATGCCCTGGTGTGTTTTGCTCCGGGGAGTGGAGAGGCAGCACTGACTGCTGGTTTCCATCCTCCAGAGGCTGAGTATAGCTGCTCATGCCCAGCACCACGGAGCTGTCCCTGCTTCAAGAACTGCCCCTTTCCCTGTTTTTGTCCCCGAGTTCCTTTGATCCTGATTGTCAAATTACTAGCAGATAGATCTCGCTTGTTTCCAGCTTGGCCTTTTCCTGCTCTGTGTCCCTTCCAATGCTGTGCTCCCACAAAATGGTCGGGCTGCATGAGAACCCCTGGGGTCCTGTAGACCACAGACCTGTCCCACTGCCTCAGGGCCTGTTCCTTGTAGGTCATATCATATTCTCTGCCCTCGTGGTGAGTGCAAGACACCAAATATCTCCCCTCCATTCTTCCTTGCTGTGTTTTTTCCAGCAGGGATTTCTCTCACCAAGCTTGTTGTGGGCCATACATTTTGAGTTGGCACACTGAAAGTGCTTTCATTTAATACATCTTTTATCAGGGTTGATTTTCTATTGCTTTTTCCCTTTGGGTGTGCTTGGGGGAATTTATTCTTTGTAACAGGTTTATTCCAGTGTCAGGTATTGGTTCTAAAAGGCTGGGGAGGTGTGGGGAGAGGGGGGGCTTTGATTTGTTGCATGGAAAATGCATTTGGCTTCTGTTCCCTTCCTTGAACTGGGAAGGAGGAAGGGATAGAGGGATGGAAAAAAGGAGGAAACTGAAACTTCTACCTGCTTAGCAGCAGCTTTCTCACCCTGTGTGTCTGTGTCACACTCGCTTTGTCTTCCACTGTCACCAAAGTTTGGGTCCCGCAGGAAGCTGATGCAGAGAAGGTGCCAGACTTCTCCTTGGATATTTTAGGTGGCACATCCCTAATCCTTGCAGGTAGCCCATGGGGCACAGCCTTCCACCTGCACGGAAGGTCTGCTGGCTGATGTTACTGTTCCTGGTGGAGCTGTGCTGGTGTTCTCAGTTGGGGCAGCACCTGTAGGAATAAGCACTTCTCCTCCTTGTGAAGGTGTGGAGACAGTGATTTTATTCACGGAAAATGCGTGAGCTGGTTGAAGCCCCCCTGTGAGAATTAGGGGAATGGGCACATGGAGACAGGATGATTTCATTATTTTATTGTATTTCTTTTCAGTGCTATTTTTCCGTTATTTTTCCATTATGTTCCACAAGTCTCGAGTTTCTCATAAGCAGAACTAGAAGCAGGGTTTGGGGTTGGTGATTTAGTTAAATCTCTAGGAGGGATTAAATTGAGAAATACCCCCATACATCTCCCTTGCAGCTGAGGGTAAATTTAACCACTGATTCCAAAGCTTCTGAAAATGGCTTTGTCTGAAAATGAATTTTGGCCTCTCAAAGTTCAAACATTTATCCTGAGCCAGAAATACACACAGATTTGCTCTCTAATTTAATAAAGCCATCCAAATAATATGATTTCTCCCATAACCATCGTTTATGTTTCACAGCGAAATGATAATGAGAAAGTCATTAGAAGTAATAAACAAAACAAAACCCACACAGCAAATCCTTCACCCAGCCTGACGGATGGGAAGAGGAGCAGCATTCGAGTCTTAGGCCACGGAATGTTTGCCGGGTGCAGCTGCTTTGAGGGAGATGCTTTCCTGAAACATTATTTTTGCCCGTTGTGTTTTAATGGGGTTTTGCTGGCGGAGCAGGTCTGAGCTTGGGGTGGGTACTGCACTCGTGCTGAGGTGGCCTTGCTGCTCTCACCCCTTGGGGCTGGTTGCAGGGGGGTGATTAACAGGCATTTTTCTTCTCCCCTCCAAAAAAGATCCCTCCTCCTTATCACAGCTTTGACAAGGTGCTTTTGTTTAAATTTCCTGGCTAAGTCTTGAGCCGAGTACACGGCATGTGTTGAGAGCAAGAACTACATCCAGATAACAGAAGTGCTCTTTTTTAGCTTTTATTTATAGCTGGCTGTGCACTTTGGGCTGCAGCCTTAGCACTCGCTTCTGGGTTATCCTCAGCCAGGTGATTTTTTCTTTGACTTCAGTGTTTTGCTCCAGTGGGCGTCTAGATTGGATATTAGGAAAAAATTCTTCGCTGAAAAGGTTGTCAGGTTTTGGAACAGGCTGCCCAGGCCAGTGTTGGAGTCACCATGCCAGGAGGGATTCTCTGGATGTGTGGATGTGGCACCTGGGGGCAGGGGTGAGTGGTGGGCTTGGTAGTGCCCAAAGTATCCCACATTTGCTGCTGCTGGAGGTTTGTTCTCTGCCTCTGATCCAGGCACTGGGGGAGGGATAGGATTTTGGTAACAGCTCTTATCTGATGGTCTGTTGGGGCTGTTGGGCTTCCTTACAGGTCTCATTAATTGGTTTTTCAATCAGAGGACTCCTTTGGTTGAGTTTTGTGCTTTCAGAATAACAGCAAAGGTGTGTGGACCCAACACACACCTTCCCATCACAGCCAGGGGTGGGATGCTGGAGGAGGTGAGATTCAGTAGTGCAAAGGGCTCTCTGTAAGGTGACAGGAGCAGAGAGAAAGGAGTTTTCCCCTGCCACCCCCATTTCTCAGCTCTTCCTGTCCTCTGCCCATTATCCCTGGGCTTCCCCATCCTTCCAGATCCCAGAGGAGCTGCAAGGGCTGGCTCTGCCACTGCTGGTGCCATGCATTCTTAGTTTTTGACCCTCTTTCCCTGGCCTGAGCCAAGTGCTAGCGAATAACTCCACAAAAAAGTTTTTCATTCTTCTTACACTTAAAATAAATAACAACGGAAGAAATTCCGCTGGATGGAGGTTTTGGAGAGCACGTCCTGTGCCTTGCTCTTTTCCTGCTGTAGAGTCCACCTGCTGACCTAAAGGGTGCAAACCGAGGCATGTAACACCTTTTTGCCTTCCTTTGAAAAACAAATGGTACATCAAAGCTGTCCGTGGGCAAACTCTTGCCTGCTGACATTTCAAAAATTGCTCTTTGAGGTTCCTCCTCACTCCCTCCTTGCTTCTGCTTCTCTCTCCTCCTAAAAGAAAATCCTATTTATGTGTTCACCTTTGGAAAAAAAAAAAAAGAAAAAAAGAGTTTAAATAAATAAATAACTGTGCACAGGCTGGGGCTGCGGGGGGGGGGTCAGACGGGAGAGAGCCCTTCTGCTTTTCACTCCTTTTTCCCACCCCGATATGCTGCGAGCAATTGGTTCTCCCCTGGGAAAATGAGACTCCCTGGCCTCGTGGCTGCTCTCATCCAGAAGGAACTTTTGTATTTAAACATGCTCAGCACTAAGCTGAACATGAATTTGCCCTCAGCCACCGAAAGCAGCTTCCAGGCTGCATTTTCAGCAGCCTGCTGTGGGCAGAGAGAGCTGCTGGCTGCGTGAAACCTGTGGAAAGCTGGAATGCCCAGAGGCATCTGTGTCTCAAATGAGATCCCTGTTCTTGTCCAGAGGGCAAATTCTTCATCTGGAGGTGCCTGAATTTGTGTTTTCCAAGAGACTGAGCCTAAGGATGGCTTTGGCAGGTGTACGCTTGATGTATCAGGGAGAAGCAAAGTGATGTTGTTGTCCTGTGTTGTTGTTTTGGCTGCTGGGATGCTGGGCTGTCCCTGGGGAGCAGGATGGCTGCTGTGCTCTCCTGGGGCTGAGGACTGGAGTCACTGCCCCTTGGGAGTGCTGGAGGAGATCCTGGTGGCTTCCCATGGCTTTATGGAGAGGTGTAAAACAGGTGCACTCATCCTTTTGGGGGGATATTAATGGTTCTGTGGGGTGGACCTTGTGTGTGGCTGCAGCATGGAGTCGAGCAAAGTGTGGGAACTGGGATTTAAAAAGTGCTGGTGGAAAATGACTGCATGGAACTGACAGATGTGGTTTGTCAATGACTGCAGAGGTGCTTTGGGTAAGAAGAATTGCAACCCCACATTTTTTTTCCTGCAGCCTCTTTTTGCTGCCTTTCTGAAGGAAATGCCAAAATACCAGAGCTGGCTTTCCCTAAACTCCCTGTCGGGATGTTACCTGGCACCTTCCAGGGGGCACCAAGGGAGTGGAGGGCCAGAGGAGAGCCTCAGGAAGGTGGGGGATGCTGGCAGAGCCACGTTTTGCTCCCAGATGCTGGAGCATCCCCAGGCCAAAGGCACACCGTGGGAATGGTCCTGGCATCATCCCGAAGGCAATTCTCATTCACCCAGCAGTCGTTTGGAAATAGTCACTCATCAGGCACTTATGGATCTTTCAAGCCCCTTTCTCTCCCTAATAATCCCACCTCTTGGGAGGTATTGATTCCCCGCCGTCGGCTGCCTCTTGGTATTCCACAGTCTGTGCTAGCCCGTGGAAATCGCTGCGCTGTCATTTTCACGCAGCAATTACCTGCTCCTGGTTCCTTTCATCCCCAGCCCTTCCGCGGAGCTCTGAACTCTGTATTGACAGACCACCCTGGCAGAAAGACGGGCTCCGGGTTTGGGAAGAAGGCTCACACAACAAAAACTTTGGGGAGAGTTTCCCTGCGGTGTGATTGTCTCAGAGGTGCTCAGCTGGTTTTTGGGGGGTGTTTTTTGGACATCCACCACGGGAGGGATGCCATAGCTTCCCAGCCTGCAGGTTTGACTTCATGCCTTGCTTTTTTTGCTTATGCCAAAAACATATGAAATTCTTCACCTGGCTTCTGGGCAAAGGATCAACCTGGAGAGATGAGGGCAGCTGTTTTCCAAGTCATCCTCAATCCTCTGCTGGGGAATGGGCTCCCTTCCAGTACCTGGAGAGACTTTTGACAGGGGCAAGGGGGAATGGCTTCACGCTGCCATAGGGCAGGGCTAGATGGGATGGAGTACTGGCAAAAAATTCTTCCCTGTGAGGGTAGGGAGGCCCTGGCACAGAGGCTGTGGCTGCCCCTGGATCCCTGGAAGTTTTCTAGGCCAGGTTGGACAGGGCTTGGAGCAACCTGGGATAGTGGAAGTGTCCCTGCCCATGGCAGGGACTTGGAATGCCCTGGGCTTTAAGGTCCCTTCCAACCCAAAGCATCCTAGGACTCCTCTCACTCTCCAGAACGTTGTTCTTTGATTTGGGGTTACGGTTCACCTGTCTGAGGAGGGGCGGATTTGGGAATTCACTTTAATCCCACTTTAGGTAATTCTGTATTTTTTCTTTCTGGGTGAACAGAAGTTGAAGGACAGGATGATTTGCAGCAGGGGAGTTTCTTCCAGCCCTGTCTGCGGTGGCTCAGGAGCTGCAGCCCCCCAGGAGTGGCACCGAGCTTGGCACAGAGTCGCTCCTCCAAACTCGGAGGCATTTTGTTATTAAAGCAGCATGCCTGGGCAGTGAGGGCTCTCACTTGAGCAGAATCCCTGTTCTAGCAGAGAATAAATTAAAAAGCCAACTGGCCGCGGCTGCCTGAGGAGCGCCGGGACCAGAGATAGGGCCAGAAGTCAGATAACAAACAGTGTCCAAAATTGCAGCGCCTGGTGCATGGCGTGAAATTAAAACCTTCCCTGCCTCCTCCTGCACGCTGTAACAAAACAGCTCCTGACACAGTCTGCCGGCACCAGGAGTGAAGAGGGGAATAATTAAATACGTGGGAGTTCTTGCATCTGAGGGAGGGGAAGGGATGAGGCTTTTGTGCCACGGACCTCAGTGGTTTGGTCCTGCAGCTGGACTTGAGTTGGAAGGGTCTGTGGGCTGCCTTGCTGCCCAGGTGGGCAGGAATCTGCCTTTTTTCCCCCTGTTTTGTTGGCTTTTCCTCTGAGTTTGGCCCCTCCACCTTCCTTGTTAGGCTCAGCAGCAGCCCTGGAACGTGCCCGTGTCGTACCAGCTGTCCTCTCTCCAGACCTGGCTGGCTTTCCATCCCGCGGGAAGGACGTTTCTCTGGAGTTACCACCCAGGAGTGATGAAGAGGGCAGCCCTTTTTAATCAAAGTTACATTAGGTGAAGCTGATATTATTCATTCTGCTTTATTGCAGCTATTTTTACATGGGGGTTAGAAGTTAATACTACCCTGCGAGCCTGGTTTTGCTAGATTCTGGCAAGCCCCAAAATCCATCAGCACATCCAGACAGGGCAGGAAAGAGCCTAAGCAGAAAATAAACTCGCTGGCTGAACTGGGGGGAAAAAAGCCCAACAGTTAAAAACCCAAACCTTTTATAAAAACCAGACCCTTGATAATTGAGGGTCTGGTCTGGAAGGGCAAAGCCCAGCCAGGACCATCAGCTGCAATCAGCAGAAGGATGAGCTGCTCCAATCAGCACGGGGAGGGGAGCGGGAGCCGTGGCAGGAGAGCTGGGAAGGGGGGGATGCAGGGTTAGTTTTTCCCTGCCCTGGCAAATGATCCTGACTCTCTCCTGCTCCTCGGCCACAGCTACAGGTGATGGGGCTTGGTCTGATCCTGGTTGGGGGATGTCAGCACTCAGGAAAAGGCTGGGACTGAAGACAGTGCCTCCAAGGGAGTGGTTTCAGCAAGAAAGGTTCTGCTGGGGTTACGTGGGTTTGGGTCTGTCTGGGTTTGGGGCTTTTCCCCCCACCCAGGTAATGCCATGTTAATTCCTTGGACCTGGCAAGGATGCTGGCAGAGCTGGGATCTCCTCTGCTGCTTGCAAGAAGATGTGCTGAACTGAGAGAGGGAAGGAAGGAGTTGTCCCTCTGTTTCTAGAAAAGGACAAAAGTGCAGGTTTTTTCTTTCAGCTTTGTTTTCTCTCTCCTTCTCCTTTCCCACCTTATTCCTGTCCTTTAATACAGATGTCCCATGCTGGAATGTGCTTTCTAAGCCTTTTCCTGCTGTATTATCCCTGCAGGAGGTGTTGTGGTGAGCTTTTAGGACCCCATGGCCTTGGTTCTTGTGATGTTCCCAGGGGCCCTCAGAGGCTGGGGCACCTTTAAAACAAACCCCAGCACGCCAGCCAAGGGCTTTTATAATAAAACACCCCATCTTTTTAAAATCCACTTAAGGTGTTTTTGAAAATCTGCTTAACACAACTGGTGTCACCAGTAGATTGCTTTGACCCCCCTCCTGATGTGACTTCCCAGCGTGCTCGGCCAGTTCCTTGGGCTGGATTGTAAAGGCTGGTTCCTTTGGCAACAAGAGGAGAAATTAGAGGGAAAAATTGTTTGCCTCAACACAGAGGTTATGAGACTTCAGGCAGACGTGTGCAATCACAGAAAAAAAAAGGTTTTGGGAGTTGGAAGGAGAGCTCAGGTTTTCAGAGGGGGTTATCAGGTTCTCTGGACTTTTAATGTTGAGGACTGGCTTCACACTGACAGAGAGCAGGTTTGAATTAGATATTAGGAAGAAATTCTTCCCTGTGCTTCTAAATCCCCAAGGAGCAGCCTGAGCAGGAGGTGAGGAGACCTCTCAAGCTGCCAAGACAGCGTGAGGTGCAGAGGGTACGGCCCTGATCAGCCAGGGACAGGCCCGGGGCTGGGCCCTTAAATCACAGCACAAACACACCATTTCTAATGACAGTTATCAGGAGCACAGCTTACCAACTAGACCCACAAAATAAATCAGGCTGGGCATGGCTTAGGTACATCATCACGTTAAAAATAACTTTTCCCTTTTCTCTCCTATTTCCTAAGTGTCTCATCCCCAAGGGCAACGCCAGACACCCAGAAACACCAGGAATCTTCAAATGGTTTGGGTGGGAAGGGACCTTAAAGCTCACCTCATTCCAACCCCGTGCCATGGGCAGGGTGACCTTCCACTATCCCAGGCTGCTCCAAGCGCTGTCCAACCTGGCCTTGGGCACTGCCAGGGATCCAGGGGCAGCCACAGCTTCCCCTCCCTCTGAGTAAAGATCCTCTTTCTCACATCTAATCTAAATCTCTCCTTTTTCAGTTTAAAGATGAGCATGATGGTGTTTTGGTGGTTTTGGGGGGGTTTTTTCCCTCCATTTGGGAAAAAAAAAATCCCCCTTTGGATTGCTGGCTTTATTGTGGGTCTAATTTGCTGGGCCTGGCTCCTGCCTGGGTTTTCCTGCGGTTTGAGGCCGAGCCAGCCTCCATATCTTTGTGTTTTAAAAGGCTGTTCCCTGCACATTGCAGTGTCCCAGGCTGGGATGGGCTGTCTCTGCCCGTGAGCACCCTAGGGGCAGTGGGAGAGGGGGCACTGGGGTGTTGCCCCCTGTGGGAGAGCGGTGCCCTGACTCTGACAGGAAGGCTTCCTGCTGGGGTTTGCTGTCTCAGCACCAGCAAAGCCCAGTGAGGAGACCCCAGCTGAACCCATATCGATCCCTCCTCTGCTAATGAAGCCATCCACGGCAAGACAGGGAAGTATTTTTTGAATCAGCACAGCTGTATGGATTTTGTGTTCACCGGTGTCGAGAGTGGTACCTGCTCTCAGGCTGCTGCAGAGGCTTTTCCAGGAGTTTCTTTTTGATGGATCTTTGGGATTTACAAACCCCAGATTTCAAAGGGAGCTGTGGGTTTTTTTTCCTTAGCTTTCTGAGGGCACGTTACTCGCTCCTCCCATGGTCAGAGGTGGGCTGCTCTCGGCTGGGAAAGGTGCTTTTAGCTTCTTCACCAGAACACCAGATAAATAAGCAGTAAAATAAATAAATAAGGTAGAAAAGGGGGCAGGTTTCTTTCTGCCTGGCTAAAATGGGAGTGCAAGAGATGGAGGAAGGAAAGGTGATCCTCTTTCTGGGATTACACGTGCTAGATCAGAGGGTCTTTCAGAGATCCAAGAGAAGGGGATAGTGAGAAGTGCTGGGATAAGAGGAGATAGCAAGAAGGCAGTGAAGAGACAAAGCAAGTCCCAGTTCTTGGCCAGCTTTGGTGGCTCAGGGCAGCTTGAGAGCCGGGGAGGAGGCATGGAGAGGGACACGTGGCTCGATAAGCATCCATAGATTTCATGTGTATATTTGCAGTGCGTCGTATAAATGAAGACAATACCTAATGATTCGTGGCTATTGTTTGGAGTGTCCCACTGTTACAGATTTATTTGTCATTTCTTGTAGTAACACCGATGGTAATGAATTCATTTGTATTAATGGGGGTGTCGTGGACTTCCGTTGATATCCCGCATTAATTAATGTACCATTAAAAGAAAGTGGCACCCAATTAATATCAAGTGGGAGCGGTGCTGCCAGTGTCCTGTCATTAGGGTTTCATTTGTAATGCATTGTGTGAATGCTCTGCCTTAATGGAAGTCATTTGCCATCCTGAGCGTCACCCAGTGGGCTGCCATGGGGTGCCAGAAAGTGAAAGTCAGTGCAACTGAAAAAAAGAAAACAACAAAAGAAGGGTGTTAAAAAAACCCCCCAACCCAGGATCTGTCCGGTTTATGGCATAGCCCTCAAGCAGGAATTGGAAAATGGATTTCTTGTCTCACCCCACACTGAATGCTGGCTGGTAGCAGTAAATCACTCTGGTGGTTTGACTTCGCTACTGAATTTTGATGTTGAGGGAAGGGATGGTGGAAAATCCCCCTGGGTTCTGTAATTCCCCTGCCTTTGCTTCCCTAAACAAAAGCAGCCACTGCAGGAGCGCAGACCTCGACTGTGGCCACCTGGATCCACCTGATCCATGCTCACCCTCTCTAGGAGGATGAGAGCCAAAGGGGTGCCGGGCCATCTGCCGTGGACGCCCTTGCAGAGAGGGAGATTGCTCCAAACGCCCTTTTCCAGCAGGAAAATCACACCAGCAGGAGAGATGCGGTGCTGCTGGAGCCAGGGGCTCTCTGACTGACAGGTTTTCACATTCTTGGCGCTTGTGTCTGACTTTCAAATGTCTCGTTAGACCATCTTGGCTTCCCATCTGCTGTCTCCAAAACTGGGACTGACCTACCAGCAGCCGAGGAGGGAAGCACAGACTGCCTCCCAGCCCTGGCCCTGGCCCTGGCCCTGCCTGCTCCTTGAAGGCTGGAGCTGCAGAATGGGAGAGAAATGTGGCTTTTGTGATGAAATTTGGCTGTGGACGCTGAGGTAGTGAAGTGGTGGTTGCACCACCACCCTTTTCTTCTGCCACCTCCCAGAGCAGTGGGAAGCTGCTGGCTTTTGCCCATTGGAACTGGGTGATCTTTAAGGTCCTTCCCTACCCAACTGCCAAACCATTTTAGGATTCCATGATTCCTCTCCCATCTGCCTCTCCTGGTCTTTCCCCTCAAGATCTGTGCTGCAGAAGTGACTGGTGCCACCAGGAGCCCCAGCTCTTGGGGGTGCTGTGCCATGGATCAGCCACCGTGTTGCCAAGGGCCACGGGGCATCTCTGGGCTGGAAAAAGCAAGCAGCTTTATCCCACAGGATACCAGAGCATCTTCTGCTTTGCGTGGCTGTTTGTCCTCTGCCTGCTGAGTGCCACTGTCCTGCCAGCAGGGCAAGGACATCCCTCATGGGCTGGGTGGTTGTGGTGTCCCTTCCTCCAGCGCTGTAGGCTGGGTTGGGCCGTGTCTGCCGTGAGCGAGCGCTCTCGGCTCCGAGCGTGGTTATCCAGCAGCTAATTCCTCTCCAGCTCCTCCAAAGCATCCATTCCAGCTGTGTTTATGGTGTTTTCAAAAGCCCCTCAATTGAATTATAGCTCTGCGGTGGCCGTTTGCCAGTGTCACCCGATAATGAGGGAGGTCACTTAATAGAGAGAGCAACAAGAGGTACATATTAATGAGAGCTGATTGAAAGGTGGGGTGGATTTCCACCAGAAAGAAAAAAAAAATTGTAAGAAGGGAAATTATCAGGTTTTAAAATCAAACTTAGAAATTGGAAATTGCCTGGCTTGGATGAGCAGTAATGCAATTAATAAATGTAATTAAAAGTGCAATTAAGAACACAGGAATTGGGAGTCTGCATACATCCGTGTGAGCGTTCTGAGCTGGCACGCGAGCGAGGGACCCAGTCTGGCAGTCGGATTGCTCCCAGGATGCAGCATGGGGACAGAAACCAAAACATAGGGTTGGTTTTTCCTCTCGGCTGGGGCTGGAGGAGGGGCTGGCACTTGCTGCGACTCTGGTTCTGCAGTTATCTCCTGCAGCAAGCGATACCTGGGCAGGAAGAGGTGACTTAAATCTGTCCCAAGCAGCCCAGGGTGAGAGAGGCAGAGTCCCAGCTGTATTAGGAGCGTGCTTGGAATCCGTGTGAGCTCTGTCCCACAGCACCCCGAGGTGCCCTGCCTTCAGCAAGAGGCACTGAGCTCTCCCTCTCGCCTGCAATGGTTCGGGATCGGCGGGAGCGCCTGTGCCGGGAGCGCAGCGATGTCCGAGCGCAGAGCTCCTTTCACCCGCCCCGCTGCGCGCTGCAGAGGCAGGGAGAGGGAAAAGAGCCGCCAGGAGCGGCAGCAGGGAATTATTTAAGAGTAATAGATTGACCCGAGCTGTAACAGGAGCGCGGAGCAGCCAAGCATCTCCTGATGGCTCCTGCCTGGATGCAGGGCGGGGGGCAGGGAGCGGGGCTGGGGGGCTGTGTCGGGGAGGCGATCAGAGCTGCTGCTGCTGCTCCTGCCCGTCGCCCTGTGCCCCCCGGTCCGTCTGCGTCGCCTCATCTCACCGACCTTCCGACAGCTGCTCGGCCAGATTGCCTGCCGTTTTTCCACATTATTTGCATGGCTACAGCATGCATCGGCATCCTAATCGGCCCTACCAGCTTCTGCCGGGTGACTTTGCCCTGGGAGGTCAGATGGAGGTCCTCTGCATGGAGAGGGGCTGCTGGCGTGGAGGGATGAGCCCCAAAGGAACCAAAATAGACATTTCTGGTGCCCAGCCTTCTTGTCAGAAGGTTGTCGTGGTTTAACCCCAGCCAGCAGCTCACAGCCATGCAGCTGCTAGCTCTGTGTGTTGGAAAAGAGGATGCATTGAGGGGAGAATCTGGAAAATGAACCCTCAGATCTCCTCTGCTTCATCTCCCACCTTTGCTTCTCTCCCATTCTGACCCTGCTGTAAAAACGCCAGCTCTCCATATTCCCCCTCTCAGCCCTTTGCCCGGGGGGCTCTTGGTGTCAGGCCAGTTGGACAAGAGTGATGGATCCAGGCCCGTCTAGGGTGTTGGTGGCCCGTGAAATGGTTTTGCTGTGGTGGGCAAGTCTCAAAGGCACCGTGCAAACCTGCTCCCCGAGCAGGGCGAGGGCTAGGACAGCCAGAAAGGCTTCATGCTGTGGGAGCAGGTACCATGGGCCTCAGGAAAGAGGATGGAAGCTGGGTTTTCTGCAAGCAGCCTTTTGGTTTTTGGTAGCCCTGTGTGGAAGGAGAGGCTTTTCACAAGAATCATTTGAGCTGAAGAGGACCTCTAAGATCATCAACTTGAGCCACTAAGCCAGCACTGCCAGGTCACACAGCCATGTCCCCAGGTGCCACAGCCACACATCTTTTAAATCCCTCCAGGGGCAGTGACTCCACCACTTCCTTGGGCAGCCTGTGCCAGTGCTGGACAAACCTCTTTGTGTTGGGTTTCCAAGGCCTGGGTTTTGGTAGCAGGGGCCCACAGAGGTGCCTTCTGTGAGAAGCTGCTGGAAGCTTCCACCATGTCCAGCAGAGACAATGCCTGAAGGCTCTGAGGATGGACATGCTGCTGGCCAGAGCTGGGCCAGTGAGAGATGATGGTAATGCCTCAGTGATAACAGATTTAAGAAGAAAATCAAAACGAAGTTGGGGGTGCAGTGTTAATTCCAGCCAGAGAAGAGGAGGAGGTGAGAACATGGGAGGGAAAAAACATGGAGATACCAAAGTCAGTGGAGAAGGAGGGAGGAGGTGCCCCAGGCACTGGAGCTGAGGTTCCTCTGCAGGCTGTGGTGAGACCATGGTTAAGCAGCTGTGCCCTCGAGCCCATGGGGATCCACAGAGGATGCAGAGATCCACCCACAGCCCATGGGATCCACAGGGATGCAGAGATCCACCCACAGCCCCTGGGGATCCACTGAGGATGCAGAGATCACCCACAGCCCATGGGGATCCATGACGATGCAGAGATCCACCCATGGCCCGTGGGGATGGTGCCCACATCAGAGCAGGTGATGCTTGGAGGAGGCTGTGATCCAGTGGAAGACCCACTGGAGAGAGGGGGCCCTGCTCCCAGGCTGGAGCAGCCTGTCCTTGGAGGACTGCACCCCATGGAAGAGTGACACACACCACAGCAGTTTTGGGAGGATTGTGTGCCCATGGGAGGGACTCGGGTTGCAGCAGTTTTGAGAGGGCTCTGTGCCTGTGGGAGGGGCTCACATTGCAGCCATTTTGGGAGGGCTGCTGCCTGTGAGAGTGGAGAAGTGGAGAAGTTCACAGAGAGCTGTCTCCTATGGGATGGACCCTGTGGCATAGCAGGGGAAGGACTCCTCTCCCTGAGCAGCGGAAGAGGAACTGACCAAAGCCCTCACCCCCCTGTCTCCCTGCACTGTCAGTGGGAGGGAGGGGTTGGGGGGAAGAAAAGGTGTTTTCTAAGGACTAATTTTACTTCTCATTTTCCTCCTCTGATTTTGGTAGTAATAAACTCACTTTGTACTTCTAACTGGAGCCTGTTTTGCCCTTGGAGTGTTTGCTCCCAGTCCTTAACTCATGAACTCTTTGTTTAGGTTTTTCTCTCCTCTGCCCAGCTGTGGCAGGGGAGGGTGAGTGAGCAGCTTTTGTGGGTGCCTGGCATTTGGCCAGTGTCAAACCACAACACCTGTCCATGAAAAATTTTTCCTGCTATTCAATCTAAACATCTCCTAGCACAACTTGAGGGCAACATTTGGTGGCAGACAAGAGGACGTGGTGCTCTGACTTTTTTCAGGTGTCCCTCATGTCCAGCTGTGGCCATGCAACCTGCCTGGTTGGACACGTCATGGAACGGTTTGGGTTGGAAGGGGCCTTAAAGGCCATCCAGTTCCAACCCCCTGCTATGGATGAGGACACTCTCCACTGTCCCAGGTTGCTCACATTTTGATGCCAGAGAGGGCATCTCCTCTGGATTGTCATCTGCTTTGTATTGCCACATTGCCTTGGACCAGCATCTACCCAAAATTTTTTTACTATTGCATATTGTAGGAGAGTTCATAAGAAGAAATTAAGGACTGCCGATGTGGCCAGAGAGTGGGGTGTAAATATATTTGAAAGTCCCATTTTGATAACCTCTTTTTCAGCCTGAATTGTCCTCTTGCAGAGAATGTTGCATAAGGCTTTGGTGCCCCAGCTGTCAGGGTTAACAGGGCACGTCTGTGTCTGGAAACTCAGGCTGAGGTCACACGGGAGGTGACAGCCCAGGGGAGCTGCTTGTTGTGGTGACCTGTGCTTGGGCCATCCCATGACAGCTTTGGGGTGGAAACACAGCTTCCTGGGAGGACATCAGAGCTGTGGGGCCCAGCAGTGGGACAAGGGGCGAGAGGCAAAAACTGATGCAGAGGGAGTTCCACCTGAACACGAGGAAGAGCTGCTGTCCGAGCAGTCACTGAGCACTGGAGCAGCTTGTCCAGAGAGGGTGTGGAGTGTCCCTCTCTGGGGATATCCCAGAACCCTCTGGACACAATCCTGTGCCTTGTGCTCTGGGATGTCCCTCCTAGAGCAGGGAGGTGGTGTCAGACTGGTTCTGTGTTCCCGTGGTTATTTGTGGTCGCTCACCTCTGCACCGCTCAGAGGGAGGCAAGGTCTTGGTCTCTCCTCTGCCTCCTCCTCATGCAGCAACCTCCTTCCGTGTTTGAACAGGGATTTTAGGGTTGTTCATTCCTTGTTTTAGCACAAAACTGTCCCTGCTGCTGGGGACCCACTGGAACAGAGCAGCCTCCTCATGATTTAGAGTTAGGAGATCTTGCATTACATTTCAGTATTTCTTTTGATCCCCCCAAACTTCTTCCAATACTTTTTTTTTTTTTTTAACAGTTTGAACTTTCCTTACTTATCACAAAATAGGGGCATCACTACTTAGCACCCCAGAGCCCTTTAATTCCTGGGGCTGCTCCTGGGGGGACCGGGGTGCTGGAGCTGCTCCTGCTCAGCACAGATGAAGGATGGGTGCTGGAGACAGGTCGGGAACAGGTCCCACTCCCGTTTGCCCTCCTCCTCCTCCTCCCCCCAACAGGCGGCATCTGTCTGCATGTTTATTTTTAATCTCACATCTGCTGGCGCCGTAACAAAGATTTAATGACATGACACAGTTTTGTCACCAGTTCTTTTTTCTGTAGTGAATGAAGCCTCCATCGCAGGCTGCTGCAGGGAGCTGAAAGCTTTGAAAAATGACAGAATTTGGCGACTCATGTAGGAAACTCACCTGTTTGCCACGAGCACCTGTAGGCTGTTGTCTGCCTGGACAAGAAAAATGACAGATTTTAGTACTTTTGCCCATTGGCGAGATAAGCATAACCACAATTAGTCTTTGTTAATGAAGAAAAACCACGAAGGATATGCAGAAAAGTCCTATAAATGGACCAAATGCTGAAAAGGCAGAAACATGGTCCAGCACAGGGCTTTGCAAAGGCATCTCCCTGGTTTGTGTCCTCTGCCCGGTATTTACCATCAAACACAAGCCCCAGGCTCCTGTGTTTATCCAGATGTTTTGCTTCATTGTTTAGATGATGGGCCAAAGCTTCTGAGAAATAAAGACGTCAGCTTCCTGCTGAGGAATGTCTTCAGCCGGTTTGACCCAGAAATGGCAAGAGGATTTTAAAGACATACTTTTTATGCTTTTTAAGGCAGATGGCCTTAAAATTCCGCTGGGTCCTGGCTGTGCCTGCCTGGGCATGAGCATTGATGAGACCTTTTTCCCTAGAGGACTGTTGACATGGGATGTCTGCACCATACAGCTGGTTTTGCTGCTTTAGGATATATATATATATGTATATTTATTTATTTATTTATTTATTTTTATTTTCCTTGAGTTTGAGCTGTGAAAAAAAAAAAGATGCATTACCCAGAGCACTCCTTAGGGGTCTGCATCCTCTCCCCCTGTGCACTGTTGGGAGTAAGGGCATGTGATTGGTAGTGAAATATTCACATTGACCTGTGCATTTTGGGCAGTATCAGTGACTTCCCTCTCTGCATCTGTGCTGCTCTGCTTCCTGTAACACTCCTGCTATTGCCTGGAAGCCCATCTGCTTCCCTCCTCAGTTCACTCGGGCTGTGCTTGGCTCATGATCCGGCCCTGGCACCCCTCATAGCCTCTCAGATGCTTTGGTGTTGATGTCCATGGCCGATTCCCAGGGCCAGATCTTTGTCCAGAGCTGATCCCCTGCTTGCATGGCTCTTGGCTCTCCCTGGCCGACGAAGGGAGCTGGTGAGCGGAGCTGTGGAACAAGGATAAAGCCAGGGCAGTCACCCAGTGGTGTCTGCAGGGCCTGGAGCTGACAGCACCAAAAGCTGGTGACCTCTGTGTCCCCTCCAGGCAGCTTCTCCTTTGGAAGGACGAGGAGATGAACTCCCTGCAAAGCCTGCTTTGGGGCTATTGTGCGGAGTACAATGCGGGGGAAATCAAGCTCTCCTCTCTCACAGCCAGCCGAGAGCAGCCCCGTAATCGCGGGTGACCAGAGCGGATTTGCATGTTAAAAGCAGCGGCTAGGGGCACTTAAAAAGGAGGGGAAACATTCATCAAGGCCAGCTTTATCCTTATGAATATTATTATTCCCAGGGCGATACAGCCCAGACCCTTCAGCGCGGCCCTGAATCTGCTCTCGCTCTGCCTCTCCCAAAGAATGGTTAATTTGCAATGCTCTGTGTGGTGACATTGGCACCCCGGCGGCTCTGGGAAGGAAGTGGAGATGTTGGAGCGTGTGGAGTGAGGTGGTGGAAGTGTGCCCTGGCAGCAGCAGTAGGAGGGCTGCGGGATGCCCTGGGGCTGCTCCCGGTGGTGATGGCGTGGGGGAGGCAGGTAGCCCAAAGGAGGGGCTGGGGAGATGCTCTAGTGTCGCTGTAGAGCACGATATCAGGACACAGACTCATCAGAAGGCTGAAGATTCAAATTTCGCTTATTATCAAAAACCTGCCTTTTATACTTTTTCACAACGAGCCCACCTAAGAGGTGGGATCCTTTGGCCCATTGGTCACACCAAGGGGCCATCAAACAAATTCCCTCCTCTGGGAAAGAATGTAGAAAAACAAGATAGTTTACAATAACATGCACTTGTTTACAACAAGTGTCTCTGGGAAAAGAATTTTCTGAAATCAAAACATGGCAGGCACAAACTGTGGCTACACTCTAGCCTTGTCTGAGAAGGTGTTTCAGGAGTGCTCGGAAAGCAAACACCCACCACAGCAGCCCATGAGGGGCTGCTTCACCCAACACACCCCACAGCTGACAAGATCTGGGCTTCTGAGCAGTTTAAATGCCCAACCAAGCCAGGATTAAGGTGCTGAGTGGGTGGCACAAAGTCAAGGGTTTACACGGCAATAGGGCAGGGCTGGGTTAAGCCTTCGAGAAAATGAGCAGCTGTAAGGCAAAGGGCAGCAAAATTCTGGGACAGATGGGCTGGGGAGGATGTGGTATCTCCAGTGCTAGAAGGATTTCAGGATGGGAATGATTTAGGTGGAGCACAGGGGGTCTGGTTTCTCCTCTCAGGTCCCTTCCAGCTATATCTTTTATGCTTTTGTGACTGCTGATCACCAAAAAACTTGAAGGCACTTTAAAAAATAATCCTCAGGCCGTGCCCTGCGAGGCTTTCTAGAGCAGCTTGATTTAGAGGAGGGAAAAAAAAGAAAGAAAATGGAAAACCTAAGTGAGAGCTGCAACCTCTTGCACCTTGGCAGAAGTGACACTGACGTAAGGGAAGGGGAATTTTGCTGGAGGTGAGCTTGGGTGTCGATGTGCCTGCAATTCCACGTGCCTGGGTACAAGGGCAGGGGGCACAAGGGTGGGACGAGTGTCCTGAGCCTGGATTCACCCGTGTGAGTTGCAGAGTGTGCCCTGGGTTCCCTGCTCTGGTGTGCCAAATCCCGCCACTTGCCTCGAGGGCAAATTTGTACTGGCCTGAGCCTTAACTGGGAATATTTGTATTCTTTGGTTCTTTGCTGGTGCCATCACCCAGCATTAAGCTGGTTAAATTTGATTCCCTAGTGTGGAGCCCTGTTTTCCTATATTTTCTAGTGGATGTGTTGACTGGGACAGCCTTTGGTTTACTGCAAGCCCCGTGGTTCCCAAAAAACCTAAAAGTGGCTCAGTATGTTTCTCAGCTTTGGCCAAGGATTTTCTTGGAAGCAGTGCCCCATCTTCTAAGCTCTGCCTCCTTTCCATCCTCTCAGCACTTCAGGATACTTCTCTGTAAGCTGAGGGCGAATAATTTAATATGAAAGGAGTTAACAATAAAACACAGAGACTTGGGGAGAGGTTTCCAGGAATAATCCGTATTATCCCACCTGGCCATAACCAACCTCTGTCAGATCTCGCTTCTGACCTTTGCTGTGTCCCCTTTTGAGGTTCCTTGCCAGCCTCTTGGATCATGTCACAGGCAGAGGGACGTGCCCAAGGTGTGATCCCCTGCGTACCTGGAGCCCCGGCAGAGCCTTTTTGCTGGCAGTCTGTGCTCGTGCCTTTAGGGAAGAGACAAGAATATGCATTTTAAGATTTGCATAGGAACATGCAGCTGTTCCACCAAAAATGGATAATTGTTCTCCCCGCTGTGAAGTTAAACAATAAGAAGTGCCAAACTGCACTTGCCATTGCTGATTTTGTGCACTCAGCTGCATATTTTATGCATGTAGATTAGTTCCAGATTTATGACGATGGAACTGTTCATGCCTGCGTTAATCGGGCCAGGTTGTAGTTGCTGTGGAAACTACAACTTTGACTTTTACGTGAAGTTCTGTGTTGCATTTAATGCCTTTTTTTTTTTTTTTAATTTCCCCTTATTTTTTTAAAGCTCTCCTATATTTAATACTTTGTGGTGAAAACACTGAGGGAGTCAGCATCAAAAATAAAAGTGCCTTTGGGCAAAAAACAAGTTTCTGCCAGGAGTGATTTTTCTGGGAAGTTGGGATGTCTGGGAAAAACAAGGGTTTGTGATAGAGTGCCATCTTGACCACAGCTGTATAACTATTATTATAAGTGTGTAACAGCTATTATAGTCCCTGCAATACTGTAATAAAGAATGCAGCTGTGTCATTTTTAAGCATCCTGAAAATACTGGACTGGAGCTGCTGGGTCTCTGGGTATCACTCCTGGTGGGATAAGGAAATTGCCACTGTGTGTTCGCTGTGAAAATACCACACAGCCTTACCGGTATTTGTTTTTTACCTCCAGAATACCCCCGTGGGCACCCCGATTTTCATCGTGAACGCCACAGACCCGGACCAGGGGGCGGGAGGCAGCGTGCTCTACTCCTTCCAGCCCCCCTCTGACTTCTTTGCCATCGACAGCGGCCGTGGCATTGTCTCGGTGATCCGGGAGCTGGACTACGAAGTCACCCAGGCCTACCAGCTCCAGGTGAACGCCACGGTGAGTCCTGCCCTGGAGGCTGCAGGCCTGCAGGGGTTGTCTGGGGGTTGTTTTATTGCCCTGCTCCAGCAAGTGTTCTTTGGGGCACATCCAGCATTTTCTGCTTAGCAAAGTGCTGCAGCAGTGCTGGGTGGTTTCAAGTCGCTGTGGAGAATGGCTGTACCTCTCCAACAGCATCTCACACATGTCAGGGGCTCCTGCAGGCAGGGGACCAGCTCCAGGGTGATGAAACACAGTACAGGACATACAGACCACTCATAGAATCATAGAATGGTTTGGGTCAGGCACCTTAAAGACCATCCCATTCCAACCCCTTGCCATGGGCAGGTTGCCTCAAGCCCCATCCGGCCAGGCCTGGAACACTTCCAGGGATGGAACTACATCCACAACTTCCCTGGGCAACCCATGCCAGTGTCTAACCCCCCTCTGAATAAAGAACATCTTTGGTATATTGAATCCTCCAGACTCGTTCCTTGTACACTGTGGTTTGTTATGAGTGGATTCGCCTGTATCGAGTTCAGATATCAAGAGTTAAAGTTTTTGTGGACAGAGGAGAAACCAGAGTCTTAATTACAGTCAGTGCCATCACACTGTGAGGGGACCCCTGGGAGATGTGTCCAGTATGGCAAATTCATGCCCCGCGTGAATGGGTGTTCAATCCCTGGTGTTCAGTCTAGAGAGAGCTGGAGAATGTGGAGGAGCACACAGGCTGGAGCTCTGGCTGGTGGCTCCTTCCCCACCTCACACGCAACAGGGGAAGGTGAGATTCAGCCCTACAGTACATCTGCCCAACTCCACGCTCGGGAGGGGGGGGGAACCCTGTCTGCCCCCTCCAGGCAGCTGGCTAGAGCTCTTGGAGCATGTGATTTAATCAAGATCATTGTCTTGATGCAAAACCACAAATGTCAGGAGGACAGGGAGGGCTGTGCTTCCCTCTTCACAGCACGGAGCCCGGACACTTGTGGGCTGTAGGGCAAACACCATGGCCTTTCAGCCTGAGCCCTGCATGTTCCAGGCTCTGGAATTTTCTCTAGAAATTTGGCTTTTGTTGTTTGGGTTTTTCTTTTTTTCATTTTGAAACATACCTATTTTTTTTTTTTTTTAATACTCCAGTGGGAAGAGGGCTTCTCTGTTTTTTGCTTCCTTGCCCATGTCTGCTGCTGACACGCTTTCCTGGGATGTGTTACTGAACTGTCTAGCAGGTTGGAAAATGTGGGACCAAGCACAGTCCCTGGTGGAAATGTGACTTTCTTCCAGGATTCCGATTTCCTCAAGGATGCAGTGGTGTCAGCTTGGTCCATCCAGCTCTGTCTGGCCCTGTGTCCCAGCAAAGATAAAATGAGGGCGTATCTGATACTTCACG
Source organism: Phylloscopus whistleri (assembly GCA_017589585.1). Classification (NCBI taxonomy): domain Eukaryota; kingdom Metazoa; phylum Chordata; class Aves; order Passeriformes; family Phylloscopidae; genus Phylloscopus; species Phylloscopus whistleri. Next base: position 1,846,423 of record JADMLD010001066.1, on the reverse strand, counting down.
GAGTCCCAGAATGGTTTGGGTTGGAAGGGCTTGTAAAGCCCAGTTCATCCCAACCCTCTGCCATGGGCAGGGACAACTTCCACTATCCCAGGTTGCTCCAAGCCCTGTCCAGCCTGGCCTTGAATGCTTCCAGGATTGAGGCAGCCACAGCATTTCTGGGCAGCCTGTTACTTGCTTGATGCACTCCTGGCATCCAGTGATTTCCAGCTTAGGGAATCCAAGGACTTAAATGTTGTCTCTGAACTGGGCTGGATGGCAGCTGTGGGAATATCTCCTTGGCTTGGTCAGTACCAGTAATTCCTAGAGGAAAAGATATGAGAAAACCCCAGGGCAAAGCCATGCTGGGAAAGAAAGATGAGAGGTGCACCAGTGCAGCAGAATCTGGAAGAGCAAATGCAGATTTTTGCCTGCCTGATGAGCAGTTTGGATGGTCCAGAGTGGGGAATGGGGTGATGGTGGGTTCAGGGTGGCTGCAGGGATTGCTGAGGAGCACTGGTGCAAGGCAGGAGTTGTTCCATCCCAGGGATGAAGGCAGGAAGCACAGAGAGGCTGGAAAGGACAGCAGGAGGGACAGTCCAGTGAGGAAACTGGAAGCAAGCTTGCTTTTTTCAGTGCTATCTGTGATGCCTCAAACAAAATTTAAGAGGTGAAGGGGAGGGGAAGGAACATTGTCTGAAGAAACAAAGGACTTTAACCTGGTGGCACTAACAGCAGAGTCAGAATAAGCATCCACCCAGGCCACAGACACTGAGCCCTGCAGGTTAAGAGGATAATGTACAAACTGAGTTGTTGAATAGAGTTTAAATTAACATTAATCTTCTGGCAATCAGTCTTTGCCTCTGCTCAGAGCTGCTTTGGAGGAGTGTGTGGTAGCCTCTGACGGTCACCTACCAGCGCAGTGCCTGACTGGGGCCAAGGAGACATTGATCCCCTTCCCTCCGAGGGCTCTCTTGACTCCTGCCCTTGGCAAAGGGCTGGGGGCATTGGGGTCACTTCTGAGCACCCATGGGACACAACTTCAGCAAGAAAGCCAGTGGCAGCAGCAGAAGCTGGTGCAGTGCCTACTGCTGTGGCACTGGCTGCTGGAGAGGCTCTGTCCTGGTGGGATGTGATGGAGTGAAAGGGAGGTGGTCATGGGATCATGGAATGGTTCAGGTGGGAAGGGACATTTGAAGACCATTCAGTCCAACCCCCTGCCATGGGCAGGGGCACCTTCCACTATCCCAGAGTGCTCCAAGCCCATCGAACCAGGCCTTAGACAATGCTAGGGATCCAGGGGCAGCCACAGCTCCTCTGGGCAAACTCACCACCCTAACAGCCAGGAATTCCTTCCTATTATGTGATCTAACCCTGCCTTATTTCAGTTTAAAGCCATTTCCCCTTGTCCTGTCCCTCCAGGCCCTTGTCCCAGGTCCCTCTCCAGCTCTCTTGGAGCCCCTTTAGGCACTGGAAGGGGCTCTGAGGTCTCCCAGAGCCTCCTCTTCAGCTGACAGAGCCCAAACTGTGTTAAGGCATCAGCACTGTGGGTATGAGAGAGGCTGCCAGCACCCACTCCTGGGTCTGACCGTGCAGAGGTACCTTAGGCTGTGTCTGCATTAGGAAGGAATTTACATTTTGAAGTAGATGTTGAACAGCATTGCTGCATTTTCACTCAAAATGTGATGAAAACTAAATTGGTGTTTGCTTCATTTGAAAGGGCTGGTGCTTGCAATGAAATGCATATTGTATTTCAGCTTAGAGGGAGGTGCAGTGGACAATAATTCCAGCAGGTAGCTTGAAAAAGAGATGATTACCTCCACTATTCAGAAATCCTGCCCCAACTACAACCACAAGAGACTTAATGCTGCTGAATAATTCTGTTTTCCTGATAGAAATCCTTTCTCTCCCCTCCCTGCCCCTTTTTTTTTTTTCAAGGACCAAGATAAAAACAAGCCTCTGTCTACTCTGGCCAACCTGGCAATCACCATCACAGACGTGCAGGACATGGACCCCATCTTCATCAACCTGCCCTACAGCACAAACATCTACGAGAACTCACCTCCGGTAAGGGCTGTGCTTCCTGGGGTTTCCTTCTGAAACAGCACATTCCCAGCCAGATCCAAAATATTCAGCCCCTTTTAAAAAAAAGGCAGCCTAAGCATGGGGGCTCGGGAAGCCCAGACCCCAAATAAAATATTTTCTTGAGGGTTTTTTCTTAAATTCTACAAAGGCTTTGTGTTGTTCGGAGCAGACAGTCACCTCGTCTCCTCCCCACGGTCTATCTGCATGCCATTTCCAATAGAGAAACTTGAAGGAGAAATCTAAACGTTCCTGAAATGAGGCAGTTTTGAAAATGCCAGAATCATCAGCCATTTCAGCACTTTGAGTCTTTTCCCCCAGGTTTTGCCAAATTGGTCCAATCATTTTAGTTCTTCTGAAACTCGGTTTGTCAGCAAACTCGCTGTTTGTGCAAAAACGTCTCCCAGTCTCTGAATACAGCAGGGATGAGGGTTTTTTTTCTCCCCACAGATGTCAGGGAGTGTGGAGGGCAGCTTGGGCTTTGGGAGCTGTTTGCTCTGCTCCCACCAAGGGCTTTAATCCAAGCACCAGCCCTGCTCTGCAGCATCCACAGCTGTGCATCCCATCACTTTGTCCGCAGGGAAACGTTTTTGTGTATGGAAGGAAAAACTGTGCCTTAAAATCACGGCGTGCTGGGCACCCACACCACATGTGCATCCCATAACTTGTCTGGTGCTCTGGATCCCAAATACCTGGTGACTCAGTTCAGAGGGAGAGGGAACTCCAGCGTGCTTTAGTTTTTGCCTTTTTATTCATTTGGGAGCAAAGCTCTAACATGGAGAGTGCTGGATCAGTGGGGCTGAGTCGTGCTATGTCAAATCCTGTCTTGGTTTGGAAAGACAGGTGTCTGCCAGGGAAAGCTGGAGTTTCCCTTGGAATGGAGAATGTAAACCCCTCACCCCCGCCAAATGATAATTTTGCAATTAAGGGCTTTCAGGCAAAGATTTGGGAATAGGAATAACAGTTCTTTACTAGGAATATTAACAATAACAATCTAATAGTAAAACAGACAAACAAACAAACAAACAAACAAACAAACAACAACCCTAGAAACCCTGACAGAGTCAGAGCTACAGCCTGACACCCTGTTGGTCAGGGTGTTGGAAGCAGTCCACAGTAAGTCCTCCTGGAGTGGCAGATGTGGTTCTGTTTGAGTAGCGATGATCCTGAGAGAAAAGGGTCCAGTGATGGTGAGAAGGGGTCCAGTCTTCCTCCAGGAATTGGGTGGAACCAGATACCTGTGTTTCTACATCTCAGTTTTATCCAGGTAGGAATGGTTGGCTCCCCCCACTGGATGGAGCATCTCCCAATGGGATGATGGAATGTGGATGATGGCTTGGTGAGCCTTAATGGCCCATCAGCAGAAAATATCCCCCTGGAGAGAGGATGGGTGGTGAAAGAGGTAAGAAACACTGCCCCACCTGGTTTTAACAATTGGCCCATTATCAGAAGGCACTGCCCCCCTCCCCCCAGAATACCAAGAGACAAAAAACATCTCCCCAACTGCTTTCAACAGATGAAATAGAATACACATTTTTGGTTCCATAACCCAAGACAAATCCCTTGGTGACACAGCACAGTACCTGTCTGCTGGCCCAGAGGTGGCCAGAAAAACCAGCTGGTTCATGAGTTACTCACAAGGTAAAAGTTTTGTCAGTGTTAAGGAGTATCTCTGGGATTGACCGAGTGAGGGAAATAAAACCCCACAAATTAGGTCTTAACACTTAACTGGGAGGAAAACAGCTTTAAATGAATTTAGAGGAATGGAAGTGCCATAAGTATTAAAAATCGTAGACTGCATCACCTCCATGGAGTGCTCTGGTATCCAGGAAAGGGAATGTCTTCCAAATAATGATATATATTAAGGCTCAAGGATCCCTTTGTGTCAATACACCAACACGCACTACAGTTATTCCTGGAACATTCACTGTTTGCAGTCAGGAGAGCAGCAAATAACCACTGTGTACATGATACAGGAAAAGCAGGAAGGAATTCCCACCAGGTTTAGAGATTTTAATTTCTCTTGGCCACGTGCAATGTCTCCAGAGACACTGAGGTGTCCGAGATGGATAGGTGCCACCAGAGGCATGGTGAAGAGGAAGACTGCTGGAGGTGGGGACCTCTTTTTGCTTTGAGTGCTGTCACCCTCTGGTTTGGACCCAAATTCCCAGCCTTCCTGGGAGAAATTCCACTGCTGAAACAAGGAAGTTGTTTGCTTTGGCAAGCCTGGGGTTTAACACGGATTCATTTGGTTGGAAAAGACCTCAAAGTTCATCGAGTACAGCCATTAATTATGTGCACTTTTTGTCTCCCAGTGTAAATCTCATCAGCTCTGCCCTGCCCCCTGAGCGGAGCCATGTGTAGAGTGAATGTCTCGGTTATCAAAGCGATCACCACCAGTTTGGGTGGGGAGTCTGGGCTTGGCCAGCTCCTGTCCAAGACCAGGCTTGCAGGTCAAACCAAGAGGCTGTGGTGCATTTTTGGGTGATGTTTACCCCAGCGTGTTACTCAACAGGTCAAAATGTGCTCAAGGCATCTCATCCCAGCCCTAAATCCAAGGAGCCGCTGCTCGGCGCGTCCGCTCCCCATGTCTCTCTTCCCTCCTTTTATCTGTGGTGCACAGCATGTCTGTGTTCCCCTATCAGTGTATCAGGCCAGAATACCTCATCTAAAGTGTATACATTACCTAATAAAATCCTTCTTATTGGGATTATTGCATCAAATTTTAATTTCCTCACTCGAGTAACAGCATGTCAGCCAGCCCGTCAGCAGAGAGCCGATAGAAGGTGAAAAGAGTGGATAAACTGCAGCAAATTACCACAAACAGATCTCTATCAGCCCTTTGACTGGAATTGACTGGAATTAAGCAGTGAGAAATGGGATTTTTTTTTTTTTTGCCATGGCAGCTTTCTGAAGCACTCGCCCCCCACCCCCTCCTCCTGCTGCTGCAACGCTGGGCTGCGCTTCGCCTTTCAAGTCCCTAATCCTGTAAGAGAAGAGGAAGAGAAAGAGGTGGAGGGGCACGAGAGGGGAGAGGAGAGCAGTTGTAGTTCTTATTTCTCTCAGGCTGGGATCTGGGAGCATAATTGAGAAGCGTTTTGGGCAGGTGCTTATTGTGACACTGAGAAGAAAGCAATTTCTTATCGGGCAGAGGAAGAGGACACAGCAGGGAGAGACTCTGCTGTCCTTGGAGGTGTTGTATCTTCTTTCTTGATGTTGTTTATCATCCCAGCATGGCTCAGACATCTCTCCTAGGGCACCCAAGTGCGCCTGCAGCTGTGGCAAAGCTCCAAGGTGTGCTTTTGATAGTCAAGAGGGTTTTTGGGTGTCTGTCCTCACAGCAGCTGGAGACTGTGTGGTGTGGTTGATGTTGAATGTCATGGAAAGGAAGGGTGGCCCAAGCACTGGCATGGGCTGCCAGGGCAGTAGTGGAATCACCATCCCTGGAGGGATTTAAAAGGCGTGTGGATGTGGCACTTGGGGACGTGGGTTAGTGATGCCTTGGCAGTGCTGGGGGAATGATTGGACTGGATGATCTCAGAAGGCGTTTCCAAGCTTCTGATTGATTCTATGATTCCGTGTCCTGCAGGCAAGCTGACAGGGGCTGGAGGAGAGGGGCCCTTTCCCCTTGCAGAGCTGCTGTGGTTCTGATGAGCCCCCACTTCTGCACCTCAGTTGGGGCACGGTGCTGGCAGTGCTGCAGCTTCACTTTGTGGGTGCAAGGGGAGGAATCCACTCTCCAGGAGACAGGCTGAGGGCTGTGAATGTCTGCTTCATCCCACAGGGAGCCACGTGAGGGCAAGAGTGGGTCCAAACCCCACTGGGGCCAAGACCAGCAGTTGTATTCCCTTGCAGCAGAATGGTACAGATACATGTCAAACATCATTAAAACAGTTTTAATTCCTCGGCACCATCCCCCTCCGCCTCAGAAACTCCTTGAGTTGAAGAAATAATGTAGAATCAGTGCTGGTTTTGCCCTAGAGTCTCAATAGCTCAGAGTTAATTCTTTCTTACAATATTTCCAGCCCATCAGTGTGAACACTTTATTAAAAGCTCAGGGTTTTATTAAAAAAGGATTGATTTACCCCTGCCCCTCTTCAGAAAACCCTCAGATTTTGTTTGGATAATGTGCCATTCTTTATTTTCTTTGCCTTTTTTTAAGCATAGGCTTTCCCAGATTATTACTTTTCTAAACCTTCTTCCTCCTCCCCCAGAGGGGAAGAGCTATTCTGTTCTCTCTGTACCCACCAGCCGAGCCCTCTCCTTGCAGCCACTGCTGTCTGCAGCAGCCGGGTGAGGTGTGGATTGTTTTAAAAGAAAAGTCAGGGCTATTTGGGAGTTTGTAAGAGCTGCAGGGTCTTGCCACAGATTGTGCCCTGTGCCACTTCTTCAGCCCCTTTCCTGAAGGTTCCAGACTGCTCCCAAACACTGTGGTTGCTCAGAAAGGGATCGTACATCCCCAAGAGGTGGCATCTGCCAGACTTGGGAATGTCTTGTGGAAGACCTGTCAGGAAGGATGGAAACCAGGTGGAATGTGAAGGATCTTGACATGGTCCCAGAAGACAGCATTCACAGGTGGTAGGGAACCCAGCACCACTCCAACATGTGTTTCTTGGACGCTGGAGAAATGTGGCTCATCCCCAGGAGGTGCTTGTGGAGAAGGAGGAGAAACATGGGAGGCCACAAGGAGAACGGGGGAAGTCCCAATGCCAAAACCCAGCAGCGTGATATCATCATCGTGGGCCTGCCAAGGGCAGAGGGTGCACCTCAGCATGGTCCCTCATAGCCCTCGTTCGTGTGATCAAATGTCGGGATAATTTCTCTGCTGTGGGCATCTCTATGGCACATGCCGCCGAGATATCCGAATGAGATTCCCCCTCCACCCCTCCCAAACTTCCCTGCTGCCACATCCGTGCTCATCCTTTTATCTCTCCCTCCAGCCCCTCCCCTTGGCTGCTCCAGGAGGGGCCTCTCCCGCAGATAAAGCGGCCCATTGCTATTCCCCAGCCGTCGCAGGGCCCTGCCTTCCCTCTGCAGGAGGCAATTCCCATTCCGTGCCGCTCCCGGGCTGTCTGACAGGTGACGAGCGAGCTGTCACACAGACCCAGAGCCTTCACCCACTGCCCCTGCTGCTGGGGAGCTCCCACTGCGCTGGGGAGGGAATGGGAGGGGAGGGGGCTCTTTGCTGTCCCGTGGGGATGGGAGATTACAGATTGCATGGAGATTCTGCTGAATATGAGCGCAATGTATCAAACAGTATGTAATATATAATAGCACATACAATATACAGTATATAATACAATTAAATATGTTTATAGTACAGTATAAAGTATAATACATTGTAATTTAAGCAAAACTATGCTGGGACAGAGCACACTGAAATCCATCATCCTTTTTTTTCCCTCCACTTTGCCCTGCCCTCCTTTCCACATCCCCTCTTCTGCTTTCCCACCTGCTCCTTTCCCCACTTGGGCAGTGTTTTTTCTCTCTCTGTGCCGTTGGGAAAGCACAGTTACTGTCAGTAATTTAGAGGCTCTCCGGGCGGCTGCTGAGCCTCACCATCCGAGTGCTGCTCAGAGGCCAGTGACCTGGGATTTATGACTAATGTTCTCGGTTAATAACATGGATTTACTTAAGGAGTCCATTGAAATGCCCTCAGAGATCAAGGAACGGGCAGCCTGCCTGGCCCTGGGAGCCTTCTTTATGGCCAGCAGCGGCACTGAGCCCGCAGGGACACGGGTCTGGAAGCCAGGGAAGACGGCGAGCCCCTGCTTTCCACCGGTGATGTTCCTGCCACAGCTTTCCCTTTGGCCTTCAGATGATGGATTGTGGGGCAAGCACGAGGCTGCCGACCTCGTTAGATATGCAAACGCCTCTGCTGACATTTCCTTTGAGGAGAAAAAAAAAAATTAAAAAATTTGCTGCTTTCCCCACTGTTAATAAGCCAATGAAAACAAGAACAGCTGAGTTGTAAATTTTTTCACACTACATTAATTACGGGCATGTGCATGTGTTGGTATTCACAGGGGCTCACTGCACTGCGGCGGGGGAAGTTGACTTATGGAGCAGGATATTTTTATTTCAAGAGCTAAACAAGAATTTTGGGCCCTTTTTTGTTCTTCTTGCCAGTTTGGGGGGACTCCTGGATCTTTCTGCTGGGCTGTAAGAACAGTGCAGGATGGAGGGTGAGGTGGGTGAGCTGGCAGTTGCAGAAGCTCCTGCCTGTGGGCAATCCCTGGTTTTCAGCATCTGTCCAGCCCTCCTCCTCCTCCTCGAGCGTTTCAGTTAAAATCTCTGCAGCTCACCTAGCTGTGCAGCTGGATGCTGATGGTCAGTGTGAGCAGCCCTTATTGCTTGGGGTGCCACATTTGAGGAACACAGTGGGACAAGAGGACAGGTTGAAATTGGGAAGGCCAATGGCAGATTAAACTGGTGTGACCAAACTGAAGGTCGTGGTGAAAGGGAATTGTTTCCTCCTGGTCATGCCCTCAGCATTCCCAGCCACATCCTGGGGTGGGTTGGCAGAGTTTGCAGCTCACACCACAGTGATGAGTAGCGAGCTGGGACTGCTTCAAGGGCAGGCAGCGGGTCTTTTCCATGACCTGCCATGTCCTAGGACAGGTTATCCATCCCTCAGCACCTGGCCCACAGTGAGAGGTGCAGGTGGCTGTGGGAGCCCAGCAGTGCTGTGACAGCTGTCCCCTGTCCCTCCCCAGGGTACCACCGTGCGGATGATAACGGCCATCGACCAGGACAAGGGACGTCCCCGTGGCATCGGCTACACCATCGTCTCAGGTGAGTCTTGGGGGGCACAGAGGGGACCCCAGCAGGGATGGATGGAAGAGGGAGGGATGGAGGGATGGAGGGATGGATGGATGGAGAGGTGGAGAGATGGATGGATGGAGAGATGGAGAGATGGATGGATAGAGGGATGGAGGAATGGAAGGGTGGATGGATGGAGGGATGGATGGAGGGATGGAGGGATGGAGGGATGGAGGGATGGAGGGATGGATGGATGGAGGGAAGGGATAGCCCTGCAACAAGCCTTTGAACATCCCATCCCTGGTAAATCATGGAGTAAAATAGAATGATTTAGGATGGAAGGGACCTCGAAGATGATTGTTCCAAGCCCCCTACCACGGGCCAGGACACCTTCCACTAGACCAGGTTGCTCCAAGTAAATTTGACAATATCTCAGGTTGAAACTTTCCATTCCTAATGATGAGGCACCAACAGCTCAGTTTCACACAACACCACAGAGGGGATTTTCTGTTCTGGGAGGGAATGGGACTGAGTATGGACTGAACGGCTCCTGGTGGTTTCTTCGGTGTTTCCCAAAAATTTCAGAAGGCATGATGCAAGGACTGGGCCCGTGGGGGTGCAGAGCTAGAGAATGAAGCTTAATTAAAGTGGTGATGGCTTTCTGCCTTCTGACAGGCACATGGATTGAGCCTGCCTTTGCAGTCCGGCTCTGAGGCCTGGGAACCCTTTTTGGTGTGGATGAGTGGATCATTGCTGGGCAATGCTTGGCCCCTTTGGCTCCATAGCCAGAGGATCCCTTCTGATGGCAACAGGGGCAGGACAGGCTGGGAAGGTGTTTCCACATAAAATCCAGCTGCCTGGTGGAAAGGCCAGTTTTGGGGGGTTGGGCCTGTTTAATTTAAGATGCCCAGAGCTCAGCAATTTCTGCCATACCCTAGCAGAGTTGGTGCTCCCAGGGCCGCACTCAGAGGCTGCTTTGTGAGGACAGACAGACTACTCGAGGTGACCCAGGAGTGAGGGACCAGCCTGGTGGGTGTAGGTTGTAACCCTCTTTCTGGCATCACTTTTGGGGGTGCTTCTTCCTGGCAAGAAATGACAGCAGTTTCTCCCCTCCCTCCCTGCTGTGCCGCATGCTCCAGGTGCTGCCTCCACGTGCAGGAATAATTTCCCAGTTTCTTTTCCTTAAAGCCCAGCCATTTCAAACCCTCTTTTAATCAGCCTCAAGGGTCAAGGTGATTTCACCCTGACTTTCAAGTCCACTGATCCTGACTGCAAGTATCCAGCCTTTGAAGATGTGAGGATTATTTATTCCTCTAATTCCCTCCGCAATTTATTCGAGAGATTCTCCCAGATTGTGGGTGTCAGCTGGCCAAGGTGCAGCAGGGACTGTCTTCTGGCTGGTACAGGATCTTTTTCACTGGAGACCGGACTGAAATATCAGTCTAATTTTGCAGAGGTTGCTGAATTGGATGGTAAAATAGCTGCCAGCCTGGCCATCCTGGATGGGCAATGGGATGGTGGAAGGGGCATCAGGATGCTCTGGGATCCAGGTGGAACATGGAGAGACCTGCAGGCAGATCACTGCACACAGCCTTGCATCTGCTTGTGTGTGCCAAGAGCTTAACCCTTGCCTGCAGTCCTGCCTTGGTGGGGGCAGCTCTCCTGCCAGAGGCTCCAGCAGAACAGATCAAAAGAGTGGTTAAACTACTTTGCACTATTATTTTTTCCCCCCCAAACATGAGAATTACGAAGTGTTTTCCTAACTGGCGAGGAATCTTTCCCCTGTTGTCACCAGGGTCTCATGGGGAAGGAGTTGGATGGGAATGATCAGCCTGTGGACAGAGCTGATGTTGCTTTCTGATGTCTGAGAGTCCAGACACAGGACTGGCATCTAATGTGCTTCCAAAATCCTGCTCACCCAAGGCAAGCGATTTTCTTTTTGGCAGGCAGGTAAAGCCTAATTAATTTCTCATTATCCTCAATCACGATGGTAAAGGTCAGCGAGCAGATTTTTGTGGCTGAGCTGGAAAATTTTTATGGCAATTTTGCAAAAAAAAAAAAGAAAAAAAAAAAAAAAAAGCCTAACATATGGGAATGGGGAAGCAAATTAAATTAGAAACCGACCGTAAGCAAAAGTGAAAGTGGCTGGTGGAAGCAGTAATTAAAGCTGGCTCCTCAGCTCCCTTCCAGGAGGGGAGGTAGCAGTGATGCTGCTCTATTCCCCTGCAGAGATGGGTGATACCTTTTCCTGGCTCTCGGAGTTTTTTGGGCACAGGGTTAGCATGTGGCTGGTCTGATTTTGCCTTTTGGGCTGGTATATACAGCAGTAGAGAGTTGAGAAGCAATCTGGCCGTTCATCATACCTTGGGTGTTAATGCCTAAAGCGTTGCTGTGAGTTGGAGGTGGGGTTTAAAAATGAATTCGGAATTGCCACTGTCCCGTTCGGCTCCATCCCTCGGGCAGCCATGTCTGGGGATGTACTGCAGCAGCTCTTATTTATACAGCTATCTCCAGCACAAGGTCCTCCTGTGACAGGAACACAATAAAACTAAAAGATTAACCATAACCACATAAAATAAGGCTTGAGATCTAACTTCATGCCGCCAGCTTACAGAGCTGTTAAGGCTGAGATGATGGAGGAGCACTGGCGTAGCTGTGCCGTGGCTTTGGCTACTTGTCCTGCCTGCATTGGGAATCATTTCCATATCTAATAGGGAAAAAACATTTGGTTGTTTCTGCCCCTTCCTCCCCATCAGAGTGTTTTAACTCCAGGAAAATGCACTTTTTCGCTTCACACTTCACAAGGAGCCGGCTCACTGCCCGACTGAAAAAGAAATCCAAATTGAGACCTCACAATTCAAGCCCCTCGTTGCCAACAGGCTGGTCAGTGCCAGGGCTCCCGTTGCTCCAAAGGGTGTTCCTGCTGCTGCTTTTCCTGTGGCCAGAGCCCTGTGAAAGCCCTCCCTCACCGGCTGCAGTGACAGGTTGGAGATGCTCAGCTGCTGAGGTCAGGACTCTGTTTGAAGGACAGATAATTAATCCAGCAAAGTAATCCACAGCTCCTTTTTGGCAGATTTATGGAGATAGCCTCTGTACCGGGGACTCTGCCTCATCATCTTTCATTTCCCAGGCAAAGCGAGCGACTTGTTGTATAACACGACCTGTTCTAGATAAGGCTTTTCATTTAGGGGAACTCTCCCGGCTAACAGAGATTGATTTTCCCGGCGGAATTCGGGAGGGCCCTGGCGTTTTGGGCAGGATCAGCCCTGCAGACGGCAGTGTGTTTTCACATTTGCTGCCTCTGCACACCGCCTGGGGCGCGGGGAATCCTCCGGCTCTGTAAGGGAAGGAATTTTAGCGAGAGTTAAATGGCAATTTAATTAATAGGCAGGAGGAGACTGTGGCCTGCGAGCTCTTCTTAGGAAAACGTATTGACTCACATGTTGCTTGCTAGCAGTGAACTTTGAGCTTCATTTATTTCCAGGATAGTCAGGAGAGTTGGAGTCCTCTGGCAGGAGGATGTGAAGGTGACTTGTGCTGCTTGGGCAGGCACTGAAGGGTTAACCCAGGGGAAAGGGTCCCAGGCGTCAGTCTCTGCCTGCCTGACACATTTCAGGTGTGGTGATGGATGGGCAGTGGGAGACTGCACAAGGGCAATCTATATGTCCTTCCTGGGGCTTGGAAAGTCCTTCAGGAGAGGGGGCAGTGAGCTTTTGAGCAGAGATGGTCCTTAGGGCTATTCACAGACCCTCGGGTGGGGTTCTTCTCCCCGCTCCCCAAGTGGATTGTTTTATGAGACTGATGCAGTGTCTAGCAAAGCCTCTCTTCCTTAAGCTGGTGCACCCTGAGGGAAACATGAATTAAAAATCATTATTTGCACAATGCAATAGGAGTGTGAGTTACAAAAGTGCGAGGGAAGCTGAAAAGAATTGCTCCTCATCTTCTGGATTTCCTGCTAAGGAGTAAAATGACATATATAAAATTGTTTTTATATGTATATAATATATATGTATGAGTAAAAAATAAGTGCAGGAGCTCTCAGAACATGTTTCCCATGCTCTTAACTGAGCCAGAGTGCCCCACTGCCTTCCTTATGAAAGTGAATCCTTGAGGAAAGGTCAAGTGGCCAAAGAGGTCTCCAAGCCCTCAGCTGCCGACACCCCCCTCCAAAGCTTGACCTGACTTAATAAAGAAGGCAGAGCAGAGCAAACCACTTGCCTAAAACCCTTAAACCGGACATCAGGGAGAATCCTTGGAGGTGGGGACCTGCTCATTTTACTATTCCCTACCTGGCTCCAGCTTTTTTTCCCACATTCGGCTCGCTCGGTGAACTGCCGGGGTGTTGAAGCCCTCATAAATTCCAGCTGCTGGGAGGGCCTTCCTGCATGATTTAAAGGCAGCCATCACAGCAGAACATTTCTGTAGGAGGACATGCTGATGGGTGGAAAAGTGCCTCGCACCGAGTTATCCATCAAAAGCTGTTTTCTCCCCACCCTGCCAATGTACGGGGATGAGACGGCACAGAGCAGAGAGGATGGCTGCGGTCACAGCCCCTCTTTCCTTGGCTCACCTGCTCCCCACCTTCCTCCACGCTGTTTTTTGTCGTCACGTTGGCATCTGGCTTTGGCTCCCTGGCAATCCAGGAATCATTGGGAAGAGATATGATTTGGGATAATGGGCTTGTGTGGCAGGTGGTCCCCCAGCAAATGGCCCTCGGTAATTAAAACTATACATTCCCTTTTATGTGTAAATAGGAAACAAGAGCATCTTTTCTGTTTAATTTTTGGGACTTCCTGTTTAACTTCTTGGGATTTAGTGCGTATTCAAGGCTGAGCAACCCGGTCTGGTGGAAAGTGGGACTTGGAATGAGATGATCTCCAAGGTCCCTTCCAACCCAACCAATGTGGCATTCAATGTTGACAACCAGTGGAGAACGATGAACCTGGACCACCTCCGTTCACGTTGTGGCTAGCAAAAATGACTGGTTCTGAGATGGTTTTAATGGAGGAATTTCAGAAAGCTGTGGAGCCTGGAGATGTGAGGTTTACGTCAAAAAGCCTATTTTAGATGACGTGGGGGAATGAGGGTTGTGATCCAAGATTCAGAATCCTTTTGTGTGAGGAATTACACTCAGAGCAGAAACTCTGCAGGTTCTGTTCTCTCTGGTACTTGGCCACAGCTCCCAGGAAATCTGGGAGGGGGATTGCACCTTGGGTGATAAATATGTCCTTTTATTTCCTTGTACTGTACATTCCGTTTTAAAAAAGGGAACTGTGCGAGCATTTTACGTGAGCTCCTTTTGCGGCTCTGCAAGATCAGGAGCTCTGCTGGTTGTGCTAGAATGGACAAGTCCTTTGGGCAGCATACTAAAAAGGCTCTGTTTGCAGAGCAGGCATGTGAGAAGGAGCGCTGGCACATAGCTTTGGGCTCAGATCTGTTATCCCAGAGAGCGGCAAACCGAAGTCCCGAACAGGAGAAGGGAGCACTGTTTCTATACAGCACCTCGAATTCCCGGAAAGCTCAGGCTGTAATAACCAGGTTTCTTGTGGAAATGACTTTGAATTCAAGCACGGGGCAAAGTCCCTGCCCTGGCAGTGCTTCCCTGCCTGCGGCCTGGGGGCAGAAGCTCAAGGTGAAGAGCAGCGAGGTGCTCACAGCAGCTGATGGACTATTTATACGCTAATAGCTGTGTCTGTTGCTGACTCCATGAACCACATCCAACAGCATCTATTTCAGTGCCGAGGAGCCCTGACGGAGCACATTTTGATTAATAAATTATCCGGAGCAAGGTGTGTGTGTGTGTGATGGGTTCCCCTTTCACATCTCATGAAAGTCACCCGCTCCAAGCGCAGCGGCGGCTTCCCGGCGTGAGCAGCCCTTCCTGTAGAGGGGGTGGGAAAATTATCCTGCCCTGGGAAAACGGCTTGCCCTGAGTGACAGGTAGCTCTTCACTAGAGCAGGGCAGTAGTTGCATCTCCCTCCAAGGGATTTGAATGGTGCTCGAAGGCTAAAGGGATAGGGAGGAAGGAGGAGATATTGATGTGGGGTTTTTTTCCCTTTTATTTTTCCCTTTTTTCTTCCCCCCACCCCCGTCTCTGGGTTTGAGCCAGTACTTTTAACGGCCTTTTTAAACTGAGAGCTTGGCTGAGGGCAATTAAACATTATGGCTCTCATCTATAAAACCCCTCGTTATAGCAGTGTTTCTCTAAAATGATGCCTATGCCGCCATCCGTTCCTCAATGAGCTTGGAAAAACACTCTGAATGGGCTCCTGTGATCCATCCCAGTGCTCCCAACCCAGCATCCCATCAGTGCCTGCCTTCCCAGGCCCCTGCCTGGCTGCAGTGTGTGCAGGAGCTGCTGCTGCTGTCCCTGTACCTCACACGGGCAGATGGATGGGAAACTTCTCCTTCTTCTTGACCCATGTCATAACAAAACCTGGGTTTGGAGGTCCTGAGCAAGCCTGCTCCTCGCCAGGTGGGAGCAACAAGCCTGCCAGAAGTGGATTCATACCACTGTCCCAAAGTTCTCCATTTTTTTCTCCTTGTCATTCTCCCCTTTCCCTCTGTCTTTCTGATATTTAAAACATTTTCTGCCTTGTTTTCCTTCTCTCTGCCCCCCATTTTGCTGCTCAGCCTTTCCTTTCCCATCTTTTAATTTCTGCCACATCCCTGCATGTACCTCTGGTCTCTCCAGAGAGAGGAAAGACAAAATTGGCTAATTTCCCCCACCTTATTTTTTCCCTTGTTTTTTCCTTTGTTGGAAAGTGAAGGCATGTGAAGATGATCAGAGAGATTTTGGCAAGGGAAGTGCCTCAGGGAATGGGCATTGTTCAGCAGTGTGAGTGCTTCACCAGGGATCCCTGGTCAGAGCAGTGAGGAACTGGTGGTTGGAGAGGTATTGGAGACACCTCTTTCCCTAAATTTGCAAATTTGCATAGCCAGGAATTCTCTGCTGATAGAAAGGAAGCCCCAGTGGGCATAGGATGAGTATCTGATGGTGTGGGGAGGCTGAGCTAGAGAAAAGCCTCTGATGTGCAGCCTGGGAGGCCTTTGGGTCCCCAGTTTAGTTGCCCATCCTTCAAAAAGTGACTGTAGTCAAATACAAAATGCATAAGCATCCTTAGGACATGGAACACAGTCTGTGTTTAGTCTGATTCCTGCCCTATTGACCTAATCCCACTAAATTCCATTGTTCCCGCATTTTATTACACCTTAGATTAGGGGGAAGTGACCCCGAGGCATAAACTTTACCATGGCAACCTCGTGTCCTGGAGCATTGAAATGCTTGGCAGCACAGTCCCATCCATCTCGTGGAGTGTCCTTCAAAGCTGGGATGGGAAGAAGCTTCCTAAGGAGTCAGCCATAAATTACAGCACGAAAGTGGGAAGTCAGGGTGGAAAGAGGGGAATTGTCCGAGGGAGGAGACCGAAGATCTTCATGCACAGCAGCAAAGGATTAGGGAAAAAAAACCCTCAAGGCCATTGCTAATATTTTAAGTGGCCTGGCATCAGCTCATTAAGCTGGCCAGCGGTCAGTGGGGCATTCCAGATGGAGAGAAGAGAGGAGCAAGGACAGGAATGGGAGGAATTCAATCCAGGAGGAAGATGGAATGGCTCAGTAATGGGGACAAAGGTGTCGAGGCACTTGAGGCTCTGGGAGAGAGAGGAGAGGCTGGGGAGGGGAGGTGGCGTGGCCAGACCCAGAGGCTTTGGTCATCCCAAGAAGGGTGCAGCTGTGATCAAACAGAGGTTGGAAGGGAACAAAGTGGATGCTCAGTGATGGAAAACAACTTTCCGTGGCAGCAGATCTGTCTTGCAGCTCCCTTCCAGGGAAATGACAAATGCTGTGTGTGTTTCGTTTGTGCTGAGACGTATTGAGAAGACAGGATTTATTTTTTACTTCCCTTTGACTGGGATGACTAGAATGTACCTGCAGGGTTTCCTGGCTCCTGTCTGTGTCTGGTTCAGGAGTTTCTGCATGCCTTGAGGTGCTGAGGGGAGCTGTGTGGGTGACCATATGCCTGGGTATAACCTCCTTGGTCATCACTAATTCAGCAGCCTGCTCTGCTTCTGTGTCAGGCTGGTGTCAGGTGTCCCAGGCTCCACACACCAACTGCTGGCTTTTGTCTGGCTCACAAGGAGAGCACCTGGGGCTGTCACAAGTGCATTCCCAAGCAGGACATTGTCCTTGTAGTGTCTGCTGGCCATGACAACCAAGCATCTTGTCTTAATCCTCTCTGGGTGTCTAATTCCAGAGCTGGGGATGGGGTGGGGTGGGGTGGGATGGGATGGGATGGCATGGGATGGGATGGGATGGGATGGCATGGGACGGGACGGGATGGGACGGGATGGGATGGGATGGTCTCTGGAGGCAGCCCAGCGCTCTGTGGCATCCTGGCTGGTTGCTTACATGTAGGGACAGGCACAGGGGCCAAATCTGGCTCCAGCAGAGGAAAACCAGGCAGCTGCACAGGGTCAACACATATGGCAAGAGCATAAAAGCAGGGCAAGTGCCTATACTGTTCTGCTGATACTTTCACTGGCTTCAAATACATCCAACTAAGAAATTCCTGAGCTGTGTGAGGCTTCTCTATTACTTGATAGTATTTTTTTTCTTTCTTTAAGCCATGCAGCCTCTCCTTGAACACTGAGGTGGACTTGTATCCCCCTCAGCACCCTCTGGCAAGAGGCCCCACAGCTAAACCACTGCCTGTTACGTGGAGAATTCCTCCTGAGCTTGGTCCATCTGTGCCTGCCTGTGATTATCCTGGTCTGATGTCCCCTAACTCCTGTAGTTTAGGAGAGTGGCCATGCCCACCCCAGGAACACTGTACCCTGCAAATGCAGGTGGTCACTCAGAGGGGAGCAGCTGGATTTGGTCCTGCTTTCAGCTTTGCTGCTGCAAATTTTAATAACTAAACCCCTTTGAAATTCTTCAGCTGCCTCCAGCATTGGCAACTTTTGGCTATGGAAGAAGAGCCCCATTTTGAGCCCTAAACCAGGAGAGGTGAGAGGAGGAGAGGAGTGTTAGAGCCATGACATTTTAAAGCACACTGGAATGGCGTGCCAGCTTCCTACAACCCACTGCTTGGAGCTCATGTCCTCTTGCTTCCCTCCCTGTTGTCTCCAGCACTTTTTGATATCAGCTGTGCCAGCTGCTTGTGCTCACATTCCTGTTATTTTTCTCAGGTAACACCAACAGCATCTTTGCACTGGACTACATCAGCGGAGCCTTAACCCTGAATGGGCCCCTGGACCGGGAAAATCCCTTCTACAGCGCTGGATTCATCCTCACAGTGAAGGTGAGACCTGCTCCAGCTGGGAGGCACATGGACAGAGCAGGGTGGGGAGCACATCCTGTGTGGGGACACCCCCTTCCAGGTGGCACTGCAAACCTGGGATTTGTTGTTCCCATGGGCATCTGGAGCTGACCAAGTGAGGCATGTGGGCATGTGTTGACCAAGTGCGATGTTAAACACAGCCCCCCTGTCTGGTGGCCCAAAACATGACTCACTCAATATGGATGTAGGAGAACATTTCTGCTGTCCTGCCTCTGGCTGTGTCTGCTGGCAGCATGCAGATACCCCAGGGTTGCATGCACCTGAACTGTGCCTACTTCTGCTGTTCTCCCTCTCTCTCTCCCCACCCAAACCCTGGATAAACATGACATTTTGTCTTGTCAGCAGGCAGTGGTGTAGCAGGGCATCATCTGTGCTTACCCGGCACGGGGAGGGAGGGATGCTGGAAGTTGCCTTGTCAAGAAAAGGCACTGGAGTGTGGCTTTCTGGCCCCACCAGCCCCACCTGAGAGTGGCTCTGTGGCTCTGCTCACAGCCCTGTAATTAAAATCAATACCAAGCTGGGCAGCTGGTTGGAAACACATTTAGAAGTATAGATTCTGCTGGGCCGGGGTGGGGAAAAATCAGCAGCGTAGGAAGGGTCATTGATTGGGAGGGAGGCAGCCAGCACATTGCCTTCTTGCTTTGGCAAGTGTGATGCTTCCTTGGAGGGGGGCAGAGAGACAAGAAATTACCCCTCTAGGTCCCAGACATGTTCCTACCGTGGGGCTTGGTGTGTGAGGAGGAGATCCTCCCCCATCCCTGGTATCTTTTCGTTCAGGCTTTTATAGTTTCAAAAATCAAAAGAGGGAGGATTGTCTGGTTTTAATAGGGACAAAAATATCTGTTTAATCTTGGAAAGGTTTGTGAGCCTGAAAACTTGCCCGCTTTCCTCCCTGCATGACAATGGAGTTCCAGCCATGTTCTGTTGATCTGATAGATTTCCACGTCCTCTCCCCACAAACTTTGCATCCTCCCACAAGTGCCAGCTCTCTGCGTCCCGCAATCCCCAGGACCCAAAATGTTCTCTGCTACTCCCATCCTGGAGCACACAGTGAAAATACAGCTGGATTGCTCCTCGCTGGGATCAGCCTGTTCTGCTGTTGTGTGCAGAAGCAGTGAATAGCAATGAGCCGTGTGGGTCGTGATAGCGCTGCTTTTCCATGCCCACAGCAAAGCAAGATTATCCAAAGGACAAGAGGAGGGACTCAGCTTGAAAAGGCTATTTCATGAGTCTTGCTTCTCTGGCATTAAAATCTGCACTCTTTCCTTTTGGGAAGGCAGAATTAAAGTCCTTCTTGAGACAGAGGTGTGATGCAGATTCATGACTCAGCTCTGTATTTAGACACGTGTTGCCCAAACCTATTTTAAGGTCTGAGTTTTCTTTTCCTCTGTGTTTGGTTTTGAAAGACAGGTACCTGCCAGGGAAAGCTGGAGTTTCCCTTGGAATGGAGAATGTAAACCCCCCACCCCCTCCAAATGATAATTTTGCAATTAAGGGCTTTCAGGCAAGGATTTGGGAATAGGAATAACAGTTCTTTACTAGGAATATTAACAATACAAATCTAGTAGTAAAACAAACAAACAAACAAGCAAACAAACAACAATCCTGGAAACCCTGACAAAGTCAGAGCTACAGCCTGACACCCTGTTGGTCAGGGTGTTGGAAACAGTCCAAAAGTGAGTCTTCCTGGAGGGAGGATGGGTGGTGAAAGAGATTAGAAACACTGCCCCACTTGGTTTTAACAGCTGGCCCATTATCAGAAGGCATCCGCCCGCCTCCCCCCGAGTTACAAAAGAAAAACATCTCCCCAGCTACTTTCAACAGATGAAATAGAATACACATTTTTGGTTCCATAACCCAAGACACTCTGGTGCTCTGGTTTTCCATCCCTGTGTTTTTCAGCACATTGTGTGGTTCACTGTCAGCTCCCAGTCCCACATCTGGGATGGCAGAGGAGAGAGCAGGAGTGCTCTTTGTCCTGTTGAGCCTTCCCTTATTTTGTAGGCTGCCCCCTACATCTCACAAGGGACTTTGTTGTTGTTGTTGTTTAAATGGTTGTGGCAGGGAAATCTACTTCTTCTTGTGTGAGTCCAGGTCCTCTCAACCTGTTGCATGACGGAGGCAAGGAAGAACTTGGCCACAGCCATCCTAAGGGAAATGTTAAACCCTGGGAAGGTTTTTGAGAGTGTTGTGGGACCGAAGTGTGAGCAATGGGAGAGCTGGGCCGTCATCTCTATGTGTTAATGGAACAATTGCAGAGTCAACTGGGCATCCTTCTGTGGCAAAGCAGAGGGAGAGAAAGCTGCAAGAGTCACCATGCCATGCACACTTTCTTTACATTCATTCTTTCTGGAGAACAAAGGCTCTCCTGTTTTCTGTCCTTGCAGGGGACAGAGCTGAATGATGACCGCACTCCCTCCAATGCCAGTGTCACCACCACCTTCAACATCCTGGTCATCGACATCAACGACAACGCACCCGAGTTCAACAGCTCCGAGTACAGCGTGGCCATCCCAGAGCTGGCCCAGGTGGGCTTTGCCCTTCCCCTCTACATCCAGGTGCAGGACAAGGATGAGGTGAGGCATCCTCTCCCTCCTTTGGGTGTAGTGCTGGCTGGGTTTTGGGTGGGCAGGGGAGAAGTCACTGAGGTACCAGTGATGGCGTGCACGCTTCTGTCCCAATGTCCCCTTTTTCAGCTCTCACTGCTGCCACTGCTCTCTTCTCTGTGCTCCCCAAGTCCAGTTTCCCTCCCCAGTGTGCAGGCACTAATGCAGCTGGGATTGCACAGCCCCTGAGAGCCAGAAAATAGGATTGTCTGGGAGGCTGATCCCTGCCTGCTTCTGAGGGCTCTCGTCAGGCCATGCTTTGCCAGTCTGGTTTAGCAAAGGAGGAAGGAAAATTCCTTCCAGGGCTCCAGGGGGGCCTGCCAGGGACAGGGAAGACAGGAGCCCCAAGCTCTCTGTCTTGGGACGGGAGGGTGCTGCTGCTGTCAGGGAGGAGGCAGGAGATTCCCCTCAGGGTGGGGAGGACTGGGACACCAGTTCATCACTGCAAACAAGCCAGGAGCATCAGAGGCTTGTTCCTCCCACGTGTCAGTGGAGCTCCTATTTGTCACGCGCCGATCCGTGCCGTGTTTGGGATTGCAGCCCGTTTTCCAGCCTTGGGCTCCCAGCCTTCAATTACTCTGATTATTTGACTTGTGCAGTTCACGTCTGGCTGCTCCTGTGTGCTGGTCCCCCCCACAGCCGCGCCACGCTGCCGGGTGTCTGCTCCAAACCAGTGCTGACACCTCATGGTGAGCTGTCCAAAATCACTGGGAAAGGCTCTGCCTGCAGGCTCCTGCTGTCCCCATTCTTCCTCAGGCTGAGCAGGGGATGAGGGGAGAGGGTTTGTCAGAATAAGTGGCATCATAGAATGGGCTGGGTTGGGTTGGAAGGGACCTGAAAGATCATCTCATTCCAACCCCCATGCCACAGGCAGGGACAGCTTCCACCAGAGCTCCATCCAGCATCATGGCAAAACGTTGGGATGCTTTCCTGATGCTTCAGGTGATGGGAAACAAAACATCCCCCCAGCCCCCAAAATCCTGGTGGGTCAGCTAAAATGTACCTCTTTTAAGTTGCCTCTTCTGGCTGAAAAGATGGATTTGCTATTCCCCAGCCCTGGGTGGAATTCAGCCCACCTCATCACGCCGCCCAGAAATCCCGTTTTTTTTCCATCCAAAGTGATTATGGCACAGAACTAATAACCTGCTGGTGACATGATGTCACCATCCAGGAGTTATGAGTTCAGCCTGAAGAGGTGCAGATGAGCTATTAGGCAGATAAAGTGACTGTTTTTTCTTGAAATGTCAATTGCTGATAAAGATATGGATATGACAGATGCTTAGGATAGTTGCTGAATAGAGCTGCCGTCGTGCTTGCTGAGAGATGTCAGCAGATCCATTCTTGAAGGGCATTGTAACACTTCTGTTTGTGCCACCAGGATGAAGGATATGTCATTATTTCTGGTTAAAAGCTCATTTTACTGGAGTGACTCCCATTCAAGAATTCACTTTTCAGCCTTGCTAATTTTAAAATGGGAGAATAAAAAATAGCCTTGCCTTCCCCATCGCACCAGCAAAAAATAGAAGCTGTTCTTTTGATGTATTTCTTTAACTTCCTGAGATTTCCCCAAAAGAATTGGCTGAGATTTTTAAAACTGCTGAGAGAGGATCTCTTGTGCAAAGGGAGTCTGAAGGAGTTTTACTGTACCTGTCTTCAGAGACCATCATATTAGCACGGATTGCTTTGACCATGGCATTATTTTCACTGATAAGAAGCAGAGGAGAGCTGATTCTTGGAATATCTGGAGGGAGGAAAGTTACAAGCAATTGGTTACTTTTTTTCTTTTTTTTTCTGCATTATCCTGTGATGGATCTTCCTTATTTCCTCTCATGGATGCTTGCAACTGGTTTAACTGTTAAGATAGCACTTTGGGGGAAAAAACAAAAGGGAGAAGATACCCAGCTGGTGAAAAAGATGTGTATGAGATAGAAGTAGGACTGCACCTGCAGCCAACACTTCCCAGAGAAGTATCTGTAGAACTCTGAAGACCCAGCAACTTTCAGTGAAAAAAACTACGGAAAGGTTAGATAGCTGCCTGACAGCGATATTTTGGATGCTCAAGTACCCCGTGAGAGCTGTGAGGGTTTTACAAACCATCTGGATTTGAGGTAGCTGAGGTGGCATCGGGCTCCCTCGTCTCTCTGTGGATGCAGGGGTGCAGGGGTGTGTTGGCAGAGACCGAGGTCTTCAGGCAGGGATGTGACTGAGGACGTGGCTGACAGAAGCTATTCTGGCAGCACTGGCTTCATGCAGGAGATGACATGACTCATTTGTGTAAGGGGCAGAGGGAAACAAGAAGAGAATTATACACATCTCCAGGGAAAGCAGAGAGAGAAATAAATGAGAGCAGATGGGTTGAGACACGGGAAATCAAAACTGGAGTCTTTGGGAAGATCACGTTGCTTGAGTTTGTCTCCTTCCTCCCAGCTTATGTCACGAAGTCCTGGGAGAGTCCCTTGGCAGATTGGTTTATTTCCTGAGCCAGGCCACCCAGCCTGGTTCTGGCCCCTCCAGAAAATCCAGGCACTGCTCCTTTAGTCCTCCAGCTTGAGGTCCTTCTGTGAGGGAGCAGCCCAAGCCTGGACTGTGCCCCATGGAGGGGTCCTGTGTGTCTGGGTGGTTTTGGGGACCCTTCCTGTCATCGTGCCTTTGTGGAGCTGGGGAAAGGGCTGTCTCATGGGTCTGGCCTTCAGCACTCACCGTGTGGGCTGCCAAGGCTGTTAAACAAAGCTTTTCAGAACCAGGCCCACACAGCCTTTTTTTAACTGTGGGGTTTTTGGCCTTTCTTTCTTCTGGTGTGTTTTGCACACAGTGCAATGATGGCTTTTGGAAGGAGTCAGATTAAGCAATTCAGCAAAGCACTTAAAAATGCATTTCTGAGGCACACAAGACCACACTTGAAAGCCTTTGCTTGGATTTCCCTCTGTGCTGTAAGTGCCTTTCTGCAGCTCAGCTGGCATTAACCTCTCAGACGAGGTTCCCAAGCGAGTGTCTCCAAGGAAAAGCCCTTCCTCGGAGTCCTGCAAACTCCCAGCTCTCACTCCCCAAACGTGGCCGTGGTCTTGCTCCAGGAGGAGCTGGCTGGGCCTGTGAGGTGGGATGGGGAGCTCCTCAAGAGGGAGTTGAGCTGAGGTGGCCCCACACGTGGATTTGGGGTGCAGCCAAGAGGTGTTCAACCAGGTGTGCTGGTTTTCCTTTCTGCATTCTCCAGGACTTATTGAAAGAGAATCCAGTACACAGGGTTTTCTTGATCTGGCCTTCTAGAGCAACCTGTCTTGTGGAAAGTGTCCCTGGCCAGGGCATGGGTTGGGATGAGCTGAGCTTATGAACCCTTCCAACCCAAACCATTCTGGGGCTCTATGAGCCAAGAAAAATGCGTTAATTGCTGTGCAGCTGAGTTTCTCTCCCTGCCAGATAGAGAGCAGACCTGTGAACAGCTTTCCCAAGCCATTCAGGAGCTGTTTATGAAAACCCATTGAGGTTTCCCAGTGTTTAGGCTGAGCCTATACTCAACTGTTCACCCCCAGGCTGTGGTTGGGCTCTCCTCTCAATCACATTCTGGTGGTTCAGCAGGGGGGAATAAATCTTGTGTGTGAGGCAGAAGATTAAAGCATTGACTTTCCTGCTTTTACAGCAAGGTTTGTTTGCAGGTCGAGAACAAGAGCCCTGAGCCGTGGGACAGGTTGGTGTTAATTCAGAGGCTCATCTGCTGCTGGGCTGGCTGATCTGGGGGACATGGATGTCCTTTTTGGATATGCTGGCGTTCTGTACCTGGCGAGGGTTTGGCCATCCAGGAAAAGGAGCAGGGCATCCTTCAGGGCATCCCCCATTTCCTCTGGCTCCAGGATCCATGGATGCCTGTTCAGGGAAGAAGCAGCCTGCTCTGCCAGGGCATGCCAGGGAAACCAGCTCTCCCGATGTGGCTTCCACTTGATTTTCCTCGACGCGGTTGAGTGAGGAGGAAGAAAAGGGCAGAAGCTGTCTGAAGCACCACTATCACAGCCTGACATTTCAAAATCATTTTGAAACAATTCTCTAAAATAAGCATATCGAGGAAGGTAAAGTGGGGAATTTAAAATAAGGGAAAATCTGGGCCATGGGAATACGCTCTCTTTGTTGCACAGAGCTCCACCAGAGACCCCCACCAGGACATCCTGTGTGCCCATGCGTGTGCAGGTGGCAATATATGATTCATCCAGAGCATATATATGCATATGACAGGCACAAGCACTATAAATATGATCTACATGGCAAGAAACTGTAAAGGGGAATTGACGGCACACGAGTATTCTCTCCCAAAAGTGCCAGCTGCCAGTCGGGCTGAATTAGATTTCACAGGGGTTTTTGCAATACATGGAATTCACCAGCAAATTACCCTTAAAGAGGGAAAATCAATCATTTGGAGCAGAGATAAGCTGAAGGCGAGGCAGCCTCGGATTGATCCCGTCTGTGCAGGCGTGTGTGGAATTCAGCAGATAACCTGGGGAGAGCAGGGAAGGAGACAACTCCTCTGGGAGGGAGGGAGCGGGCAAGGACTGACACTTGGGGTGGACAAAAAGAGGGGAGAATAGGGCTGCTAGCGTAGGGAGGAGGGTCACAAGGGTTGGGGAGCATTCTGCTCCAGGCATCCTGCATTGCCCGCCAGCCCAGTGAGTTTCTTGGGTCTGCAGGGGGCAAGTGCCAGTGCCCAGTGAGCCCTCGAAAGGGTTAATAGCAGCGGGGAGGAGAAGGGTGCTGGGATCCCAAGCTGGCTGGGCAGTGGGAGAGAGGCAGGCAGCACCCAGAGAGGCTGTTTGGAGTTAAATGCTTTGAGATGGGTGCAGGGAATGACCCCCTTCATGCCTTGTGTTTTCAGAGGAGGGATTAAGTACCATTTCTGTCTGACTCACTAGAGCCAGGCCTAAGTTATCCAAGCCCTGCAAAAAGGCACTAATTGCTGTCAAAAAACCCCAACTTCTTCTTTCCCTTCCCTTCACCTCCACTCCTGAACTCTCAGCTCTTTCCTTTCTTTGTAGACTTCCCAGAATGCGGAATATTAAATCCTCCAGAGCCTGTTGTAGGCAACAGCCCAGAAAGTGCCTAGAAAGTGACTGGGAGGACAGCTGGAGTTGCACTGGATTTCGTGCCTCAGGAAGGCAGGGCTCTCCATTTTGGAAAAGCAAATTGCACTGAGGCAGATCTGTACTGAGGTGGTGTGGAAAAGGACAAATCTGAGGATTCCCAGGCTCTTTTTCCCACATCCAGTTCACTTTGTGCTGAAAATGATTGCAGGAGATCAACCTACCCCTGCACCTCAGTACAGATCTGAGGAAGGTTTGTGTGCTTGTCTAGGGGCTTGGATTGTTTTATTTTTTACTTTGTTTTCTTGTGTAGCCATCCGTAAGTGACCATTTGCAACCATTTGCTGCGACTGCTGAAAGGTGGAATAATTCCTGAAGCATTTCTGGGTGTGCTGCCATGAGGAAGGGGCTGGGTGGGAGCATTAGTGATGGATGAAGGCAGAAGGTGATAGTGGGTGAAAAGGCAGTGATAAAAACAGTGATCCATCCTCAGTCGCAGCTGAAACCGCTGATGTGGCTGCTCCAGCCTCCTGATGGGAGAAGGGGTTTTCTGATTCTTGGGGAACTCTGCCACCTGAGTGTGGATTGCAAATAGGGAGAGCAGATTTTTTGTCCCTGATCCACAGCAGGTGTGTGAGCAGGTCCCACCTGAAGCTTCAGAGCTCTGGGGTGACAGCTGTACCCACCTGCTGGCATCCCACACCTCGCATCTGAGCTTCTGCCCCTGCCTGCCAGGGTCCATGTTGGAACCCTGGTCCTTGAGAATTTTAGCTAAAAAGATAAAACGCAACAGGTCCTACCTGTGCCCAGGGTTCTCCCCCTGGAATTTCAGAGGGATATCAGGCTGGCAACCAGGCCTGTCACAGCTTGTCCAAGAAATGCTGCGTGATCAGCCAGTGGTGGCTGTTTTGGAAGGAGGTCATGGGTGTAAGGTGGATGTGGCAGCGGGGCCACGGCGCAGCTCCGATTGCGCGCTCCGAGGAACACGCACACGGAGAACAAAGCTGTAATTGTGCCCAACTGCAGCTCCAATTGTCTTTTAGCTGAATCAACACGAAATTTCCCTCAGTTGTGGTAGTGGCTGAGAGATTTGATTGCCGGGAAGGAGGCAGTGAGCAGCAGCCTTGAGCCACAGCAAGCCACCCTGAGTGCTGGCATGGGATGAGAGGAGCTGGAAAGCATGTGGCTGCAACCCAGCGTTGGACGATAGCAAACTTCCCTCCAAAACCTGTTTTTTATGGGTCAATTTGTTTCAGAAGGAGACAGGTTTATTATCGTAGGGTTGCTGAGCTTTGGCAGGCTGCTCCTTAATTTGTGGCTCTAAAGGAAGGCGAAGGACTGGGCTTGTTTGCAGTGGTGGGGAAAAACTCGAGCCATGCGGGAGCTGGGAGGTCGGGGGATGGAGAGGAGAAGGAGCACGCAAAGCAGGTCACTGACAGCATCCTCGTCCTCATCCTTGGCGCTGCAAGGAGATGATGGTGCTTGGCTGTGATCGCTGCACGCCAGGAGCTTTGAGAGCCCGGGGATGCAGCGCTTGTTTTTCCTCTTCCCGGCCACGTTTCAAATCCGTTGTTTGCTCTGGGTGGCAGGAGCAGGCAGGAAGGGGTGAGGGAAATGTAAGCAGCTCCCTGTGGCTTCCTCTGGAGTGGGGGGTCCTTGCTGTGAGCTGGGCTTAGCCAGGCCCTTCTGCTGGGCAGCTGATAACAATTTGAATATTCAGATTTGCTTTCAGGCATCCGCAGGGGTCTCGCAAGCTCTGGGAACCAGGAGCAAGGAAAGCAGCATGGGGGCCGAGGCAAAAAAAATAAATAGCTGAATAAATATATAAATGGCAACTCGCAGCAGCCCTCCCCAGAGGCAGCTGTATCCCCCTTCTCCAGACCTCACATGGGTAGACTGAGGCACTCGAGGGGCTGCTAATTAGGGATAGTGGGTATCTGGAGCTGATCTCCTTCCCCAGCTAGAGGGGAATTAATCCACCTGGCTCTCTTCCTGCAAATACTTGGATTTCTTTTGATGTTTCAACTTTTATCTCATGCCCCCAACAAACTCACTCTTCTCTGGCTTACAAGAAAGTCCCTCGCATCTCGCTGCCACAAAAGGTGCTCTTGTGTGCTGCAGGGAGGGTGCAGGCCCTGGGAGGGATCCTGAGGGCTCATCAGCAGAGATGGGCAGAAATTCCTCCATGAAGAAGCTTTTTGTCACTGGTGGGAAATGGTCATTTGTTGTAAATCGACATGCTGAGGACAGGGGACAAAATAGCTTGGGAAGTAATGCTTCCTTATGCCATTCTCCTCTGCTCCCTCCTTCCAGGGGTGTGTCTGGGGTGTCGGGAGCATCCCTCACTTCCTTGTTTGGCACTGAAACAGCTCCTGAAAAATGCCAGTCTACCCTGAGATGCTCCCACTGTCCACCAGCAGAGCACTGCTGGGCTCCTGAGGCACTGGTGGGGTTCTGTGGGTGTTCTCGGGGCTTGCTCCTGCTGTGGGGCTCCACTGGGAGATGCTCAGTGTGCCCTCAGCTCCATGGAGTGCATGGAGGTGTGCAGGCAGAAGGGCAAGGCAGAGATTCTGCTCATGTCACCCTCTCTCAGCGGTCACACTAAGGCAGCTTTTGCTATTAGTGCCCCTTCGTGCATTTAATTGGCCACTTTTTCTGATAGGAGGGAGGTCACTCAGGGAAAATTGGAAATTCATCTCTGGCAGCTTCTGAGCTTGCTTTTCATGTGCTCTGCTGGGCAAGGCTCCGAAAGCATTGGTATGTTGGCTGCCTTGCTGCTTTTCTGGCCGGGGGTTGGGAGAGGAGGAGTTTTTCCAGTTTCCAGTTTGAGCTGCCTTTGCTGGCAAAAACCTTCTGCATGGGAGAGGCACCCAGGCTGTGCCCCCAGCCTGAGGCAGTGAAATCCCAGCACGTGACACCCTGTGTGGTGTGTGAGCCTTCAACCAGCAAAAGGGACTTTCCAAACTCTGTGCGCCGCGCAGGGTCATCGCAGGGATGCATTCCCACTCCTCTCACGTGCATGTGGATTCTGGAAATAAAATCCCAACCTTGCTCTTTCAGGGACCCAACAGCGTTTTTGAGGTTTACCTGGTGGGCAACAACTCCAACCACTTCATCATCTCGCCGACCTCCATCCAGGGGAAGGCGGACATCCGTGTCCGCGTGGCGGTGCCGCTGGACTTCGAGACCATTCCTCGCTACGAATTTTCGGTAAGGCTGCACCCCAGCCTCTGAGGGACAGCCACTGCTTTCAGCATGACCTAAGGTGACCATGAATAGATGGATTTGTAGGGAGTTCTCAAAGCCTGACAGAAGGCTCACATAGTCTTGTAAGCTGACTTCTGTGTGCAAACTCTGAGATAAAGTGTGCTGATTGACAAAGGCCATGGGATAGGATTTTGTTGAGAGAGAAATGGAACTGGAAACAAGTTTCAAATGATGGCCGTGCAAATAGACCAGATATTTTAGAGAAATAGAACTGTGAAAGATGCATTGTAGTGAGACCCACGTGGGGTATTTTAATAGATGATTGGCTTAGGAGCATTAGCAGCATTGTGTGGCAAAAGCTGATAGGCCAAGAAACGTTTATAATGTATGGGAATTAGGAAATAGTTTGGCTTCTGATTGTGATGGTGTGAATTGTAACAACAATTTTACTGTCTTGCTCTTCTTGTAAGACTGAAAATGGAATCAAATCTTTCAAAACACCTCTCAGGAGCCCCATCTCTGGGTCAGAAATAGAGTTTTTCTGACAATTAAACATCTTCCTCTCTCTTGTCCAGTACTTGAAGAGGGCCTAGGGGAAAGATGGAACAAACTTTTCAGCAGGGCCTGTTGTAATAGGACAAGGCTTTTGATGGTTTATTTTAATTAGGTGTAAGGAAGGTTTTTCCATGGGGGTGGTGAAACACTGGAATAGGATAGCCAGAGAGGTGAATGTGCCATTGCTGGAAATTCAGGGTCAGGTTGGATGGGGCTCTGAGCAACGCAGTCTAGTGGAAGATATTCCTGCCCATGGCAGGAGGTTGGACGAGGTGGTCTTTAAAGGTTCCTCCCAATCCAAACCATTCTACTGTAATCCCTACTACAAAACAGTGGAGCACTACAGAACAGCCAAAACATCAGAAATTATAATAAAGAGGGAGGTGGGTAAGAGATGCACTTTCTCTTTCCAACATCCAAAGGCTCAGCTGCAAGAGCTTAAGCAGAGCAGGGCCATAAAAGGTTTATAGAGCATAAAACTTTGTTTTAAGAGCACCTATCAGGCGCCAAAACCCTCCACATCCTCCTGCTCCAGCTCTGCCGGTGCTTTGCCTTGAGCTGGCTCAGCTGGTGAGGGAGCTGAGGAGAGCCTTGTTTACTCCCCTAAAGAAGGACAGGTGACTCTCCCAAACTTCCCAGCACCTCCAACCCTCCCCTTGTCCCTCCCGTTTCGCCCAGCTCTTCGCAAACGAGAGCGTCCCGGACCACGTCGGCTTCGCGCGGGTGAAAATCAACCTCATCAATGAGAACGACAACCGGCCCGTGTTCAGCAAGGCCCTCTACAACGTCAGCCTCTTGGAGAACACCACCGTGGGCACCACTGTCCTCCAGGTCCATGTGAGTAGGAGCATCTCAGCTCCCTTTGCAGAGAGTCCTTGGCACGTGCATCGGCTCTGTGGTGTCCCTCGCCAAGGGAGGGGAGCGTTAGGAGATGCTGGTGGCAGGGCGTGGGCTTCTCATGGGCTTTTGGAGCAGGTGTCTTGACTTTTCCTGGTCTCTGGAAGGTGTGTATGTGTTTCCTGCCACACCAGGGATTCAAAGAGAGTCTTGCAGATGAAAAGCCCCTGGTGTGGCTTTTTCCACTGCCCTCCTTGGAAGCATCATCTTCCTCAACCAAACCGAGGTCGGTCGTGCCATTAAAAAGGAGAAGGATGGAAGAGGAGGGGAATGGCTCTGTTCAGCAGAGCATGGTATTACATGGCTGGCAGCAGAGCAGAGGCAAGCAGAGGTGGTGGTGATAGCAAGGGGCGTTTCCATGGGGCTCATTTCCTCTTCTGTGGGTTGGTTGCAATCCTCGTGGAGAAGACTAATTTCCTGGTGCATGACAGCAGTGTCAGTGCCAGTGCGAAGCACAGCAAGAGCCACAACAAAACCCCGTGCTGAAATACCATTGGAGAAGGCATCAAAGCTCCTCTGGGATGGGGAATAACACAGCAGGGAACACCAAACTCCCTGCTACACTTTGGGTATGTTACTGCCGCTACTGTTAGTCATGAATGAGTTTGCTTGGCCCCCTCTCCAATGAATTTGCTCCAGCTACCCTCTCCTTGTCCCACTGCTCTCCCAACACACTGCCTCTGGTTTTCCATGCGTGCAGGAATGCCAACTCAAGAGGATAAAAGCCCGGACAAAAGAGTTGGGTGTATGTGCCTGTGTGTAAGTGTGTTTACTTTACAAACAGATGGTGTGAAACTGTATAGAGCCCCCGAGCTGTTCCCATCTGACAGTTATTAATATTTCAAGCAGATGTTTAGCTAGTCAGGCCGTCAGACACTAAACAATGAGATTGTTACTGCGTCTCCTCTTTCCCCAACTTCCAGCTATGCCAGCATTTCAGAGTGAACACAAAATGCCAGGAGTTGAATCTTCTATGATAAATCAGAATGGATGCAATTAGTGCTGAAAACCAAATTGCCCTCCCAGCTGATCCCAAACTTTTAACCACCCTCATAAAGCACCAGCTCCTCCTGCTGTGGCCGCTTGCCTTTGAGCCGCAGCCCTCCGGTTGTGCCACGTCTCTCCACCTGTCCCAGGTGCTGCAGACAAAAAGTCTGCTTTCCTTGGTAATAAATTCCTCCTCTCCTTTTCTTCCTTCTTTCCCACTTGCTCGAGAATATTCCTGGATATTCATGCACAGGGTTTAGGGATGGCGTTTTGCAGAAAGCCTGGCCAGCCACATGGCACACTCACTGCTTTGATGGCTGCTGGATGTCATCCTCATGGAAGGGGACTTTTGTTGGCTCCCCTCTTTTTGTGCTCCTTTGTGCAAATAAGTGCAGGTTTGGAGAGACAATGGGGTTCAGGGTGCTGAGGATAAATCAGGGGGCTTGCAAGGTCAAGGAAATTGATGAACAGGGGTGAACAGGGGATTGCGTGGGCTGAGTGAGGGGTTGCTGAAGGGTGGCAGGAGGTTTCATGTTGGCTGCTGCTGGAAATGGCCAGGCACAGCTGGCAGGACAGAGCAGTGCCTGCAGCACCTTCCTGGTGGGGAGACAAACAGCTAAAGCCACAGGAGCTGAAGGGAGGTCGCTGATCTTCTGCCCAGCCCAGTGTTCTGGGGAAGGAGGACCAGTTGCTCCCAGCAGCCCCAAACCCCCTGGGCTGTTTGCCCATCTTCCAGTGAGTGCATCCTGGCTATCCCACCTTGGCTGTGGCTGATGGGCTGTGTGTAGGTGAGGGGAAAGGCTCTCCTCAGTGCCACCCTCTCCAGGCTGCCCTCAGCATGGCCTGCTGAAAGGGAAAGGCAAAGGGAAAGGCAAAAGCAAAGAGCAAGTAGACTTCATTTGCTGTGACAAACGGCCATTTGTTTCTACAGCGTTCCAGCTCCTAATGTCAGTGGCAGCAGAGAAACATTGCCTGTTACACGTATAAATCAACTGTAAAACAACCCTGAGTGCAGGCAGCCAGCAGGAACCCGGAGCTGCTGCCTGCTCTCTGCTCCCTGCCTCTTCCCTTTTTTGCCCAGGGATGAGTGGGCTCAGATCCGTGGGTTTCTGGTCAAACCTCAGCCGCTTCCCTGGCACGGACAACCTTGTCCACCCTCTAAGATTTTGTTTGCTCTCTGCTTAGCATTCCTTCCATCACCCTGTCCATCTATCCATCTGTTTAATTCTGTCCCTGAAAGGCATTTATTGTTTAGACTCAGGTGGTCATTAGCTTGCACAAGAACATCTGGAGAGTCCAGGCTCCATGGGAAACAGCTCCTGCCCTGTAAAGGGAACCCACAATGTGCCCAAAGCCTCCTCTCCTGCCTCCATGCTCTTGGAACATGAGGACAAGCCAAGGGAGCTGGGAAAGGGGCTCAGCCTGGAGAAAAGGAGGCTCAGGGGGGACCTTCTAGCTCTGCACAACTCCCTGACAGGAGGGGACAGCCAGGCAGGGTCGGGCTCTCTTCCCAGTTAACCAGTGACAGGACAAGAGCCTCAAGCCTCAAGCTGTGCCAGGGGAGGTTTACATTGGATATTAGGAAAAGTTTCTTCAGTGAAAAGGGTGGTCAGGCATTGGAACAGGCTGCCCAGGGCAGTGGTGGCATCACCATCCCTGGAGTGTTCAAAAACCACATAAATATGGGTTGTGGGCACATGGTGAGCTTGGCAGTGCTGGTTCATGTTTGGACTCGATGATCTCAGAGGCCATTTCCAGCCTTAACAATTCCATGGTTGTTTACACATGTGATAAGTCCCTTTAGGCCAGAGATTCTTGGTTTTGCAGGGACCAGTGTGAAGGGCTCCTTAGTCCAGCCAAAGCTTCCAGGTCACACAAATCAGGGCTGTTTGGAGTTACGTGTCCATTGCACATCTGTGACAGCCAAAGGACAAGCAGCCTGTCCAGGGCCCTGCAGTTGTTGGGGCCTTTCTCAGAGCAAACTTCATTTTTTCCCTGCCCCAGAGTGATGCTGTTCAAGATTACAACGATACAGACTCCCACTTCAGAAGGCTGAAAATGACTCCAAATTGTTTATTACCTGGGAATTTCTTCCCTTTATGCTGTTTTACAAAGAACCACCCAAGGGGTGGGAGAAAGACAAACTTCTTCAACTACATTGGGCTAGTCAGAGGGACATCAGGAAAAAGTCCCTCCTAGGGAAAGGAATGTAAACATAGTTACGGTTAGAAAAACATGTCTCTTGTTGACAGAACAGTCTCTGGGAAAAAGTTTCAGAGAACCCAAACATCACAGCAAGAACCATGGCTACACCAGACTCTGCTGTGGCAGGAAAAGGCAGGCTGGAAAGGCTTGGAGGTCCCACACAACAGTAAATGCTTTCTGTGAAGCAGGAGCTAAGCAGGGAGGTGAGCAGAGCTCATCCTGAAGAGATGGGCCAGTTCTGCCCCAGCTACCAGCAGATATTGAAATACTATTTTTTTTTCTGAAACAACTGGCCATGAAGCCTTTTAATAACATAACAGAAAAGGTCAGAGAGAGAATTTCACACTTCTTGAGCAAGCAGGCAGCCAGTATGACTTCATGCCTTCCAGGAAGGAGGCAATGAGAACACACACTGCACCCTGAATTAACTGGGGCTCTGACACCCCATCCAGGTCCTGCCCCCCTGGTGGCCAGTGGCTTTGGGTGGGTGCTGGCTTTCCTAATAGGAGCAGGCTGGAAGGAAGGACCCTGGAGAGGTGTGCTGAGGTGTGGTGCCTGCTCTGGCTTGGGGCAGAGGATGTGGGGCTCTGGGAGAGGAAGTTCTGGGGAAGGGCCATGCTGGGGGCATGAATGGCTGTGTCCAGCTGGAGCCATGATCAGGGTCATAGAATGCTTTGGGTTGGCAGGGACCTTAAAGGTCATCTAATTCCAACTCCACTGCTGTGGGCAGGGATGCCTGCTAATCCTTAGGTCCTTGAGTCCAGAGGCAGGAGAAGCCTGTTACTCTCCATCCTCCTCCAGGCTGCCTCATTGCCAGCAGCTGGGAGTAGTGCCACTGCTTCACAAGCCCTCCTTTAGCACCTCAGCTGGGACAGAAGAAGAAGGGGAAGTCTGGGGGCTCTGTGCCCAGTGAAGGGGACTGATGCTGGTCTGGCATCAGACATAGCTGCCCAGGTCTCTGCTCCTTCCTCTCCCAGGCATGGAGGGTTTTGAAGCAATCCCCTGGGCTCGCTCTGCTGGGACTCCTGTGAGGAGCTCTTCTGTGACCTGGCCAGGGGGAGAGCAGGAAGGAGCTTTCAGCTGGGAAGTTTTTTTGGGTGGAAGAAGCTACATAAACATGGCCTTACTTCTGAGGTCACCAAGACCCAGCCCAGCTTCCAGTGAGCTCCCTCCAGCAGGGAGAGGAGGGGGCAGTTCAGCCCAGCATCCCCTCCTGTCCCTGGGGTGGTGCTTGGCTGGGAAGTTCAGGGAAGGTGAGAGCCTGTGTTCACACTGAGCCCGTGGCACCTCGGGGTGCTGCCTCACTGCAGAGCTGCAGGGTGTGACAGCAGAGAGCACAGTGCCCCTCCAAACCCGCCCTCAGATGCTGCTGCTTTGCCAGCAGCTGCCAGGGGCCTCCAAAAGCTGTGCTCCAGTTGCTGATGGATTTTCTGGACCTGGAGAATGGGGAAGGGGCCTAGGACGACCCAGCAGGAGGTGGGAATTAAGGGGCGGGAGATCTCCTTAAGCTCCTCGTTCTCTACAGATCTGCACAGCAAAGTCCTCCTGAAAAGCTCTGATAACCAAAATCATTAAAGCCCAAACAAACCAAGAGTAACTTGTTTTTAACACAACAATGCATTTGATTTGCCTTGAAGTGTCTGGAGAAAAATGGTTCTCCAGGGGAGTGTGGAAAGTAATCCTAGCTCCGTGATCCCTCCTCTGCGCTTTATTTGCCCTGGTCTGGCTTGGCTGCACAGGCTGGGATCAGTGGCTGTGGGCTCCATCAGCTGGCTGGCAAGCAACAGCAGGCTAGGGGGATGCTGCCAGCCCCCTTCCTGCTGTCTCACCCTGGAATTGGCTGGGATGAAGACAGGGAGGCATGGAGGGGCTTGCATGGAACGAATTGCCCACTTTCCTCCTTCAAGCCCCGCACAAGCGTCGCCCAGCAGGCGTTAGCCCCTGCTGCTCCTGATCCTTTCCTGCCAGCTCTTCCTGACTCCAGCTGGGTCAGGCATGGATCAGATAATGAGCCATGCTTTGGAAACCACACCAACACCTCTCTGGGATGGTTTGTGTAGCTATTTGTCCCAAATCCTTGCTGAGCTAAGGACTTCCTTCTCTGTGGGATATCCTCCTCCCAGATCCCTGTGAGATGATGTGCTCTGCCTTGCCTTGGTGTCCTCCTTGCCCTGAAACACCTCTGGTCTGGGGTGGGGCTGGGTTTCTCCCCACAACAGCCACCCTCAAGGAGTCTGAAATGAATGTGGAGACTTTTCAGAGCTTTAAATACACATACAATACTTTTGGGCAAGCTGCTAGTGGGCTTTCCAGAGTTATCTTTTGGAGACCCTCAGAAACAGTGTGAGCATCTCCTGCAGACCTCAGATTATAAACTGTGGTTTCAACCAGCAGGCATCGATTTCAGCGTGGGGATGATTCTCTGTATCTTGTGATATGTGGCAAGGCAGGTAGAATAAGCACCGTGTTCCCTCTGGGCTTGATAACCTGAATCTCTAAGGCAGTCTTGTGTGTAAAATCCCCGCTACTTTCCCTGTTTTTTTATGAAATCTGGATTAAAATTTTCAGATTATTTGACGGAGAAGGTGAAGAGATGGTCTCCCTGTGTTTATTAGCAAGTGCCTGTGTTCTTACTTATGTGTGTGCATTCAATATATAGGTACACATATGGGTTCACATGCCTGAGCAGTCCCTTTCTCCTACCCGCCATGGGTTGTCCTCTCCCTGAACATCATCCCCAGCACATCCATTCACCTGGATTCTCCTCTCCCTGCTCCCTGCCACTGCACTTCCTCGGGAGAAGCCTTGTTAGTAAGAACCTAATGAAGTAAATGTGCTAATTAACCTTCCATTACTCTCCTCATTAAATCAACCTTTAATTTGGTTGGCAAAGTTCCTCTCCTTTACCACCCAGCTGTCAGTTTTCTTCTGCTGCTTCGATCTCTCTTTGGCCTCGTGTAGGGGATGGGAAAATCAATCCCGGCCTGATTTTCTTTCCTCTTCTTTCCAGCCAGCTGTAAACGCCAGTCAACAAGAAAGTAATAATGTACTTTTCCCACCCTAGCAAGGAGAGTTGCAGACATCAATAAGCAGCTATTTAGGATGCAAATCACCTTCCCAATCAGCCATCAGCCTTTGAGTTTGGCAGGGAATGTCATGGTCTGTGGGCTCCTGCGTCCCGTCACGGCGGTCCCACATCTCACCACGCTGCTTCACAGCCATCCCAACTATGGGATGCCCAGAGAGCTGCATACCTCTGGGTTTGTCCCACTCCGAGTCCTGATGTGGGTGGAATGAGGCTTTGCAAGCCTTTGGGGGTTCTTCTGGCTCCCTTCAGGACTCACCCTGCCCTGCATCCCGCCATCCCTTTGGCCAAGGGCTCTCTCTATCCCCCAGCATCTTGTTGGCCATTGTTTCTTGGTGATCTTCAAAGCTTTTCTTTCCCCTTTTTCTTTGAGAACAAATGAATGCAGTGGGGCAGAAGCAGTTGGAGATCGAAGACAGCAGTGGAGGCTGCAGCTCTGAGGTGCTGGTGGGTGAGGGGCTCACCCTGTGTTTCCCTCTCACGTGGTGATGGTGACTTGTGCACCAGCAGGGAAAATCTGCACTGCTCCTGGTGTTGGGAAGGTTGCAATGGAACAGGGTACAGCAGTTGAAGGCAGGGAGTGTGGTGGGGAATACCTTGCAAATCAATGAATGGATAAAAAGGCATCTAGGCTCTCTTCCATGGGGAGTCAGTGTGGGATAAACCATCCCCTGTCCCTTGGGTGGCACCTGGGGTGCTCTCCCAGCATTAGAACCAGAGACTGGTGCAGCCCATCATCTCATGGTGGTCAGCAGGGATGCCACCATGAGGACAGCACAGGGCTTCTCAACCTTTTTCAACTGACTGACACTACATTTTGCTCAGGGGGTTGAGTTTGTGTCCTGCTCTGCAGGGAGTCACCTGCCCCACCTCCGTGAGGGGTAACTT
Source organism: Phylloscopus whistleri (assembly GCA_017589585.1). Lineage (NCBI taxonomy): Eukaryota > Metazoa > Chordata > Aves > Passeriformes > Phylloscopidae > Phylloscopus > Phylloscopus whistleri. The sequence continues at coordinate 1,808,772 of JADMLD010001066.1, read as the reverse complement.
GCACCTCCCTTAACTTCTCATGGGGGTTATGGAAGTACAGGATGAGGAAACATTGGGAGGACTCCCAGGCCAGCCTCCTCCTTTCCTTCTGCTTTATGTCAATGGAAAAAGCTCTTGGAAAGTCCTTGCTGCGGAGGAGGAATGGACAGGGTGGTGGTAACTGAGGACTGCCAGCCAAATGTCCGGGGCAAGCAGAGGCTCAGACATGCAGAGAGGATCTAAGAAAGCAGGAGGGCATTCCGAGGGTGCTGGTGGGAATGTGAAAGCATGGCTCAGCAGCAGCTCGTGGAGGCTGGAGAGCTCTCAGCTGGACATTTCTGATGTCCTCCAAGCCTGGACTTTGTCCCTTCTTCCAGCCCTTCTCCCCACCCGTGAGTCACACAGCTCTCCCTCCCTGTCAGCATCTTAATTGATCTTGTTGTTCTCAGTCCCCCCTCCCCAGTGCTCCATCTCCAGCTGTGCTTAAACAGAGCAAAATCTCTTTCAATTTCCCTGCCGCTTAAAAGAAAATTGAATCCTTTATCTGCAAGAGGAGAGGAAAACTGCAAACACACGAAACAGTAAAGAGTTAAATAATCAAAGCAGATGATTCCAAATTGCCTGGAAAGTTAAACATGAATGGCTTGGCTTCTTCCTGTGTGCTCCTTGGGTTTTTACAAGTATAAAAATATGCTTGCACTCCTTGTTCCCGTTAAATATTCTTATCAAGTCAGCTCTGTAAATAAGGGAAGGGGAGGAGGGAGTTACCAGGCGTGATTGACAGATCTGAAGTCCTCGTCTTTCTGTCAGGGCCCAGTGCTCTTTGGCTGTGTTTATCTCTTTAATCTAAATATCAATCCGTGAGACCGAAATGGGGTGGAATAGGAATCATGACAGCCCAAGGAACGCTGAGGAGAGAGAGAGAGACACTTACTGCAGCTCGTGCAGCCGCTCCCCGTCCTGATGGAGCTGTCAGGAAAAATGCACAGCAAGAGCGCAGAGGTGGGATAACAAAACAAAATCACAGCCTGGCCCCTTCCCCCTGCCCAACGAAAAAAAAAAAGGGAAAAAACCCAACAGTTCAGCCTGTGAGAGGGAAAAGAAAATCAGGGAGCCAATGCAGCCCCGCTCCTGTCCAAATTGCATCCTGCAAAGCACAAGCCAGGCAGAAGGATCCCCCCCAGCCCATGCCTCCCACTGTTCCCAGTAGGAGATGGGGTTGGGTGGTTTTCCTTTGCTGCTGGCTTTGCCTGGCGATTTGGGATGTGGCTGGGAGTTCAAGGGAGAATTTTTCCCAAGGTTGTGCTCTTTGCAATGTGAACACCCTGGCCTCACACCTCCTTCTCAGCAGTCCCTTTAGGGCCATCACTGTCTTCACCTTGATACATCCTCTCCCAGACTTTTCGTGCTTTTACACCCACGGTATTCCTATGGAGCCAACACTCCTGGGATTTTAATCTGTTTTCAAAGCTGCCCTCAGCCTCCACGTCTCCTCCAAAGCATCCAAGGCTGCGTTTCCTCAAGCAAGAGGCTTCCATGGGAGTCAGCACCCAGGGGTGCTGTTGGCTGAGTGACACTGTGACACGGACAGTGTCACCCCCAGACACATGGCCCTGAGCTGCCCCTGGTGCTGCTGACGTGCTGAGGTTGGTGTGTGAAGAGGAGGGTCATTTACCTGAACTGGGCATTTGGGAGCTATTAGATGTGCAAATCAGTTGGGTTTTGCCAAATTCCTTTTCTCCAAGTTGGGATGCAACAGGACAGCGACAGCTGGCTGCCCAAAAACAGCTGGATAAAATGTGTCTAATAGAGAACTGAGCTCCCTGTTAGGCACTTCTTTAATTTTCTTTTTAAGGCCACAGAGAAAACAGTAGAAGCTGCCGAAATCCACCAGTGTTCATGTCCATCTCGTGGCAAGGACCTGTTCAGCCCATCCTTCCTCCTGGTGTGATTGGCTTCCCAGAGCCCTTGGAAACACTTCAGCGATCGTTGAGGATTTACATTTCTTCCACCAGACTTTGACCTTAATTTCTTCCATTTTGCTGGGCTGTAAAATTCATTAGAGATCCAACAGTGAAGTGATTGAGATGTCAAGCCGGGCAATTGTGGGGTTATTTAATTGCTGAGATGTGCCACTTGCCATTTAGGTGGACAGCAGGGGAATATGAAATCAATGTGGTTCATTAGTGGGCACCCAGCTCCAGTAAAACCCGTGGGCATCTAAATGGTCTTGGGTGCCATCAGTGGAACCCCACACCGGAAAATCTCACTTTGGGGCCATCTTCTGTCACATGGTGTTTTCAAGCCCGGTCTCCAGCCGTTTCAGCAGCCTGGCTGCAGTAAACCACTGCTCGCTCAATCAGGGCTGCCCAGGCAAGCGTTAACCTTGCCTGTGCGGAGCTGATGTTGCAGGGGCTGCTGTTATAAAACACAATCAAGAAGGCTCTTGTTTTCCCTGGTGGCTGGCACAAGAGGTGGGGAAAAGCTCTGCCGTTCCCAGGGGGGTTGATTGACTATTTTTCCCCCGTAGCTAGGCTCAGCGCAGCCCTCCGGGGTCATTAGCGCCGATTGAGCTGCCTGGCTCTGGGCGGGGTTTGGAGCTGCTGGGGAGGCGGTGGTAGCCCGGCATTGCCTTGATTCCCCACTCCCTCCTTCCCAGCTAATCACTGGAGCCACTGGGCTCAGTGCAGGCCAGGCACCGGCTCTGCTCTCGCCTGATTGCTGCCTCCCGCCGGGCAACCTCTCTCTAAAAGCCCGGGAGAGAACGCGGCCGGGCCAGGCAATGCTGACAAAAGAGCTGTTTTCCGACTAAAGTCATTCCATAATAACTTTAAGTAGGTTTTCCATTGGTTTTCCGTTCAGCTTTCGCAGCCCCATGATTGCATCTCGTGGAAGCCCTTGGCCCTTCACATTTGTCTCCTCCAAATCACAAATCAAATCCCAATCCCGGTGGCTACCAGCAGCTAGCTGTTATTCCCCTGGGACCTGAGGTTGCCTTGAGGAACTGATGTTTGGATGGCTGCCTGCCTGATGCGTGCAGGTTTTGGTGGCTCCAAAGATCAGTAGGAGGCCAGGGCATGGCTCCCCACCCTGGAATTCCTGTACCACAGTCTGAGCAGTCCGTGGCTGCCCAGTCAGCCCAAAACAGCAACTACATCTGCCTCACTTTCCTAGAAAACCAGAAAAAAAACCTAGGAAGCAGATGGGAATCCTCCTTCTGTTTGCTTTCCCAAGGCATCTTACTGGAGCAAGCCAGGAGAGCAGGCAGGGACGAGGCTCTGCCCGGTCACTCCAGTAGCCTGACAGCTTTTTGACGTCCTGTAATTGCTTTCCTGCCACAACTCTTTTAAGCAGAGAGCTCCTGGCCAAAGCAATTTGTTCCCCATCAATTTTTATTTCCTGCTTTGTGCATGTGAGGGAGGGAAAACAAAGAGGGCGAAGGAGAACAAACAGAGCTGGGACCTGCTCTGGCGGCCCCGTGCTGAGGGAAAGGTGGGAAGGGTTTGGCTCTTCAGCCAGGCAGGACATGCCAGCCCTGATCAGCGTTCCAATGCGCTCTACTCACCCCTGCCACCAACTTCCAGCTGCTCATCCCTGCCTGACAGTTCTAGGGGGAGGACTGCCGTCCCAGGGGCTCCTTGGGGGCCACCTTGAAGGGCTCTTCTTGGTTCTGTGAGCCCTTGTCGACTCCTGCTGCCGCCCCCTGAAGCTGCTGTGAGTAGAGTTAATCTCCGGCAGTTTAAGGAGTCGTTGAGTGGGTCTGGCGGATGATGAATGTCTAAACCATTACCCGGTGAAGCTCCATGGAGCTGTTTAAAACTGAATTCTCCCATGTAAATTTCTGCTCCATCAATCCTGATGACATGTCAAACATTGCTATTGTTTCCCGAACAAATTGGACGACATGCCCTTTCCTGCAGATTTGCCCACGAGAGCAGAACTGCTCGCCAGCTCCTCGCTTTTGTCTCCTGCTCTGCTGGCCGTCGGGTGGGGAAGGGTGGGTGGTGATGGCCCTTGGTGGGACAAAAGGGGATATCCCGAATGTTTGTGCTTGGGGGATGCAGATGGACAGAGAGCCAGGCCGTGGGTTATTCTTGTGTGATTCATGTGCTGGGTGCCTGCACCGTGCTGCAGCCCAGTAAATTAATCCTTTGGGTTATCCAGGCTTCCTCTTCTTGCCGCTCTCCCAGAGTTTAGCTGCACAAATGTGGGATTTTTTTAGAAATGGTCTGTGCTGGTGACAGCTCATAAAAGTACAGATGTGGACCCGCGTTTTCATCCTGCCCTTTTGCAGGCTCCACTGGGCAAATCCTGCTTTAATATTCCGGGCAGGAGAGGAGAGCCGTAAAAGCCATTTGATTGCTTCTCCAGGTGGAACCCCGAGAAACTTCCAGCCAGATGCCTTTCCTCCCCGGGCTGTGGGAATGGATGCTTGCATGCTGGGGGGGAAAACGAGTCAGTGATTGGGAAATGCCACAGGAGAACAGCTGGCACCCTGGGATTGCTGGCAGCTCGGTGGGGTTTGGGGTGTTCTGTGGGCACGTGCTCTCCCAGAGCCCTCGGCATCGCTCTGCAAAGGGAGTGTGTGTTGCCTCCCCAGGGGTTTGACCAGCTGAGCATCCTTTTTACCCTTAGAGGGGAAAAAGCTTGGTGATGCAGAAACAGGTGAAGATCCCGAATTAAATATGCTGAGCGTGCGTGGTTTGGCTTTTTTTTAGCATGTTCCCTGTCACGCTCAACTAACCTGCTCCATTGCCCAGCATTATCTCCGTGATGTTCAGTTGCCAGCAAAGCCATCCAGCTGGCCTCACCTTCCACCTCCCTGGTGTGAATCAGGGACATTAATTAGCCCGGCTGGCGAGGTGGTGGATGGGGCAGAGTCAGGCTGCCCGTCCTCCTGGCTCCCCGGGAGAGGAGCTTTTTGCCTCGCTGGCACTTTTGATGTCATCACAGCTTGTGCTCCAGCCACCCTCTAGGCTCCCCTCTCCCCAGGGCTCCCATTCCCTCCTCACTAACCTTCTTTTGACCTTCTTCCTTCCCTATCTGTTTTTTTTTTTTCCTCGTCAGAAGAAAATTACACTTTCCCAGTGTTGTCTGTCACCGCAATAAGCACTTACGAGTGCAATTGTGTGGGGCCAAATGAAGGGAATTCATTTTGCCCATGCTTTCTGGTACTGCCAGACCCCCTGTAAATCATTACCTCATCACCAGCCCATCCAGGTGCATGGAAAATGCTTCTCTGGGCTCTGCTCTTGCACCAGCCACTTAGGAATTAATGGAAACGAGGGATTCGCAGCAGTTGTGGGCACAGAAGTAACAGATAGGAAAATTTCCAGATAGGAAAAATCCTGGCTGGAGGTTGAGGGCTGGCAGTGCTGAGGGTGCTCGAAGCGCTCAAGGATTTTGGGGAGGGAGGACCCAAAAAAGGGGCTGGTGGCAGGTGTTAGGATGGGGGATTAACCCCAGAATGAGTTGGCTGGAGGATGCTGGTGCGGGCAGATCGTGGGTTGACCCCCCTTCTCTCCAAGATGTTTCCATATGGAAGAGTTACCACACTCTGCCTGGGATGGAGCCCCTCCATGGATGTCCTCTGAGGGGGAAAATGGACCCTGGAGGGACTTGTCCCCCAGGAGCGGGTGCTGCTCACTCTCTGGGCATCTCTCCAGGCAGATTCCTGCAGATTTGTTCCGTTTTACCGAACACAATTCCAATGCCCACAGAAAGGAAATTGCATCGTGGCAGTGGAGAGGAAAACCAGCAAAATCAGTAGGTCTGGAAGGCTGGATCCTCCAGAGCACCCTTTGGCTGGCATCAAGCAGCCAAAGTTCAGAAAAGGTTTTCTGAACCAGGAAACAGGTTCACTTCTCCACCTGAGAAACTGTTTGGGGAGAAAAACTTAAATCATCGTGTCTGGTTTTCATGCCTTTTGCTCCCTGTCACCCCGTGGTGTGGCGGGGGAGCAGCACACGGGGGTAAAGCTGTGCTCAAGCTCCTACTCTGCTGTCAAGGGTAATCAAGGCCATCGATAAATCAGGAAGGTTTCAGGAACAGGCTGTGTTCCATGCCACTCCTAAAATACAGCCTTTTCCTGGTATCTGGACATAAAATGTGTCTTTGACCCTGCTTCTTCACAGACCTGTTGGTCTTTAAGTAATCCAGACAGGACTCAATTTAGGAAATATACTGGGGGAGAAAAAGGATATTTTGGGGATTGCATTCCGCTTTCCTCACCTAAAAATAAAATTTTCTGCTCCTTTTTCCTGCCGCCACTCATGCATATTTTATATATTCATTAGAGCAAAGACTTTAAAACACAAATAAATCTCGCTTTGCTCATCCAGAGCTGACACAGTGAGTTGTGAACACCTTCCCCAGCAGGTGCTGGTCATTTAGCCGTGACCAGCCTGCTCCAGCTCTGGCAGCTGCCGGTGGAGTAGGCGCACCCCGCAGCATCCTGAGCCACTCCATCCGTGGGAATGCAGCAGATTGCACCTCCAGAAGGGCTGTCCTTGTGGAAAGAATGACCAAAATCACTATTCCTTGCTTTTCCAGATCTGTCTTTTAACCTGGGGGCTGTTCTGAAGTGCGATTGGTTTTTATTCCTCTACTGTTTTGTGGTTTGACACTGGCCAAACGCCAGGAACCCACAAAGGATGATCACTCACCCTCCCCTGCTACAGCTGGGCAGAGGAGAGAAAAAAAAATTAACAAAGGGTTCATGAGTTGAGATAAGGACGGGGAGAAAACACTCCAAGGGCAGGTACAAAGTGAGTTTATTACTACCAAAATCAAAGAAGGATAATGAGAAGTAAAATCAGCCCATAAAGAACAACTTTTTCTTTCCCCCAACCCCTCCCTCCTTCCCACTGATAGAACAGGGGACAGGGTGTGGGGGTTTTGGTCAGTTTGTCACCCAAGGTTTTCTTCTGTTTGGCTCAGGGAGAGGAGTCCTTCCCCTGCTATGCCATGAGGTCACTCCCACGGGAGGCAGTTCTCCGTGAACTTCTCCAGTGTGGGTCCAAATCTCACGAGCAGAGGTCCTCCCAAAATTCCTGCAATCTGAGTCCCTCCCATGGGCACTCAATCCTCCCAAAACTGCTGTGGTGTGTGTCACTCTTCCATGGGGTGCAGTCCCCCAAGGACACGCTGCTCCAGCCTGGGAGCAGGGCCCCCTCTCTCCAATGGGTCTTCCACTGGATGATAGCCTCCTCCAGCTGCTTTTCTTCTTAAATCTGTCATCACTGAGGTATTACCAACATCTCTCACTGGCCCAGATCTGGCCAGCAGCATGTCCATTCTCAGAGCCTTCACGCATTGTCTCTGCTGGACATGGTGGAAGCTTCCAGGAGCTTCTCACAGAAGGCACATCTGTGGTACCCTGCTACCAAGAACCAGGCCTTGCAAAACCAGCACAACTCTAGAATGCACAGGGAAGGATATGAGCTGTGGCTGTGGAGTCCCAGCTTTCCGCCTTCACGAGGACAGGAAGGGTGGCCCTCAGGAATTATCCATGGAGACTTTTATTTCAGGTGTGCTTCCCAGGTTAGCTTAGCGTGTCAGGGAAAGTAAGTTGGTGTAACATTTCCCAATGCCAAAGGTTTCAGGAGCGATGCTGAGGAATGTTCTTGGAGGGCTGTTAGCTAGAGCAGGTTGGGAGTCAGGGATGAGCAGGAGAGTGCAAACAGCCCCTGTCCTGCAGCTCTTGAGGGATAAATGGCAGCACACCAGGTCTGCAGTGGTGTGTTCAATGCAATGTTTCCATAAATACCTTCATTTAATAATTAAATTTTATGTTTTCCAGGCAACTGACAATGATGTGGGCTCATATGGGAAAGTCAGTTATTTCTTCAGCGACGACCCTGACCGGTAAGGGTGGGTGACTGGCAGGAGCGTGATCCTCCAAAATCCTCTTCTAACCTCACTAGGCAGTCTCAGGGCGATTAAAGGCACTGGTTATGTACTACCTGTGAGATGCCCTGTCTATGCTGTCTCCCAGAGGTGTGAGTTCAGCACACACCTGATTGCTCAGCATGTTGAATTGCTTGGCTAAGTTGGGACCTGCAGGCACCAGCGTTGCCTGAGAGCAGTAAATGGTTTCACAGTGAGTTGTCGGCCCCAGAGAAACACCTGTGGTGGAAGGCTGGGCAGCATGCATGGGCTGCTCAGCAGAACAGATCTGGAGGCTTCTGCACCCATTTTCTCTGCCTGTGGAGCAGCACTGAGGGTTTCTCACTGCTCAGCTGTGAAGGTGTTCTGGTAGCTAATATCCTGCAGAAAAAAGTCGTGACCTTCACACTGTCAGGCTGCTGCCTTTCCATCTCTAGTGTGTGGTCACCGAGGCTTTTCCCCCGTTCCTTTGCTGTCCTCTCAGTTTCTCCCTGGACAAGGACACGGGTGTGATCATCCTGACAGCTCGGCTGGACTTCGAGACCACGCAGCGCTACACCCTGACCGTCATCGCCCGGGACGGCGGCGGGGAGGAGACCACGGGGCGCGTCAGGATCAACGTCCTCGATGTCAATGACAATGTCCCCACCTTCCAGAAGGAGGCCTACCTGGGGGCCCTGCGGGAGAACGAGCCCTCCGTCACCCAGGTGGTCCGGCTCCGGGTGAGGGACAGCAGTGGCTCCTCTGCTTGGGATGTGTGGTAGGGAGGCAGGAGTGGGTTAGAACCACAGAATGGTTTGGGTTGCAAGGGACCTTGGAGCTCAGACATTGAACCCCCTGACATGGCCAGGAATGTCTTCCACAAGAGCAGGTTGCTCCAAGCCCCATTCAGCCTGACCTTGAACA